>JAGVSL010000074.1:1800000-2157398 GCA_022494535.1 Himalopsyche phryganea | reverse complement strand
TTTATTTGAAATTTGGGGAAGGAAAATTTTTTAAATTAATTTAATTTGGTAATTCCCATGCAATAATCGAAAAAAACCCATTTTTTTTTATTAACATATTGGTAGCCTGGTGGAAAAATTAAAAAGCAACAAATTTTTTTTAATTAAATTTAAACCCTGGGGTGCTGATAATTTTTTTTGCACCCTTTTTTTGGGCCCGCCCTTTCGAATTTTAACGTTTAAATTTTGAAGAAAAAGCGGTTGCCTTTAACACAATTTGTAGAGCCGTACGGGAATGATTTTTGGGAAAATATCGGGCCGGTTTGGGGTACCATGACACTAACCCCGGGGTTTGTTTTCCATTTGGGCTTTAAAACGATGGTTTGAAGGAAACGAAAAAAATTTAAACATTTTCCCGTAGAGTTCATTTTGTTTCTGGAATTTGGAAAATAAGACATCGACGGGGGTGCTTGATAAAAAAATTTAAAACATTCCATGTTTTTTGTCACTAACGCCCCGGGTTATAACGCCCCGGGCAAATTCCAGTAAAAGATTGATGAACTCTACAGTAAATTAGGCAAGCGTTAGACACTGTTTACTGTCTCTCAGTTCGAGTCCATTCGGGTCGAATCCCCTAATGCCAAAAAAACCCCCGGGGTTGTGAAAAAATAATGGGTTTAAAAATCTAAATTTCCCAAATTTTATTGAAATTATAAACCCCCTCTGATAAAAATAAAATATTAGTACGAAGATTGATGAACTCTAAAATTGGGAAAGCGTTAAAATTTTTGTCTCTCGTTCGGTCCATTCTGGAACCGGTCCCGAAAGGCAAAAGGGGCGTTGTGACAAAATACGGAAGGTCAAAATCTCAAAACCCAAAATTTTAAATTGAAATTCCATCAAGCCCCTCGTCGATTCTTAAATTATATAAAAATAGCCAGTACGCAAGAACTGAACTCTCAAAAAAGAAGAAAGGAACACTTTTTCTGCTTCTCAGTTCGCCCATTGGGGAATCCCTGGGGGAAAACAAAACCCTGTTGTGACAAAAACAGGGAAGTAAAAAAAAACCTTCCCAAAAAATTGAAATTATCAAGCACCCCAGTCGATGTTTAATTATATCAATTTCCCAGACGCAAGTTTACTGAACTCCGTAAATTATGTTGGGCTTAAATTTTTCTCTTTTCAGTCCATTCGTCTCGAATGCCTAAAGGGGGGAAAAAAACCCCGGGGTCGTTAGGGAAAAAAAATAACCAAATTTTCCAATTTTATTGAATTCCATAAGCACCCCAGTCGATGTTTAAATTAACTTTGCCAGAAATTTTTTGGCCACAGTAAATTTTTTAAAGGAGACATTTTACTTCCCCATTTCGAGTCCTTTGGGTTTTTCCAATGCTGGGGGAAGGCAAAACCCGGAATGTTAATGGAAGGTAAAAAAACTAATAACCCAAATTTTAAATTAACCACAAACCCCTCGCGATTTTAAATTTATCTATTGCCGTAACAAGATTGACGAATTACGTAATTAAAGCAAATTTTTACTGTTGGTTCAGTCCATTCTTTCAACCTGAAGACCAAAAAAGGGGGGGCAAAATACATGGAAGTGAAAAATCTCTAACCAAAATTTTTAAAAATTCCACGCACCCCAGCGATGTTTTTAAAATTTATATCAAATTAGTACAGCAAGATTGACTGCCAAAATAAAAGTTTTAAAAGGGTTGAATGTTTCTGTCTCTCAGTTCGAGTCCATTCGTGCTGAATGCCTGAAGATGCCGAAAGGCGAAACCGGGTCGTTAGTGACAAAATACATGGGGTAAAAATCTCAAAACAAATTTTAATATTAAATTTCCATCGCACCCCACGATGCAAATTATATAAATATTCCCGTAAGAAGATTGACTGAACTCTTAAATTTAAAAAGGTTAGACACTGTTTACTGTTTTTGTTCAAAACCATTTTGTTTTTTCCCACTTTGTTATCTATATTTAGATATCAATTATAACAATTAACCTATTTATATTGATTAAATTTTATCTTAAGTCATTAGTTAATTTCTATGTAGAACAATACCACACATGAATTCAATGGCGAACCATAAAAGTACAAAAACCTTTAGAACTGGCTCAAAGTTATCCAGATTGACAGTATTGAATTCTCAATCGATTTATAGATTTTTGACTGTGATTTATTCATTCTTTCTTTCGTATTGTATTTGATTCTGAAAACTTGGTAATGAAAGAGTAATATTCTTACAACCCATGCTAACACTTTATATTTACACGCTTCAATATGATTCCGTATGGTCTAAGTTTTGAATAAACATTTAAAAAAAAAACTGGAAATACTTTTGTCTGTTTTGCGACAAAATTTCCGTTTGATATAATAAATGAATAAATGCTTGGACTATCGTGAATGCCCTTAAAAGACGGCATTATAATTTAATCAAAATAATTGATTCATATCAAAGAAAGCATATGTTTAATCACTCTTTGCTCGCGTACGATTTTCTTGAATTAATATTGCTTTAAAAATTATTAAGCTGTGAAAATTTATTTACGTTCATAAAGTTAAAAGCAAAGGTCGCAAAAGTTCGGGCCAAACAACTTGAGAGGTTTCGCTGGCACAAAGTTTTAATACATCTGCATTATTCCTCATATATCATTCTTAACTTTCTTTATTACATTTTGTTTATAAATAATCAAGAAAGATCTTTGAAGAACAAAGAAAAATAATATTTGAAGTTCAATTCACAATAGAAATATTTATTTAAACATTTTTCTTTATTTTCTATTGACAAGCTTTTTTCAGCATCATTTCAACACATTTAAGGATATGAGATATGATTGACAATGAAACATCTATCTCATCTATGAACTGGTAACATTGATCGATGATAATAATTATCTGTAGAATATTATTTATAAATTAGTGTTATTGCCAAAAATAAAACTGACTACGATATTGGCTTTATTTCAGTTGACAAAAGTGTTACCGATAATAATCACCACTAAAATTTATGCTATGCAATAACGTATGGGTACAACGTAGAGTACCCTTGGATAAGATAAATTTGATAGCATAGCAACAATGGAAACCTCCATTCAAATTTAGTAACATTTTGACTAACATAAACAATTTGACAAGAATCTGTAAGTATGCAGGTAGTGTACTTAAAAAACAGATTTTTTATAATTCTCAACCTACTGCTCTTGTGAAATTTCAACCCTGAAAACAATAAATAGAAAAATACAACGAATTAGTTACACCCCTAGTCGATTCGGTTTTATATTTCCTAATCGAAAAGACAGATGCCTCCGGGGCGAGTAATTTTATCAATTTATCACATTGTTTCGTAATAGATAATCACACTGTTTACGCAGGGTTTTATTTCGCTCGCATATCGAATAAAACATCTTTTATCGTGTTCATCTTCTGGGCATATATTGTCTCAGTATATACATCCTACCACAATTGTAACGAAGTCTTGAAATCCCAATCAAATATTAAGATAATGAAAATGAGCTATGCTTAAATTAAAATGTGCATGTATTTCATAAAGTATATGTAAATTAAAAAGTTAAAAAGTATGGTATCACATATTTTACAAAAACAACAATCCAGCTCAACTAAACTTCTTGCACCACGACCCAAGCATTTCTACTTCAAGAATAGGTTAAGTATTTGAGTGAGATTATGATAGGTATACTTTGTATAGTTAAATGGTCAACATAGTACAAATTCATTATTACTAATATTAAATTTTAAATAAGTACAAGGGCTATATTTAAATCGAGTGCCAATCTAAATCTCAACCATTTTACATTTCAAATCCGAATTAGTAAAATTTCATATAAAGCCGGTCGAAAAGTCTAGTGAACAAGGCAAGGATTTGAATTCCCAAAAAGACATATTTTGTAACAATGATTTGATATCGTTATTGGATGGCTGCGCTGTGTTCATTTCTTCCCACCCAATCCTTATATAATCTTTACAATGGGATGTAAAGAGAGCGATTAGAAAACATAAAATCCTTTATAGCCTGACATTTTTTCCTTACTCTGTACAGAGATAGAGCAAGCGACTGATTCCATAAAGTCTTCATATGGTTCATAAAACGATCAAAAACTGTGAAATATATAAATATAAACAACTATTTATGTCACCTGAATAATTATTATTTTTTATCTTTAATATTCTTACTGAAATATTCTTTTTCTATGTTTATTTTTAACCCAGAAATCAAAATGCTTTCCAGAGTTGTTTTGTCTTTGTTAATTTTTGTATCCCAGTGCCAAAATATTTCAGTATACAATATGGCATAGTAGAATCAGTGCGTATAAGGCATTCGAAACAAAACCGAATGAGAAAACTCCTGTTGTCTTCATGATCGAATATTTTCACGAAAAATATTCAAATGAACATATTGTAATATGTTTCTACATTATTTGTCTCACAAAATCACAGGAAAAAAGCAAGTGAAGCCTCACTAGCAGTCAGAATAGGTTTGTTGGAAGTTGAAGAGGATAATTCTAGGAACACCATACGCTATCTGGTAGATCCTAATTTTTTTTTGACGTGTACGTTGGAAAAATGAAAACACAGAAGATTTCTTCGTATAATCAGCGATTTTTGCATTGCTATGATGCTTTATAAAAATAAATAAATCGATACTTCCTACGTATAATTCCGTATCTCCAAATATGACATTTTACAGGAGAGCGTCTCAAAGATTCAAAACGCAGTTGCAAAGTAACGGCTGCATCTATCTTCTTCAAAATTGGATCAGTGCTATTATTTATAATCGAGCTTCTATTCTTATATAAATTTCGCTCAAAAGTTTATATTTTTTAAATATTACAGATACGACATTTTACTTACGGATTTTAGATACATTACTTTTCCCAATGTTGTTTAACGCCTACATACAGAACTAAGTGCATAGACATCGAAAATGTAAAATAAACGTATAATCATATACGTAGGGAGTGTCGAAATATTATAATATAAAATTAAATTTTATAACTTAGTTATTCCACTGACTGTGTTACTACTAAATGTGGCACGTGTTTCGCTTATTTAAGAAGCATCTTCAGACTAACTTTATCGCAAGGTTATTATAGTCACATAGCCAGTGGAATAAATAAGTTATCAAATTTAGTTTAATATTAAAAATTAATTTCTTGAAATGATGAAAAATGAAGTTACTGCCGCATTATTAAAAAAAATATATATATGTACATATCTAAATATAAGTTAATTCAGTTGCAAGTCATAAGTATAAGAGAATTAAAAAATATATGAAATAATTCTCAATAAAAAAAGCTGTTGTTTACATTAGTATAATGAAATTAAATAAACAATTATGCCAATACAATAACCACATAAACATACATATTGATTAGCCAATCTTATCGGCTTGGTAAATCATTTCCCTAGCCATCAAACAATCACAGGTTCGATATAAATTAACGATTGTTTATCGTGTAATTATGCTTTATATCTAAATTATTTACAAAAGTTATCAGAAACTTATGTGGCGTTGCGTATTGACTTCTTTTTTCACTAAATCTCTTTTAGGTTTCAGCTATAGTTGTAAATAAATAAATTGTAATTCGAGCATTTCAATACGAATAGTCCATATTGGCACTCCAAAATTTACGAAGTCTGAGTATAGGTACTTACTTAGTTGTCAGTGTTGGCAATGTTGGCAGTGTTGCACTATAGATCATCCAGATCCATGGTCGACCACATCTACGATATATATCAAAGTAAAGATATGGTCTAGTTCATATATTAATGGAAAAAAGTGTCTTTCATTTGTACCGTGTGTTCATCCCGCCGGTAGCTTCTTTTCTAACAACTTATCATATTTTGCAGTCGAGTGCAACTTTTGGTACACAATTGAAATTTATACACAGAATATTATTGGATATATAGATATGTATGGCGATCTACAATAAATACATTAAGGGTAAGCAATACTTTATTAAGATAATTTTCATTTGAAAATTTGCTTAAATAATATGTTATTATGTATATCATTTGCTATTCGATCAAAGTCCTTTTTTGTATACCGTATACCTTGATATACTCAATTGGTTTAATTTTCACAATTTCATTGGTTAATCATTGATGAAATGCTAAATAATGAATTTATTCACTTTTGGTATTAACTGTCAATCGTTGGTGGAACGGCATTATATTTTAAAAATAAAGCACGATAAGGACCTAAAGCGCAGTGACGCCGCTAGTGCCACCTTTATGTTTCTTTTTTTAATTTGTATGTTTTTAAGACCTAATTCAACTGGCTCTTTCACAATTAATTAATTTCGACATTTTTTATTTGACTACTATTTTAATAAATTATTTTTCGGCATTGAAAATTTTCGTGAAAAGGTTGCGAGTAACTGTCTTGTTTACTATCTGTACGTTCCCTGTCATTCTATGTCAACTGAGAAATATCAAAATAATCCTACACGGAGGCGTTCTGCAGTTCTGTGCAAACATTACGTGACTGAAATCCCTTAAGGGGAAATCCCTTTTTGATATGTCGCTATACTTACAGCTCACTAGCTACCAACATCTGCTGAATCATACTGTTCATTGCTATACTTAACAAAATAGATGTTTCACCATAGACCAATCAAAAATAAATAAATGGTATGTTATTACCCTTTAAATATTCAAAAAAAAAATATATTATATTTGCTATTGAATTATGCAGAAATCAAAGTAAAGATATTTTTGATAGATATTTTATATAAGTATAATACAAAAGCATTTATTTTATAAACAGATCATACATATATATTTCTACTACAACTTGACGTGACCAGTAGAACTGAATGTTTTTATTTTCTTCAATTAATTAATGGTATCCATCTCACGTACAGTCGTGCCCTATTTTGCTGACCTCTGGGTCGTATTGGACTATAACTGACTATACGTAATAAATCAACTGTTTTAACCTAACACTTTAATAATTGAACATATATTAAACATATCAGCCTTTAAATGGAAAGTTAGTTATTATTATTTGATGTTTTGGTGAAATGCTGAGGAAAAATTACTGAGTAGAAATTGTATAGTGTCCTAAAATTTATAAGGTCAACTATCCAAGTTATGATATTCTATCGTTATAAAATTAAATATCAAGTATAAACATCGGTGTCCGTGGCGCAGTTGGTTTCGTCGCTGTCTACGGTTACGGATGTCTCGGGTTCAATTCCCGGTGCGGACGGTTTTTCATAGATTGATCTTTCAATCGATTTATGGATTTCTGTTCGTAGTCTGAGTCCTCCCTCCCACCAATCCCATCCTCACGGGGCGTAACGAGAGCGATTAGCTAACCACTAGTCCTGTCATAGCCCTATCCTTCTATCCCTACTCTCTTCAAAAAAAAAAGAAAAGAGAGGTTGAGCAACTGAGTGACAAGCAGTTCTCGTAGAAAAAATTCTGTCAAGATACCTCCATTAGGAGACCATATGCTCCACATTGGGAGCGGACATGGAAAAAATAAATAAATAAACAATACATCTACGGTTAATACGAACAGTTAACCAATTTTCAAAGCTTTGATAGAATCATAATTTAAGACATCGACTGAGGGTGCTTGATGGAATTTCAATATCAAATTTGGATTATTGTTTTGTACACTTCCATGTATTTTGTCACTAACGTAAATATATACAATCATTCCACATTTAGTGACATCTGTTAGGTGTTTTAACGTATCGGATATAATAGCGGAGAATTAGGAAGGTTCAGCTGCTCATTCAAGATTGGCAAGTAATTTAACTGGGCTCTATTAATTTCCAAAATTTCTTGATAAAATAATTTATGATCCCCCATGTTTTTATGCAACAGTTTAACCCCATCATCCGCATTAAACGTATGGTTCTCCATTAGCGGAGTTAACCATTCGTCGAATTACATCCCGTCAAAACCCACAATACTATTATAATTGTAAAATCACTGGTATTCCTAAAAGAAGTTGAAAAGCGGCAATTCGCCACTCTGTTAATATGGTGTTTACAAAATAAGGATTAGGGAGATTCCCGAAATTTTAACTCAGGTATCAGTGTGGCTCTCAGACGTATAATATCTTACCTCGTAAATAATATTTGTCGCATTTGTATCTTCTATATAAACGTTAGACACTGTTTACTGTCTCTCAGTTCGAGTCCATCCGTGTGCTCGAATGCCTGAAGATGCCGAAAGGTGAAACCCGGGTCGTTAGTGACAAAATACATGAAAGTGTACAAAATCTCAATAATCCAAATCCAAATTTGATAGAATCATTGGCTTAACGTTTTTTCTTAATAATCTCACAATATAAAAAATTGTCAGTTGACGAATTTTATTTCCGTTATTGCAGCTTCTTTTCGGAGCGGAAATCTTATTTGAAAAAAGAACAAACATTGCCATCTTTTTTTTGAAAATAAAACTAAAATACTTGCACCTCACTTTCATTTACTTGACTCGCGATGTTAGAACGGTAAAGTTGGCAGCGCTTCATTAAATAATTTCTTCTATATGCACTCGGCAAAGGCACTAGGAAAGTTGTATAATAGATTATCAACAAAATTGATAAAATTTTAACGAAAAAAAACGTAAAGTCAATTCAAAATGAAGTTTCCTCTACAACTCCATTATTAATCTACTTTCTCTTCTCCCATCGTTACTTTAATCTTTTATGTATTGATTTACCTCAAAAAGGCTATTATTTGGACAAATGCATAGTAACACGCTGGAGAATTGTCAAGCATATCAGCTGCGTTCAAGACATGAAAGCTTTTTAGCTTTATTAACCTTTTCCAGTTCGTGCTAAAAAAATCACATTGCCAACCGTGGTCGACACAGGCTGTGTCACTTGGGCTTGGTGATGTATTGAGCATTTTTAAAGCTAATTGATCGCTTTAAAAGGGTTATTCTGTTTTTAAAAATCGTATTTTTATCGTTGTATACTTTATTTTGTGTCCAGAGCTTGCGATTTACATATTTTCATGTAATATAATCGAGATATGGACGACATGGAAAAAGCACGTCATATAAGCTGCAGGTATGTCTCGCTGCTGCCTTATACAGTCCTTTTCAAATGTAAACTTGACGAGTTGACTCATATTATAACAAACACAAGTAAGTGAGTGACGTGCAGTTTTCTCTTTCTGGCTGAATCCCATGTAAAGTGAAAGGTGCGAGTGACATACAAGGGCTTGCGGGCGTACGCTCTTGTAAACTACTTGCTCATATAGAAGTGAAGTTGTGCGATAGAGATACTAACTCCACCACATGCCGATGCATAAAAATAAATACAAGCGATGATGCATCTGGTCCGTTCTACTCTAACTAATACTATTTCTCGATTTGTCTCAACTTAACAATATTTATCGTGCGTCACTCTTGCGTATAGAATTTTGTATATCGCTATCACTTTCATTGAGTTCGGAATAATATTGTCACCAGAGTTTTGTAATTTTATTAATTTAATGATGAAAATATTGAATCGAACCGCTTATTTATTTTAATTTTATTACGTAACTATTTTATCTACAAATAGCTAAAATCCTAAATTTATATAAACCCTAATAAGCGAGATATTAATGTTTTCAACTCTTGGTAATGATAATCTTGGTGCACCTATGTTAACGGGAAGGTTAATAATAATTTAATAATTGTCATTTCAATTAATACTAAAATTGGCTTTTCATAAAACTTTTCGAATCGAAATTGTCGTATGAAGTCGTCTCAAAACTACATTTAGTATAAGAAAAAAAAATAACACGACCTTTTCTTGTGTAAAAATAAATATAGACTTAGTGTTAAGACAGTAATTGGTTTACAACTAGTGCCATTCTTATCATATTATTCAATCTTTATCATCTGAGATGAGATGTTGTCTCATTAAAAAAATAGTCCATATTATTACCACAAAAATATCACGATTTGCTTTAATGCAATAAGAGTAACAATAAATTTCTCATACAATGCATTAAATTATTTTCAATAATATCATAAACAGATTTAAATGTAACTAATTTCACTTAAAACTCTATTTAAATCAAAATAAACACCGCCAGGAACTTGTAGGCAAATTCTCCACAATTTCCATATACTGGGAGAATAATAAATTGGAAAAGTTGAGCTATGTTATGCGTGTGTGTTTTATGAAATACACCTACTGACACCTGTTGCTTGTAGTTTGAGATAACTTAGATTGCAGTTGCAATATAGACTTTGTTCCATGAACACGAAGCCAATCTATCTTTGCAAACTTAGGAAGCCGAACGATTTTCTTAGAACCACTATTGATTGCATTACATTTCCCATGATAATTGAAAGGAAGATAGTCCTGTAATGGTTTAGATAGCAATCATTACGAATATCATGTCGTAGGGAATTTTGCCCTGATAAAAAAAAATAAACACTATTTTTATAATGTATTAATTTCAAATCAACCAATTTGTACAATCCCTGGCGACGATGTTTGCCTTCGTCTGCAAACTCTAACAAGACGTTGGCAATTGTTTTGACTTCGGTTTGAACTCTGGTGTGAAGTTGTTAATTGTCTTTGGTCACGAAAAAACTGTTCATTGAACAAGTTAATCTAGGGACATTAGTGTATCTTTTACAGCTTAAAATCTTAACAATTAGTGCGAACATTATAGACATTTAGTGTTTAAACATATTTATATTGGTGTAGGAATATAGTGATAAAATAACTTAGATTACTTATAACTTATAAGCAAACCGCTTCTTACCTTTTCGGGGATTTGTAAAAATTAATATGGGTGGAAAAAGTTTCTAAACTTGTTAGTTAAAAATGCTCCTTCACTAAGCAAAGCCGGTCTTGGTCATACAGCAGAATTATTATGAAATAAATATTAAAAACTTTGCTCTATTTTAATAAATATGTTATAAAATTATTTATTTAAACTACATAAAAAATACTTAAACTACAAACTACAAAATAAATAGCATGCTGCATAATAGATTAGGTATATTGGAAAATGTCAATCGTTTAGTCCATAGTTCTTTTCCAACATTTTTGTTTGAGAAAAATTATTTGGTTTTTAAAACATTATTTTGAATCAATTTCGAATCAGATAGGTTCGCAGAAACGAATTATGATTGAGCTTTAATACCAGGAAGGGCCATTTATTGTAAATCATGATTTTAGGAAAATTGAGTACATTAATAAAAAATTTACAATCGCATTATTTTATTTTTAAATCGCAATATGAAAATAAACCATTCGTCTAATGTGGAATATTTGTTATACAAAACAGTTTCCTGACATTTTGAATTTCGAAATATTTTATTTTTATCTATATTTTAATTGGAATTTTTCAGGTAAAATGATTATTTCAACCATAGATAATCTCCACATTACACGGTGGATGATTTAACCAAATGAACCGGATGCAAGCCATTTAGCTTTTCTGTATCCAGTTGAGATAAAATCTTATCAATTAAATAGCATTATGTTGATTACCCCCAAAATTAGGATTTATCGGTGATCATGACCTTACAGAACGTCTATAAATACATTGTTTCCAATATAACCATGTCATTTATTGTTTGTATTTTGCATTTAAATGACGAATTCTCATTTCAAAATGTCTTCGTAAAACCTATCAATTTAAAACTACCGCGTTCTTTTATCTGTGATGACGTTTATATTTTCATAAACAAAATTATTTGATTGTGGAACAGATTCAAAATTGAATTTAGTAATCAAAATGGCCGCTTTAGCAAACGTCATTTTCTTTGTCATATTTCTGTGGTCGTTTGCAGTTGTTTTTTCTGATGATGCCACCACAGCAGTACCAGAAAATGCTGATTTTGAAGAAGAAAGTTCAGAAGTTTCATGTTCGATATGGTGCTGGATACAAAAGGCTTTAATATGGGTTGTTACAAATGTTTTATCAAAGTTCTTTTAAGAATATCAACTGAATTATATATTGTATCACGAGTGAATGAATTCTGATTCCCATAATGTAATTATGTATCCTGATATAAATAAAAGTGATAATTATGTATAATTTAACTATATATTTTAGGGAAATTTTACTGGTTTCTATTTTTGACAGTATAATCCAATGTAAATAATATATTTAATATTATATAGGTGTACTATCGCAAAAATATTTACTGTCATATTAAATAAAAAGCTTCCGAAATAAATTCTATATATTTAAAATTGTTGATTTTATTTTTTATATCTCTTTATTTGTGTACAAAATTTGACTGGTCAATTTGTAATGTAATATATTTTGTTGCTGTAAGGAGATCAGTATTATTGTTGTTAAGAACACATACAATTATAAATATATTCCAAGGTAACTTGAACTCTGTCTATTATTGTAATATGTTCAGATTATTTGATGAAACCTTTGTTCGCCCCCACGTTTTATGAATCATATGTTTTTTTCTCCTAAAATTTGTTTTATCTTAAAATATTATCAATTATTATACTAGTATCAATTCCATGTTTTGTTTATTGTGTAGAGATTATTCAAAAATAAGAATTTGTCTAGAAAATTATGTCGAAGTAAATATATTTTTGTATTACCGTATCATTGCAAAAAAAAACAATGTGATTATTAGTATAAAATAAAAATTTAGCAGGATTTTTCTATAGGTATTATAGTGCATATCGTTGCTGTGCTGGAAGAAATTATAAATTCGAAAACATGACATATTGAGTTAGTTATACTAAAATTTCCTTATTTAGAAGCCTGCAGTATGGAAGAACACACTTAATTTCATAGATTGTACTTTTACTTCAAAAAAGTTTTGTACAAACAAACTAAATGAAAAAGATATAGTATTCCAAGCCTTTGAAAAACTTCTAAGTCCAATTACTCAAAACAGGTATTTTTCAGTTTGTGTCTTCTTCCATAACAACGACGATATATATTTTTAAGTCGGAGTAAATCTTCTGGAATATTCCCGGAAAAAAAAATAAACACAAGAAGTATGTAATGTCGTAGCAAATGGTAGTAAATCAGGGTATTCTTTTTGAACAAATAAAAATATCAGCTTTCTTAAGAGGAAGTAATAGGTTTTTCTCTCATTTCGCGAACATCATTACTCGTTTTCCGTCGCCTCGACGTCGAAATATTTTTTTATTTTAATTATTGCACTCTCAAGTATTTGTTTGCATTACTGCCCCTTTATTTAAATAGTAGTTTTAAAGCCTGTCTAGCAAAGAGTTGACACCTGTTTTTCAGAAATGCTTTTATTTGCTTTACGCTGTGACTGAATTAGGGGTTTACTGTAGGTTATTGAGATTCGATATGAGACAAAATCGTAAAACAAAGTATTTTTAAAAAAGTGATCCGAAAGGAATTTGCAATTTATCGAATGTAACGATTCAAAAAAGATTTGAAATGTACCAAAGAGTTCGTTTTCTCGCACTTTTTCTGAGTGATATTTTAAGTAAAGTTACAGAGAACATATTTTTTTTTTAAATAGAACAATAATAAAATCTATTATATACGTCTTTTAACAAAAAAAAATCCAAAAAATTAATAAGAGTAATAAATAGTAATCATTTTTCGAGAATATGTTTTTATTACGTTCCATTGTGATTAAGTCGGTTTCTGTCATCTGCCTCGGCACCACTTTCATTATTTCTTTACAATTTATTTAAAAATAATAATGATAAAACATTTCACATGTAAAAAAATAATATTTTATAAAACTATTTACTGATTATAATAGCGTCTATTCACTATTTACTTATAAATAAATTAAATATCGAGCGTAGTGTCGAGGTAGACGACAGAAACCGACTAAATCACAATGGAACGTCCTCGAAAAATAATTACTATTTATTACGTTTAATAATTTTTTTGAGATTTTTTGTTAAAAGACGTATATAATAGAATTTTCTGTTGCTCTACATTTTTAAAAAAATATATTCATTTTAACTACTTTAAATATCAGTCAGAAAAGTGCGAGAAAACGAACTCTTTGGTACATTTCAAAAATCTTTATAGAATCGTTATATTCACTAAATTGGAAATTCCGTCACAATCACTCTCTTAAAAATACTATGTTCTACGATTTTGTCTCTGAAATTTAATCTCGATAACCTACAATAAATCCTAATCTAGTCACGGCGTAAAGCAAATAAAAGCATTTATGAAAAACAGGTGTCAACTCTTTGCTAGACAGGCTTGAAAACTTTACTATTTCCATTTAAATAAAAGTGCGACAATGTAAACAAATACTTATAAAGTGCAATTATTGAAAGAATCAAATTTTATTTCGACGTTTCATATTTTTAGGCGACGGAAAACGAGTAACGATTTTCGTGAAATGATAATGAAACCTACTAATTCGCCTTGTCTTTGAAATCTGACATAAGAGTCGCTTACTTTAATTGCTTCACCATCCAAGTATTATAAAATATATGACAGCTTTAATTAAATTTAATTACTTATTATTCAATGAATGATATTCAGCTAAGTTCAAAAATATTCACAATACAGAATATACCACACATATGTTACAATGGGTTTTTATAACAATTATGTGGTATTTTAACTTGTCTCGTATATATGAATTACACATTCTATAACAAAGTATCGGTATTTATTTTCACGAATTGTAATTATTTAAAACATAACAAACGAATTTACTACAACAATATTTGCATTCATGTTTTGATACATAATAAGTTAACGAGAGAGCTGAAACAGCGGCTGTATTATTTCAAATACGTTGTTTCTTCAAAGCAATGGTAGTAAATAAATTATATCATGGAAAAGTATTTGCCATTTTTACGTCTTTTAAATTGTGACGCAATGCGAAATCGACACCTGTGTACCAAAATAGCTCTAAAATATTTCCCCTTACGCGTGTAAGTATGGCTTTTTCCGTTTGATAATTATTTATCATTTCACTATACCTCTGTAATTTTTATTTTTGTGGCCCAGTAGCTCTTAACCCATTGGTCACGACCCGAAATATTTTAAACAAAATAATATTCTTCAGATAATAATGTACTACACTTTTAGTTTATTTTTAGTTTTAATTAGACTTGAACTATTCTATTAATGATAGGAAAACTTGGTAGTATGTTAAATGGATAACATACAATTGATAACGACTGGTTTAATAAAACTTTGACTGAGAGAAACAGGTTCTGCTTACACTATGAAATCCTATTGATTTTTATAAACCTTGCCCGCTCTCAACTTAGAGGATATGAATTTCTAACCGAGCATCATTACAAAAGATGTTTTTGCGAGAACTGGTTCTGTCAGTGACTCGATTTCTTCTTCAGAATTATTGGGGGTGAAGTGGTTTGACTTTGTGAGGAATTCGGAGATTAGGGACGTTGGAGCTGGCTGGGTCATGTGCTGCGGATGCCTCCGGAAAGCCTCAATCTTGCTTGCCTCTTCTTTTGACCTGTGGGATTCCGGCGTCCTAAAAGACCATCGGGTACTATCCATAGGATGTAGTCGGTGAAGCTGAGGGACTCTGGTATGTCATGGGAGGAAGAAAAGCAATTGGCGGGTGACAGGAATTCTTGGAAATGCCGCTTGGTAGCCATATGGTCCACATAGGAAGGAATATGAAAGACGAAGTAAACAACGCAGTCATCCATGCACAGAACAGTAATACATAATTTTATTAAAAACGTATTTGTATTTTCAAACTCGTGGACACTTCCGCCAAATACAAAGAACGACAAAGAGTGTTTACCACTCGGCTAAAGCACCAGCAATCGTGGATTTATTACTTCAAAGCGTATTTATTTTTTATACATAAAATATCTTTTCGCAAAGCAAGAATTCACAGTTAAGACAATTTAAATAATTTAACGTCGAGCTAAAAAGTGTCTTGCATATATTAAACTAAAGTCTTCGGACAAACAAAGTCAAACTCATCGTGTATACCGTTGTCTATTAAACACTTAAACCCCAAGCGGACACCGGTGTCCAAGACTTGTCAAAAATCAGCTACATGGTATTCCAATAAGATCTTAATTTGGATTATAGTGAAAAAACATAGTGACATCGTTGAAGAGCAAGTATGCCCAACCGGTCGATCCCAAAGCAAAATTTGGTCAATCCCAAAAACTTATATTTATATATATTTACAGCGGACGATGAAAAATAAAATTCCGGTGATCGGACTATTTGGCTTGACTTGATTCGTGCTTATCTGGTAATTTAGTGGATTAACGGATGATCAACGGCATTCTTTGACAACGGTTTTTTAGGATTATTTTCTAAACATCTCAATAATGCACTCTCTTACAATATTTAACATCAGATTTATTATAACAAATGGCCCTTTTTCAAAATTTCGTATGAGGATCTCATACAGCCCCAAACTTATTGGGCGGACCTGGGTCTTTAATAAAAATCCAAACTCGACCCACACCCGCCCCTGAAATTGCAAATTTAAAATAAAATGTCTCTAGCAAGGCAATAAGTAAACTCATTATTATGCATTACATTCATTGTTATTAATAATTTTACATAACTCACATCTTTTTGCAAATACGTACCCTACGTACCTTACTGTTCAAAAATAATTTATGTTGAAAATGGAAATAATAACAGTTTTATGAAAAAATTATTATTATATATTGTACCGACCATGATTTTTTTTTGGAAATCTTACAATTTTCATTGAATACTGGAAACACGATAAACCCCCATCAATATTCACGTAAAAATTGATAAAAAAATATAAATAATCTTCCCCAACTTTTGGAAACGCTGAAAAATCCTCGGTACTCAACCGATTAATAAGGTATATTATTATTACACTTACGATCTTATCAAATCCATACGAAATATGATCTGCTTTACATTGAACAGCAATATACGTTTCATTGAGGTTGAAATTTCAATACCAGTGTCTCACGTAACAATGATATACCCAGACAATTATCCATACAGTTCAACTGCATTGAAATAATTCAAACACATAAAATAATAACGATTCATTATTAAAATAATCAGGGTATAAACGTATTTCGTTTGAATACAAACAGTATTATTAGAAATACTCAAAATTCTCCAATGAAGTTAATGTAGGCTCTTAAATTTAATAATAAAGTTGTCGACAGTTCCTTAGACGTATGAGGCCCTTCATCAAAAACTTAATACTCAACGCTTTGTCACAAGTATTCGGCAATTTGCTACCGACCTCTATATTAAACATTCTTCAATTATTTTATGTTCATATCATAGCATTACAATTGTCTGAAATATGTACTTAATGGAAACACATTATTAAATGTCTCGAAGAACTTTGAAGTTAAAATTATTATCAGTTGGCTTCTGTAAACACTGTAACAGCTATGCTTAATTATCATAATACTAACAATATCATAATACCAAAGTGTCAACCTTGGTAGAAAAGCCTTATATTGATACATTTTTTTTACTAATTTCACTTCGTTTTATAATGATCATTACGGGCATTCATCATTAGATAATTCTCGCAATGGACTAAACCCGTACAAACAAATGTCATTCAAAAAAAATCGATTTATTTTTTTATAAATCATAATATTGTATTTTTTTAAATTAAACACAATTTTATTTATACTACTTCTAAATTGTTTATAATGATCGGATTATGATTTCATCAGTTGATAATGAACGAGATGAACGAAACCGCTACAGAAAAACGTTTTTTATTATTTTATAAATCATAATATTTCCGTTATTTTTAAATAAAATACAATTTGTTTTGTACTACTTCAATATTATTTATAATGACCATGACTGGTTTCATCAAAATTTTATATCTAATAACGTAACCTGCAAAGACTTTCTTCACATTTCAATATTTGTATATACAGAGTCCATAATTTCTTATTTAAAATGAAAACCGTGTAAAAAAAATATTCCCTTAGTGAAACCAATCCTGAGTAATAATAAATTTTGGAATATGCACTGGATAAACGAGTTGTCATTCTAATTATCGCATTATATATTTTACCAATTTGCAGTCATACATAGATTATATAATAAATAATTTCAAAATATATGATATTTGATACATGTATCCCACGTTTTATTTCAGATAATTGTGTAGATATTGTTATGATGTTTACATAATTATATTATACAATGGAAATCCTTTGATATTTTATATCTCCAAATGCATAAGCACGTAAGTTTAATGAAAAGCTCAAGGGACTCGCGATGGATAGATGTGACGTTGTTTATCAAAGCTTTTGCAAAACGAACGACAGGAAAGTTTCGATTGAGACATTAGTTAACAGTGTGCCGAAAGATCACAAAGGGTGAGAGATTTTGTTGCATCGCAAAATATGCATTTTTTGTTACTAATAACAAACAATGACACTATACATGACTTAAGATGTATATTTAAAAAAACTAAACTCAAATTAGCTTATCAGTAGATTGTTATTATTATTATTAAATACAATTCCTTACTTCATATACACTTGAAAGTCATAATTTATTTCATTTAAATTTCAGTTGTTCATTCATTTTTATTGGATGTTTAGTTCGAAGTGGGTGCTCATTAAATCCATTTGTTCTAAAAAGATGCGCAATTAAATTGAAGACCTTGGCATAAAAACAACAAATGTCCACTGTTTTCCATTTTAAATTATTGCATTTCTCGATTCCTTGTCTATAACTCCATAAAACTGTGCAAAGTTACGTTTTTTTAATGCCTCTCAAATTAATTCTCAAAAATATGTATGGAACCAGCAAAGGTCTTTTACAGTCAAGATATCGTCATTTCAATTGCAAAATCAATTGCATTGTTTTTTAACAGAAATCATAAAAACAGTTACTTATAACATTATTATTAGTTGAGATAAAATCTTATCAACTAAATAAATAGCGTTTTAAATACCCCCAAAATTTTAATTTATCGGTGATCATGACCTTACAGAACGTCTATAAATATATTGTTTCCAATATAATTTCTTCATTTATTATTTATATTATGCATTTAAATGACAAATTCTTATTTCAAAATGTCTTCTTAAAACCTCTCATATTAAAACTAACACGTTCTTTTATCTGTAATGACGTTTATATTTTCATAAACAAAATTATTTGATTGTGGAACAGTTTCAAAATTGAATTAAATAATCAAAATGGCCGCTTTAGGAAACGTCATTTTCTTTGTCATATTTCTGTGGTCGTTTTCAGTTATTTTTTCTGATGATGCCACCACAGCAGTTATAACCTTAAATAATAAAAACAGTAATAAAAAAAACACGTGATTCATGTAAAATATATATAACTATACTGTGAAACTATAATTACTACACTACTATACTACCTTGTCTTCCTCCACCCACCACTGCTTTCTCATCCGTTAATTTTATTCGGCAGTATCCAGTAGCGTAACAAACGTTAAGCGTATCTACAATTGTTTTTTTTCCCTTAATTGGGAGCGTCTTTAGAGCAAATACCCAAGACTTGGTAGCATGCACTTAAGTGTGCAGGAAATCAATCCCTTTAGATAAATGAAAAGCTTCTATGGGTTGAGGTCTATTCACTCTCTGTATGCAACTACTGTACTAGATTTGTGAAAAATATTTTGGAAAAATATAAATATAATATTTCGTATCGCTCACTGCTACTAAATCTTTTCATATTATAGACCGCCCACGCAGTGTAGGTAATTGTAATACTATATGATCGCAGTAAAGTTCCACACAATTCGTACGCGCTCCATGAAGTTTTTCTTTAAGCTTTTTCATATAAGATCTTTCTCTGTGAATTGCCCACAAATACTTGGATCAATTATAGTTACGGACTTGCGTAGTGTTGGATTAGAAACAAAATTAATTATTTTACTTCTTACTCAACGTCTCATCTTTGAAACGTATAGTATTACTTTTTAATTAAATTCAATGACAATTTTTACATTTATTTAATAATGAAAAAACGAAAACAACGGTAGGTAACGCTTCTAAACACTACTGAATATCGATTTTTGAATTATTGAGATTTTGTACACTTCCATGTATTTTGTCACTAACGACCCGGGTTTCGCCATTCGGCATCTTCGGGCATTCAAATGGACTCGAATTGACAGACAGTACAATACATGGAAATGTACAAAATCTCAATAATTCAAATTTGATATTGAAGTTCCATCAAGCACCATCAGTCGATGCCTTAAATTATATACTATATATCGATGGTGTTTTGGCCAATTGATGTAACTCTCGAAAAATATTAAAATGAGCTAACGAGTGAACCTCATTTTAAAGACGACAAAGCAGGTCTTAGCCAAATAATGTAAATTAGAAAAATAAATTCACCACTTTTTGGAGGGAATCATTTTACATTGGTTTTATATTTGAAAATTCTGACCCAGCCGACGGCATTATATCGACAATCGCTACGTATAATCCAGTATCTGCAAACATGAGAATTTACAGGAGTGCATTTCAAAGATTCATAACGCAATTCACCTTATAATGTTTTCAATAAAAAATGATTTTACTCTCTCCTGATCAATTTCAATTTTGGGGGTTACATCAATTAGCCAAAACA
The DNA here is from genome assembly GCA_022494535.1 of Himalopsyche phryganea. Lineage (NCBI taxonomy): Eukaryota > Metazoa > Arthropoda > Insecta > Trichoptera > Rhyacophilidae > Himalopsyche > Himalopsyche phryganea. The sequence continues at coordinate 2,136,891 of JAGVSL010000074.1, read as the reverse complement.
CCGTCGATTATCTTATACCCTGTGTGAGAGCGTTAATTAACTGACTTTAAAATAAAATTATAACACATTTTAATTTATTCTTTCAAATTTGACAAAAAATCGTACTATTGAAATTGAAACAGTTACACTAAACAAACAATTTCTGCAAAGCAACTAACTTTTTATTATATTTTACATTAAAATAAAACGAGCCCAAATTTCCACATTGTATGAATAATAGATAAATATCGAAATCGTTCAGTTATCATTGATTCATCGATAATATTTAACTCAGTCGTGCAAACTGGCTAACTTTCATTTTTGTTCGCTACGTGGTGGTAGTTCGTTTATCTCAAATAAACGTTGTCAATATATTTATTTTTAAATGGCAGTGGCTGTAAAGTTTCAATACAAAAATTATAAAAATTGATCAATAAATACATATGATTGTTGATACACTTATAATAATATTCATAATAATACCATTATTCATTATGCCATGAACTTTGAAAATCGTTTCTAAATACTCACTTAGATATTGTATGGAATGCTTGCTTATAATATAAAGTTTCTCGATCTGAGTGTGATATGATTATAAAATATATTACTTTAAATTCTTTTATATATCATAAATTAAAAAAATAAAACATAGATATTTACATTCATTCAATATTTGACAAATTATATATTGATAATTAAATTTTATTAGTCTCCTTATATAGCATCTTTAATCACCCAACTTAATTACCTGAAACCCTCCACCATAAGCAAATCACTGTAACCTTCCTTACATATTTCATTTTGTAATAAAATATTCTAAGTACATATTTAGTCACTCATTTCCAGCCCCAATCCATAGCCAATTATTAATTACCCATTCAAAACATAACGAAACCCTTTAGAGTCCCGTTTCCATAAAAAAGTTTTCTTCGGAATTGATTAGTAAATTATCAATGAACCTTTTTATTTCATCGATTTATACGTTTTTGATTAATTTGTTATTTTATGATTTTGATGTTACGGCTTCATCGATTACTGCTTTATTAGGAAGAAATCAAATTATTTACTCGTTTTATTAATGACATATTGTTGAACAGAGAAAAAAATATAACCGTGGCTAAAATCAATTAATAAGCCTTCTATAACCCTTTTACATTATATTCTTTCTTTCTTCTAGCACCGGATATCAGAATATAAGCTTAGAACTAGGGCTTCCAATCCGGGATCCCGAGCAATTTGTCAATCCCGTAATCCCGGGATTGACTTAAAACTAAAACTGGCATTTCAGGATTCGCTATAAAATAATAAAAAATAATTTATATTAATCTTATCTCTGATGAACTATAAAATTAAGTTTCCGGCGGCGGAGTGCCTAGATATGTTCGATTTTAATATTTTAAGCATAATTGATTTATGAGTTGTCTTCTCCTTCACACTCATATTTCGCTAGCGGACAGGAACAGACAGTTTATTGATTTTTTGAATCATTATCTACAAAAAACAATTGACCACTATTCCATTTTTAGATGCGCACAGTGAAGATTTTTTGTTATTAAACTGTAACGTGCCTTTAATTATTAATAAAAAAAGCAAAGGAAATAAACGCGCAAGATACTGCTTGCAAATACTTTTTGCATAATTATGAAGATACCTAGGTACCTACATATTTTACAAACATTTTTTGTGTGATTGCACGTGTTAATAATAATTATAATTTTGTTTTATGTTGTGATACCTAGTTAACAAATAAATTCATCGTCTAGGTACCTAGGTATTCTGTTCTTTTATGCATTTTTAGGAATATATCTACCTATTCTTCTATTTTGTATAAACTACAAATCCCTTTTCAAGGAGTTTTATTTTTTATTTTGACATTTGAAAATAGACATCATGATGCTTTTTATATAAATATTTTTTAAATTTTCAGCCAAGCAAAATAGTTTCAGTCTGCGCTTTATTTAATCTCTTTCTTCCTTAGACCAACAGCCTCATGAGCCTTGATCATATTGGCAATCTTGAATAACACGTTTTGCGAATAAATTTATTTTACCTACATTTCACAATAAATTAAAACATAGCGGTTTCTCTCTATATATTGCAATATTAATTGTGCTCATTCGAAAACACGTAGAACACTTATTGTCATATTATAATCATTTTGACGAGGTTCTTCGAGACTTTTAGTTGCATTTTAAATTTATTTATTTTCGCAGCTTAGAGAGATAGTGCGAGGTGATGCCCCAGCTTTAACCATTCCACGAAGCTGTCACGATTTAGACTTAGGGTCTCATGTATGTCAGTAATATACTTCTGTAATTCATCACTAATGTTTTTTATATACGTGGTTATTACACTAAAAAATTATTATTAAAGAGTGTAAGAACACTTATGCCTGACTCGCTAACTATTTTAAAAACAATACTCTATATTTTTTGGCTTCTTCACAGAAGTACATCAAAACCTCTATATATCGGACACAAGTTCTGTGATAATGTAACATTACTAAATGCTAAAACTTGACTTTACTTATATTAAAATATTATTATTCGTAATGTTAAAAAAATGATAACCAAGTTCTTGACAGTCTATTTAAAAAATTCCTACTTAATAACGAAACCAATATTAAATAACGAAACCAATATTAATATAAAACCTCTCTTTAAAACATTATATCTTTAGACATTGTCGGCGTCCGTGGCGCAGTTGGTAGCGTCGTTGGCTACGGCTACAGACGTCTCGGGTTCAATTTCCGGTACGGACAGTTTTCATAAATTGATCGCTCAATCGATTTATGGATTTCTGTTCGTAGTCTGAGAGTTTGTGATGTCTAAAACTACCTCCTCACCCACTCATCCAATCCTCACGGGGCGTAGCGAGAGCCATCAGCTAACCACTAGTCCTGTCCTAGCCCTATCCTTATATGACGATAGCAACTACGAAGTTGAGCAACAAACAGTTCCCATAGAAAAATTCTGTTGAGACACCTCCATTAAGAGACCATATGCTACTCGATGAGAGCGGACATGGGTGAAAAAAAGTACATTTAAGATACATACCCATTTTTAATATAAATTTTATTTTTTACGTTAAATAAATTACGTTTAAATCAACAACTTGACTACAATTAATTGTAACCGTGGATTCAGCGCTCGCTTTGGTGTTATTTGTCTTTCATTGAGACAAGACTTAATTTATTTCAAAAATTCGTTCAAAGTGAGTCACTCATGGCAACACAAAACATCATTTATAACAAAAATTTTCTCATTAATCTTTGTGTTTAGAATTTAAACCACTAAATCGCTGTTTTTTAAGTGATTTAATTGATCTATACAACAACGCAGAGCCAGCGCGAGGCTGACTTGTCACGGTCCCTGGAGCCCGAGACAACGCTTTAAAATACCCAGCCGTATTCAAAGAAAATCATTGGAAATATAGGATAAGTATTATGTACGTGTAATATTATATTCTAAATCAAAACGCGGAATCGCTTTATCGACAAATAGTTGTTTACTAGCTATTAAGCCGTGCAGAGTTGCTTTACTGGAAAGCAGTTTTTTCCTACGAAACTAACAAAAGATTATCTCCGTTTAAAAATAACCCATGCCCGATTTAGATCTCTGACCGTCCATAAATAGAAAACAGTCTAGCATAATCGGTGGCATTTTTATATATTCGGTGTCCTTACAATTATTTATAAAATTTTGGAATAAACATACCTGCGTTTATTATGATGTGTGTTTTTGGAACCTTGTCCCATAATAGTGTTTTTTAAATCCCTATCTTATGGACGCTTGTCAATTTTATATATCTAATAGCAAAAAACGTTATTTAAAAGCGATCAAAAATCTTTGGATAATAATATTAACAGATAAAATCTCTCTTTTAAAATACCATATTGATACTATATATCTAGGGGTGGTTTATTTTCTTAATTAATTAAGTTTAAAGACTAAAAATAACAAATTTTCTTTTCCTCACGATTAATTTGTTAATATTTTTGTAGGCATGAAATTTTATCCGATTATTAAGAATAATGTATTTGGAATAAAAATAGCACCTCAAAAGTTTTCTCGTATAACAAATTAGGAAGCTGTTATATAACTCACATAAAACCCATTTATAAAACTCGGAGAGGTCTCAAAATACTCTAACAACCTTCTGCAATGAACCGAAATAGACTATGAGACAAAGTAGTTTCAAGGTAAATTGGTACAATTTTAGGAAGTATTATATTCTGACAAATTACTAAAAGTTTATACTAAATAATATGAAGCGATGCTTAGAAGATCCTTAATCTTCAAGCTCCTCATGAAGTCAAACTACTTCAACCTTCAATTTCCGACACAAACATATATGCTCGGTCAACATATATTCCGGAATGTCATTGGAGGAAGCAAAGCAATTGGTGGGTAACAGGGAATCATGAAAGTGCCACGTGATGACCATATGCTTTACATAGCGAGCGAATATAATCATAGAAGACAAAAGATATGAACCGATAGAACGAGGATTAGTTCTGTCTTAAGATAATGTATGTCCACTTTTAATACCGAGAATATATACAATGCTACTGGACTAAGTGAAGGAATTATTTCAGCACGCGTTAGAAAATATATCCAGCTTCATCACAAGACTTTCATTATTAGGTGAAATACGTCACATTTATTCTCACATATAAGTCAACTAACGCTGGTTGAATTAAGACAAGAAACAAGACTATGGATTGTGCAGGAATGGGTAGGGTACGAAATTTACAAAAGTAATCATTTCTTTACTGATATATAGATTGAAACATAAATATATTTAAAATAAAACACAATTCGTTCTGTACTACGTCCGCATTTTTATAATGATCAGGACCGGTTTCTTTTATCACGAGCATTATCAGCTAATGCTAATCTTTTATTATTAAAATATAATACCTTTCCACCAAGAATTGACAGTTAACACATTAAATTTGAAACATCAATATTTCCAAATATCAATTTGGCCAATTCCAATTTTAGAATAACAGTTTTAGGGTTTTTCCCCTCGATCTACAATGATAAATAATACGAGAAAACTAAACTAACATTGAAAAAAAACTTAGTAGCTAATATAATGTATAGTTTAATTTGGTGTTTTTCTTCATGAAAATATTAAAAATACAATTGCGTAATATTTAGCTACCTTGCGAGAACAATATTTATTATATTTTAGAAAGTAAATTATTTAGTATAATTAAAAACAATTTTTGAAACAAATAAATAACTGAGTGAATCCTAGATAAATATGTTTTACCTATATAGTAAACTTTATCTTAAAATTACGTTTGTTTCATTTGTATAAAATAGTTTATTTTATATTAAAAAATCCGTGTCGTCGTATAGCATCTCTACGTGCCCTCTACCCCCATTTTCGCTGAATCTTTTTATTATATGACATAATCATAAAGAATGGAGTAAATTATATATATTATAGTGCTTACACTGTAGGGAATTTAAAAGTCGTAAATTATGGAGTCGTTTTACAACTAGTTTTATGAAGAAAGTAATTTTTCTTCTTTCAGACTACAGTTTTTCTATAGCTACTATTTCAGTGATCCGCCACCTTTTCTCACCCACAACATGCCAAAGCACTGTGTAGATTTTTGCAGCACACCCCAAGAACAAATATGTAATTTTCATAAACAGAAATTACGTTTACTGTTTTTTTTATTTCATGAATTTAAAACAGCTAGCATTTTTTTAAATATTATCACCAGTTAAACCCTTTCAAACCTAGTTACCTGTTTTTAACTTTTTGGAGGTGATTTTCACTTTTGATTTGACTTTCGAAAGAAAAGAAAATATATGTTTTTGAAAATTACAAATTGAAAAATAAAACTTCGAAATTGCTTATTTCTTGTATCATATTTTGTAGATTGTATGTAAGTTGATGTTGATTTTATCTCATTTCGGACGTATTGCGCCGCAACACATTTAGCATCGTCTCTCGGCAAACCAGTGCGCTGGTTTTGGAAGCACTGCTTTAAATAATAAAATTACAGTTTCACAATTAAATGTACTTATTTATCATATAATTGTTTATACACTCTACTCAGCTGAGATCAAATGTCATTTTTTCAATCCCTTGCATGCTACTATATCTGCGTTGCGGTAGTGAATCATGGCAACTGAAAATGACTCATAAAATCGTATAGCAAGTTTCGAAAACAGACGTTTGTGTCTGATATTCAAGGGTGAGATAGTTTTACTTTGTGAGGAATCCGGAGTACACGGAATGGACCAGGCATCGCCCTGAGACGTTAAAATTGTTTTCGACGCGTGCTGGATTCCGACGTCTTGGCTGAATATCGTATTTTATCCATTTGACGGGCCAATATGTCATGTAAGGAAACCTTACGGTTGACTATGTGTTACTAGACATCTTGGAAGTGCCATGTGGTGGCCATATGCTCAACATTCAGAGCGTATTTGAATGACCTAAGAAGAGGAGTTGTTCCATTGGCTATGTGGCTAGGTGTATCACAAATTTATGACATTCTGACATATTGAACAATTGTTCAATTTTATATTAAATGATAACGTATTTGAAGAATCTTAACGACACTCAAATGATTATTGCCATTGTGTTTTACTCGTTAATGTACAAATAAAAACATTGCATACGTCATTCAATATGCACTATGCACTTTATCGCATTCATAAAACACAAGGGTAAATAAATTTCATCTTCAGTTAAGGAAATTCACACGTTATAAAACTTGCAGAGTTACATTGAAATTTAAAGATTTGCTTGAACTGCGTTCCATCTATAAAGTTATAAGTTTATTACTCGTTCTCAAGTACACATGGAATAAAATGTTGGCCATGTTTATTTTACAATGTATTTATATACTATTTCATAGTAGTATTACTATTAAATACAATTTGACGAATTAGTAAGATGAGAATGTCAATCTGTATTACGTAATATTGTTACGGAATATTATCCTAAGAACGAAGAGAATTAAAAGTTAATCTAAATTGTGGGCTGGTTGATGCTTTACCGAAAAAAAAGTAAGCCCCGATAATACTCGTGGATTATATACCGAGGAAGCGTCGCGTAAAAAATGCTAAGAAAATATTATGTTATGTAAAAATTGGTTGTAACGTATTGTATACGCAAGATATTTTTTACGTAAAAATACATATGAAGTATAAAGAGAGTGGTCCTGTATAAAGTCGCATATTTAAGACTAGACGCTGTAAGCAAATCGGGCAGGAGAATTTATGCATTATCATCGTTTCAAAACTAAATGCAATTTCTTCGTCCATATTAATAAATTCTTTGGTAGACATGTCAACATCATTTGACTGCAAAAACTCTTCAACATGGTCGTTAATCAAACTGTCAGTCTTATTTTGGAGATAACGTTTTCTTGTTGGAAACAGTGATCGTTTATGATTTTCTATTTTATGAACAGTTCTTTAGAAAAATTAAAAAATCTACAAAGTATAAATATCTGTTTCTTCATTTAAATAATGAATATTTTCTCCATACTTATGCTTAGTGTGTCGAAGCATTCTTTAGACTCAATTATTCGATAAAAACCGTAATTTAAATGTAAAATTCCATTATATTATAATAGCTACACATAAATGTCAATAAATTTTTCTCATATATAATTAACCCAATAAGTAGGCGTCCGCGGCGCAGTTGGTAACGTCATTGGCTACGGTTACGGATGTCTCGGGCTCAATTCCCGGTCCCAATTGATCTTTCAATCGATTTATGGATTTCTCTTTTTCTCTTTTTTTACTGAAACTATTTGAAGTCTACAAAACAGAATGTATTGCTAGCGTGTACTAATTTAATATCAATTAGAAAACCCTTTTACAAATACTGACCGCGAACATTCAATAAACAAAACTATTACCGTTTTAACAGGATTTTTGTTAACTTTTATAGTTTACTCATTATTACACTTTCGTAAACTGTCTGATAAACTATAATTTCTGTGTGTACTTTATATAAATGGTAATTGATTTTTACATAATCTAATTAAATATAGTAACTGTATATTTTTCTCTCGTGTTGGATTTAATTGCATGTATTATTTGAAAATGAAAATGGTAAGATAAACGAAATTCTAATTGATGCACTGATATTAAATATGAAGTCACCCCTCTCATACACTTGGCCCGATATAAATCTGCACGTGACTTGTCTTTCAACCATCGATTATTGTGCTGAGTACTGAAACTTACTCCACTGTCTAGTTTAAAGTACTGAGAATCCAGCGTGGTGGAAACATTTATGCTGGACGCATTGAACCTAAAGATGAATCAAGTTTATATTGCAAATTAAAGTTGACCTTCGTTGAAAACAAGAGGCCTATTAGGCTCTCATGTGGACCAACCGTAGCAAACTGCTTTATGAGCAATATAATAGTTTTTTTCAGACTAGAAGTACCTAACAATAATCATAAACAAATAAGTATGATTTTCATTCTTAGCAGCGTGGATTAATTTAATTAGTAATATAGTTACCATTTTTCGAATTGGAAACAGCAAAGTAAAATCGTTGCCAATGTATTATTATATAATATGCAATTGCAATCGCTTCCGTCAATCAAAAAAAATAGATTTTGTTTAAGCTCATCAAAATAATTGTATTTACGTTACTATAATTATTATTTGATGCATACAAATAATGATTATAAATGTATTAAAAAGAAATCCTAAAAAACTGTTTTTTGTAGAAATCATACGACATTACATTAAAATAAATCACTCTTGTCTAAATGATTTCCTGTTATTATTTGGACAAATACAGCATTTAATGGTATTTTTGTAGATTTAAATGGATAAAACTTGGGTATAAATAGGGTTATTTTATATTTTATATTATTGTAATTCAAGTAACACAAAGCTTAATACTTGTGTTTTATATTTATTTATTGTGTATATTAAATTGAACATGTATAATAAAATATTGTTTACAATTGCTCTATGCCTAATGCTCAGTGATGGAGCGATTGCCTTATTCGACATGGCTGAAATTATTCTGAAACATTCACAAGAGTTCATGAAGAATGGATCTGATTGCAAAATGAAAACTGGAGCAACTGAAGAAGATATCGCCGTATTCTTCAGAAAGAAGCTACCCGATACCAAAACAGGTGACTGCATGATCGCTTGCATGATGGAGAAGATGGAAGTCCTGAAAGACGGAAAGTATATGGATGACGCTGCTCATGCGATCGCCCGAAACATTCTGGGTCACGAGGATATGGTCGCTGATCTTATTGGTGACGTGGGTAAGAACTGTGCCAAGAAAGTTCCTCCAGGAGAAGTGTGTGACTACGCCAAAGGCATAGCCCAGTGCGGATTTGACCACGTCAAGAAGTTCAGGGAAATGGTAAAAAATGATTAACAGGATAAAAAACAGAATACTGACAGAATATTTGAGGATTGCGAACGGCGATTGACCATTAAAAATAAAACAAAATGTTTATTTTACATTTTAGATTGTCTTTATTAAATAATTTATGTGTAATAAATATATTTTTCATTTATTATTCCCTACTCTGTTTTAAATAATATTTATATCATCACTTATGGTCTCGAATGAATGAAGATGCCGAAAGGCGAAACCCGGGTCGTTAGTGACAAAATACATGGAAGTGTACAAAATCTCAATAGTCCCAAATTCAAATTTAATATTTGGGTAGAATGATTCTTATGTATAAAACATCTGGTTATGTAATATCGGTTTCATAAGAGAAGCGATCAGAAGGTTTTGGCATCGAGTCCTAGAAAAGTCAACATCGTATATTAATAATTTCAATATGAAATTTAGAAATCTAGGGCAGTGTTTCTAAACCGTCGGTCCGCAGAAAATCTCTGCAGGCGTATAAATATTTGCCCATTTCAACAATGCTTATGTCAAAGATTCCAAACAAATTGTCGTTGAAAAATATATATGCAATAGTAATTATATGTACTAAATAATATTGATAAATTTAACACTATTAGGACATTCAGTTGATTTTTCGTTTGAAATTTTTAGTTAAACTTTCTTTGGGTTTAATTCATTCCATTTTAAACATGAAAATATATTCACTTTTAAGGTGTCAGCTGTCAATTCTTGGTGAAAAAGCATTATATTTTAAAAATAAAACACAATTTGTTTGTACTACTTTCACATGTATATAATTATTAGGACGGGGTTTCGCTCATCACGAGCATTATCAACTGATATAAATACAATCAAAACAAGGCTATTTATATGAAATTGAATGTTCATAATTACAACAGTTGGTTTATGAACTAAAAAAAATAATAAAATATATGCTACAAATTGGCTGTAAAGGTAAAGAAATGTTTTCTATATTTATGTCTTAAATATTATAATAAGCATGAATTTATTAACTTAGTTTAAGTGAAATTTTTCACAATTGTATCGACTGATTTAAAAAGCTCAGACTTTGAATGAATGCATTCTATTATGAATTAAATTTTCTACATTTAAAAAGTAACTTGACTCTTGGAAAATTTGCGAGCATTCAGAATTAACTTGATTTCGTAATTTTTTGAAAAACCTCCCCCTCACCAATTAAAAACTAATGCAGAAGAACTCGTACACACTGGGGCAAAAAATAAACAAGGATTGAGAGAGATTACTATTTGCAACATGCAACGATTCATATCTGAGCAGCGTCCTAAATGTTAGAAACGCCCCAGTCAAATATTACGTTAAGGATATTGAAGAATCGTTTTTTTAACAACATCATTCTTTATCTGATACGCCATATTTCCGTAAATATTGATTACTGAACCTTGACATTGTAAAAGCAATTTGAGATTTCCTAAATCAATTATTTGCTGCGGATATAAGATTTCAGTATTTTGAATTATAATTAATTTCTTACAGATAACTAAGCAAATATTTTATTTATGTGTTTATTTTGGAACACGAAATATGACTACATAACAATATAAATGTTAACACTAGAATATATACTTTTTTTACATAATCATATCCGTTTCCTATGTGGAGCTTATCTCAATATAAATACAGAAACTTAACATTTCCATGTATTACGTCACTAACCACCCGGGTTTTTCCTTTCGGTATTTTCAGGGATAAGAGCACACCAATGAACACGAACTGTTCGAGTTTATTAGTATGTTTGAATGCCTGAAGATGCCGAAAGGTGATACCCGGATCGTTAGTGACTTAATACATGAAAATGAACGAAATTTCAACAATTTAAATTTGATATTGTTATTCCATCAAACACCCACAGTCGATATCTTAAATTAATACAGAAATTGTGCTTTTTAGTGCAGAGTAAAGATAGAAGGTTGGGTTAGGACAGGATACTAACTAATCGAGTAGTTAACTAATCGATTTTGCTATGTCTTATTTTTGAAATTGGTAAGATGAGAGGGAGTTTAGATATCATAGACAGCCATGTTTTAAAAGACAAATCAATAAATAACCCTTTAATTTGTATGTAATTAAATTTTCAATACTTTATTACCAAAACGTTAAATTTAAAACAAAAATTGTTCTAAAAAAGAATTTTAACAACAATACTTTCCAATTAAAATTCATAAATCGATGGGGAAATAAATTTATGAATGGCTTTTGACTCGTGTCCATGGACACCACAGCATACGACAACTACGACAAAAACCCATCTACATGCCTATAAAAAGTGCTTACCCTCTACTATGTACGAATCTGCAGTACCATCAATTTGGGTAAGATTGCCCATCCGTCTAAGATTGGCTCACTACATGGAATAAAGTGCTGTTATAATACCATGATAATACTAACGCCATATGAATATTTTTTAGCTAAGCAAAGGTATTGAGTAGCCCTTGGTGGTAAAAATATGAATGAATGTGCAACATATTTTTCAGCTTGGAATGATAAAAACTTTTGCTTAAATCGATTGGATTGACCATATTTTCAAGTTTGTATTACTAATCTCTAAACCAAATACTGAATATCTTAATTATGTACAGAATATATGAAAGCATAAATAAAAGTTCCCAAGACTTTAAAATCATTGGATTTATAGTAATCACAGTGAGTATTTATATCGTTGGTCAAAGTTACCCGAATTGGATGAAAATTTTGCACACCTTGTATCTATATTTATATATCAATTATAACAATTAATCTATTTATGTCAATTAAATTTCAACTTAAGACATTAGTTAATTTTTATGTAGAAAAATACCAGACATAAAAGCAAGTGAACCATAAAAATACAAAAACTGACTGTACCATAATTGATTTCTCATGACCTGATTGTTTTTGCCACGTGAAATAATTTGAAATGAATTAAACATACAAGTAGAGTCAATTTCATTTTCTTTCTCAAACTATTTATCAACTTTGAAAGTAGAGCCGATAATATAATGTATTAATAATTTTACCAAAACCATTACACTGACTGAAAATGTTGTCAAAACACGTGTGTAATTATTTATGATATTTAATTACCAATGATATCATAAAACCAAAAAAACAATATTTTGAAACGTGTCACGTTTATTTCTTAGAAATCTGAAACACACTCAACGCAAAATATTACTAAAGTAATCTTTTTTTGTAGACATGCCCTCAAGGTGAGACATATTAAATGAATCTTAATATAACGTATTGTGCCTACAACCATTTTCATCTGATACTAACTTCATACGCGAAACGGTAATTATTGTATTTTGCATTAATGAGTAATTCTTGAAAATTGTTAACACACTGCGTTATTGGTTGAGTCACTGTTCGTAGACAATATTTTACTCACGATAACCACACGAACAGCTGTGGCACTTTAACGCGCGTCGACCGATGATTTGACATTCGCTAAGCCACAGCACAACAACACGTAATATTTTTTTTAAATCGCATAAAATTTTTAATCAATTTATAGATACCTAACTGAACTTGTATATAAATATATGATGTCAATTTATACATAAAATAAATAAATATTTTCTTTCAACTTCAGCTGAACCCTCGTTCAAATTAGTCCGTTATTTCGAGGCCTTACTATAATTCCAAAAAAATACACATTAATGGACTGAGGAACGATTTACGTTGTAAAATAATCTGGATTTCTAAAAAATATTTTTTCATCAGTGACCAGTGGGCCGGGCCATCCACTGAGCTGTAAAGTTACCGGTTTTAATACTATTTGATTATTTTTACGTGTTTAGTTATTTTAGAACTAATCATCGATAGATATAATAATAAAAAGCAATATGATATTGTAATTCATATGCTATCTTTTCATTTACACATATACCTATCAATAGCGGTCTTTATACACAGGTGCTTCTATGCGCCAATGTGAGGTGTGTGTACTTTTAAACGATAAATATTGGGCGTAACGTTGTCGTTAAGCACGCATACCACCCAATTGCGCGTGGTAGCTCCTGTGTGTACATTTTTTCTAATAACCTATTTATTGAAGTCGTTGGTATTTTTACAATTATTATTATATAATAAGTACCTGGCAATCGTAGTACATAAAGTAATCTATCAGATTTTTTTAAATTGATGAAATCGGAATCATAGTTAAATTTGGAGTGTATGGTAATGTTTTTATTGGAGTCGATAAGTTTTTAAACATATCCACAGCCACTTTTGGTAATTCGGCTCGGGCGGGTATTCAGGCCGTCGAAAGCGCTATATTTTCATTTATCTCATAATTTTTTATCTCATTTTCGTATTTTTTGAGGGCTACATCAATTGGCCAAATCACCGTTGATGTTAAATAGGCATACACACTTTAATTGTGATGCATTTTAATATACTTTGGTAAACATCTGATTTGAATGAAGAAGTACTAATCTGACAGTCTTTAGAAAGCACAGGCAGAAAGGAAGTAAACAAGGGAAGTAATTTCCTGAGTGAATTTTCCACTGTTAACATAATAAAACACCAAAATGAGATGACGAACAGTGCAAACATGACCTTAACATTGGTTCGCGATGCCTATTAATATTGAAATAAATATTTTATATTCTGTCTTAAAATATTCCTACTTTTGACTCGTGCTTGCCTGTTGTATTGAATAACAAAATTCATCGGCTGCGTAGGAAAGGCATTGATTCTGAATAATACTTAATAAGCAAATTCTTCGCGAAAAAAATATATACGTTAGATGTAATAATTTTTCATTTATTTTTTTAAGTCTAAAGGGCAAATCTGTATTCAAAATTTTTCTTAGAGTTCAATATGGCCTAGTATTGTATAATTAAAATCAATACAATCATTTGGTGTTGATTGTATTTCAGTTTTGAAATAACTGAAATTTTTACATTTCTAAAAATATGTTGTAAGGTTTCATAATAGAGTTGGTAGATCAGATATTTCAAATATCTTCGAATTTTATTGCTTTTTTTATATTTAAATGGAAATTGAAAATATTGTTGTTAAATAAATACTTCTAATTAAGTATCCCATGGAAATATATACGGATAATTCTCCGTATTTCGTCTATCATCGTAGCCGAGAGGTCACGCTCCAAGGCTTTGGTTCTATTTTGTTTCGTGGACATGGATTCGAATACTCTTGAACCAATTCGTCAATTTGTGACAATGAATGTATTTTTTTAAACCATGTTCGCTCTCAATTCGAAGCATATAGTCTCTTAATGGAGGTATCGCAACAAAAGTTTTTTTGCGAGAACTGATCAGTAACTTAACCTTATCTTTTCAAATATACTTGAGATAGAAGGATAGGACTAGAAAAAGTGTCGTAGCTAATTACTCGCACTGCTCATCGTTTTTAGGATCGGATGGGTGGACGGGAATTTTAGATATCTCAAACATCTATTCCATCGAACAGAAATTCATAAATCGATTGTAAAATCAATTTATGAAACTGTCCAACTAGGATTTGAGCCCGTGAGATCCGTAACCGAAGGCAACTACTAGGGGTACTATGCCATGGATCTAGCTGTGCATTTATATATACCTACGTTTATCGCCTGTTCAAAATATGATTGCAAACACATACGCTGTAAAGGCATGCACTAACTTTATTTTTCAAAAACTTACATTTAAAGATTTAAATTATTAAGAAAAGGTTATTCTGAAAACTTTCTAGAGTAAATAGTGGTAATATGAAAATCAAGTTGCTATTTATATAATGCTGGTTAAAATACTCCCAAGCATCAAACATGGCTGTGTCATTGACTATGCATAGTATTAATTTACAATACTACTTTTAAATATTACTTTCATCCATTTTGGAATCGTTGAGTTCGGAGTGCGTCTTTTATAGAAGGGAAAAATTGATTTCGATATTGAATGTAAGTTTCGTTTGAAGCTAAGTTAAATTTGATTTGCTGGTAATATAACGTGCGAAAAATGTTTGTTTAGATGCAAAGTTTGATTTTATATGTGTGGAGAACGACTGAATACGAATGGCAATACAGACGAGCTGCCAACACTGGCAGAAGCATGTTTTATTCCAGCTGACAAATGAAGACAAATTAGAGCTGTGGACAAGGCAAGTTAAAAACCCACAGCTTTGACACTTTGGTTTTTGGAAACGAAATAAAAAAAAACGAAAGCCGCTGAAGATGGTAGATGAGAATTTACGTGTTTGTTTTATCAAGTTTAGAGAAGCGTTTTGACATAATTCTGTCTGAAAATCAATTGCATCATTCCTCACTTTTAAGGTGTTAACTGTCAATTCTTGGTGGAAAGACATTATATTTTAAAAAATAAAACACAATTCATTTGTACTACTTCCACCTATTTATAATGATCAGGACCGGTTTCGCTCATCACGAGCATTATCAACTGATGAAACCGGTCCTGATCATTATAAATATGTGGAAGTAGTACAAATGAATTGTGTTTTATTCAAAAAAAAAAAAATTGCATCATTCTCATTGATTTTATCACCTATGTATACCTACATTATATATGTTTATAAAAAAATATGTCGTATTGTTGACTACACCAAAGATTTTCTTTATTCATAGGTATTAAATAAAGTAAATTACATTTTTAAGTCATTTTTATGTGGTGTGCCGTGGAACAAATCCTCCTTCCCAAGGAACAAATTAAAAAAGTTTGACAGACACTGATCTAACTAGTACTAACATGGACATTTTCATACATTACACTGCACGATGTCAAATGTTGCCTAGATAGTTCTTTTTTTCAATGAGATATTTTCAAGATGCGAAAGGAATGATAATATTTAACTCATTGTGAAAGGTAATAAGGTATTACACATTATAATAAAAACGTCTCATTGTTTTTGTAAATACTTTATTTCTCTTACCCTACTTTTATTGGACAATTAACATTCATTTAATAAATATCTTTTTTTTTAAGAGCAACACTGTATTGTTCACATTTTTTTGTGAAGTAAAAATGATTACCACTTTTCATTTACTAAATTATGACCACTACACACTACGTCACCTTGGGTAAACAAAATTCTATCTGCAAAAACTAAAATTGTTCAGGAGAAGCAATTTAAGAATTCAGACAATGTAACTTTCTGAATGAATCAACATACGTGAATGAAAGAGGCAACCGATTTAGAGACTTTGATTTCCTTCGTGCGGTATTTCTAATTATGTATGCAGATGGAGCCTTGATTCACTGTAAAATTTGTATGTTTGGCAGATAGAACATTTTTTTTATTTTAATTTTGATAGATTTACGGACAATTTTAAGATTTTTTAAATACAGATAGAACCGTATTTTGAATGCGAATAAAACTGTATTAAAGAGTGATTTTGTGAAAAAACAGCAGAAGGAACCATGTTCACCCAAGGCAACGACTAATAGACCAGATTGTTATCGGATTAATATTTGATTCAGAGACTGATAGTTAAAACATTTCTTAAAAATATTATAAATTTATTATTTTATTAATAACTCTCCTTCTCGTATGAATATAAGCACAACCGATTAACATATACACAGCTTAAAACTTAATAGATATACCTTCAGTAATATTTCATTAATAAGAGTGTGAAATTAATATTGTGAAATTTTTAAATTATGTGCATTTTAAGTAGATAATTAAGAAAAATCCGATTACATAATAGAGAATGATATATTCTGAACATGGATTTTCCACGATTGCGAGAATTAACTCAATAATTATTTTAAGACAACAGCTCTAGAAGACTTACATAGTTTTATTTAAAAACACATCAAACATTGTATTATAACAATACTGTACTTGTCTATAATAGAATATATTGTATTTCCTCGACTATAAGACGCAATCGATTATATAGAAGGGTAGCGGGAACAATAGCATAAGTCAATATTGCAAGGTTTTTAAGAGATAGTTTTATCTATCTGGTGACATTTATTCTTTTATTTTTAACACAAAATTTAGCAATGGAAACTTTAAATTAATCGCAGAAAAATACTAAAAACAAAAATATTTTGCACTTTAAAGGTGTTACCTGTCAATTCTTGGTCGAAAATCTTTTTTTTTTTTAAATAAAACACATTTTTTTGTACTATTTCCACGTGTTTATAATGATCAGAACCTATGACGCTCATAACGAGCATTATCAACTGATTAAATTAAAATCATAAAAGTGGTATTATTTATCTATTAAACTATAATCCTTGCGAAGCTAGATATGTTGATCAAACAGGGAGATTGTTTAGTATTAGAATTAAAGAACACAGAAAGTCTGGCTTATGTGGTTATTCTCTTCTGTATTTGAAAAACATTGTATTATGCTTTTATGAATAATATCATGAACTAAAAAATTTTCAGAGTAAATATTTGACTATTGTGATAGGGCAGACATGTACAAGTATTATCACGACGGCTGCATTTTTAACATCGATTGTGAGACATCATAGAGAACGCATACCGACTTAATCCAGAATTCAGACATAAATTGAGAAAATACGAAATGTGAATTTAAAATTGGAAGGTATTGATTGATTATTTTATTTTTTTAAGAAAGAATCATTCAAAGATTATTATTTAAATACAATAAGACGTTCGTACTAAAATCATTGTAAGATCATTACATATGGAAAAACTTAATAATATTTAGAATTGTGCCATTACTGAATCAAGAATATTCAACACATTTTTTTTTTTTTATGATTATCAAAATACTTAAAACAATCAGTTGCAATCCTCTTACTAAAAACAATTTAATTACGAAAATAAAACTGTGGACTGTAAAATAGGTGATTATAAAATGTGAATATTTTTAATGGTAAAAAAAATATTGAATGTTTTAAATGGTTCAGACTTTAAGACAGTGACAAATATTAATAAAAAAAATTAGATAGTTTTTTTTTTTCATTAAAATTAATAAAATATATCTAACTAGAATTTTTGAAATGTCTTAGTACATTAAATCATTTCTCACAGTACTATTCCATTATTTTTTTTTCGTTAATGTTTCATATATACATTTTTACATGAGACGAATTAGTTTGTTGAAAAAAAGAAAGTCAATGCTTAGGCACGCCACTGGCACTCGATTAGTGGAAGAGTATTGCCATAATCAATTTAACTAGATTTTAACTTCACAAATGAAATTTTAAAAAATCATTTAACATTTTCTCTCATTTAAAGATATCTGGAAATCTGAACCTTTTAACCCATAATATAATTTTTTGAAGCCATCGTTTTTTGAATGTTCAAAAATAGTCAAATATTAATAAACCTAATAGAATGTTGATAGTTCAATTCCATAGAGTTTAAATATATTATAAGAATAAATAATTAATGATTATTGTAAAGAGATATCGGTAGATTTTGATTATCTCTGAATTATTACATGGATAAATACAACATCGTACTATTGTTAAAATATAATATTTATAAACATCAAATTTAAAATTGTTAATTAATTTAACCTACTTTCTGTTTCACTTTTCCATTCAGCAATTTGAGTCTTCTATCGGAAGCACATCCCATTTTCTATGATATATATTTTACCTTCGCCCATAAAGCGTCGCACAACCATGAAAAATAACATTTTTTTTTCTACGGTACGATTAGCTTAACTTTGCGCAACAAATAAACCGCTCGTTTTTTTGTTGTTGATATAATTTGATATTCAAACTGGACGCGGTGAAAATATTTAACATACATAAACAAGTGAAAATTGAACGTTATTATTCCAACAATATATTGAAAAGAGTTTGAAATATTTATTTTTTACCATGTCCGCTCCCAACGTGGAGCATATGGCATCCAATATTATTTACGAGGTAAAGATATTATACGATTTGTACCTTCTATATAAACGTTAAAACACTGTTTACTGTCTGTCAGTTCGAGTCCATTCGTGTGCTCGAATGCCTGAAGATGCCAAAAGGCGAAACCCGGGTCGTTAGTGACAAAATACATGGAAGTGTACAAAATCTCAATAATCCAAATTTGATATTGAAATTCCATCAAGCACTCTCAGTCGATGTCTTAAATTATCTTAAATTATATAAATAGATGTTTTTTTACAAATACATGGAATAAATAAAGTGTTATTTAGTTTACACGACTTTTTAAACAAAACCAAATATTAACATAAAATTATTAAATAATCTACAATGTAATCATTTAAATGGATGACAAAAAGGATTTTAATACGTTTTTTCTAAATTAATTTGTCCCATAGTCGAATGGTATTTTATCTTTTATCTTAATCGGTTGATAGGTCAACGGTTTGAATCACCGAATGGATGCTTCCATTTATTTATACATTGACTTTCCAATGACGGAACTAATTTAGTTTCAGTTAACTACGAATTGTTTCTTAGCCAAATCTTTATAATTATCTCGCGTTATCTCTGTTGAGATCCACCATTAAGACTCCATAACATGGGGATATGGTCAAAAAAAGACATAATATTTAGAAAACAATACATAACACCGAATAATGGGTAATGTATTTTTGAAAATTTAACTGTGTTAAATAGCATGCCATAAAGAACAACCAAAGTCTGAGCTACATGGTGAAAAACATTAAAATTTTAACTATTATGACGACGGTGTTTTGGCCAATTGATGTAACCCTCAAAAAATACAAAAATCGGCCAAATGATGTAAATTAGAAAAATAAATTTACCACTTTTTGGAAAGAAAACATCATTTTACATTGGTTTTAAATTTAAAAATTCTGACCCGGCCACTTAATGTAAGATATTATTATATCAAAACCAGTTTTTACTCTCTTCTAAAAAAAAATTAATTTTGAAGGTTACATCAATTGGCCAAAACGCCGTCGATCATATCTGAAGATAAAGATGCAAATTTAATTAAACCATTTCAAAAAATAATTTCCTAGGATAGTAGAGATACCAATGTTAGCAGCAGATTTAAGCTAGTCGTACTATAGATACACATGAATAATCTAAGAATAAGTACATACATAATTCAATTATTGGACGTCACTTTTCTTTCTTAACAGATTTATCAAACACCTACATTCTTATTTGCAATAACTTCAACCTCGAATATTTAATTCATTTCTACATAACATATATTTCACAGTAATATCTTTAACTAATGATTACAATATAGTAAACCGATCAACGGTGTATACAATTAAATTAAATTTCACATTTAGAGTAGTACATCTTTAATATAAATATTGTTATACCATTAGGAATATTCCTCTATTCATGATGTGCTGATTCCGGTGTAGTATCTTCAATATAATAACTCTTGTCAACCAAATTAGTTTTTATGCCGTAGAAATATGCCTGACTTTGCAATAAAATTTAACGTTATGAAAGTATGTGAAAACGGCTTCTAGTTTAGTTGATCAAAAAGAAAACGTTGAAATTTGTTTAATACATAGTAGGGCACAAAATATAAATATATGACTGTATTATTATTGCACTATTTACGTCACACCGCAAGAAACGTTGGAGAACCTAACTTACAGAACTAAATAACGACTGAGATGATAATCATAAAATATAATCGACTCGAACGTCATGACAAGCGCAAATGGATCAAAAACAAGTAAGTCAGTGGTTCAAGTTCACGGATTAAAGAGACAGTAAAAGAAAATTATATTGTGTAATATTTATACTATTACCAGACCACAACATTACTTCCGACAAGTCCAAGTATAATAATAGTTCTGTTATAAGTATTCATTGTTAACCAAAAATTACATTTACAATACTTCCATACTTAGCCTTGAGTGAGTTTAAATATAGGTTTTTAATATATTTAACTACAGTTGTATTTACGAAATTTGATTGTATATTTACTTCAGTTTTAAACAGAAGTTAGTGTGGAAGAATATTAGTATATTTATTATGGAAAATAGTTTCATTGTTAGCATAATTATGGTACCCATTAGCTATAATTAATGTATTATAAAACGAAAAAATACATTAAAGAATTTAAATATAATGCCATTCCACCTTTCATTGACAGTTAAAATCGTGAAAGTGATTAAGGTATTTGATATATAAAAACAATACAAATATTTAGTTAAAATCATGTGATCTAATGAAACTTTACAAACTTAAGCCCGATATTGTTAATAAATATTAAAGCCAAACAATTAAATAAATTGATTCGAATACAAAATATCTAAAACCATTTTTAACTAAAAATTTGATCATTATAAGATTATGTCGAAATACGAAATAATTATGAGTATCAAGTAATGCAAATTTAATATCATATGATGGCACCATACATTAAATAGAATAATTATTATTAGCCGACTCATTCATATCTTGAAAATCAGCAACCAATTACGATAGTAAAGTTAATGATCCACAATTTTATTTACTTTACCACAGTGTCGACATGCATCTGACAATCAGTAATAATAATTATTATTAGATCCGCCATAAAATGCCTGAAATCATTTTCAGATATAGACATTAAAATCTTAATTATATTTTTTGAAACAACAAATCTCAGCAATATTTTTTTACACATTCAATACTAAAGGCTTTTTAGCGTATGTAACTACGGTTGCTTTAATTTTTAATTCATCAGTCGTCACATCTATTTCATTCTTATATGTCACTTCTTTTATTGTTGCTTCTTGCACAGCATCAGCATCTTGATCCATCGGTGTAACAAAACCCAACATTTCTACTTCAAATGGTTGTTCAGTTGTGGAAGACAAATTTTCTTTCAAACCCTTCTCAGCTTGCAATCCATTTTGTTCTTCTGTCAAATTAGTCGCCTCGTTTAATTTAGTATCAATCATCTCTTTTGTCGTTGTGTCATTGACAATATCTCGAACATCTTCAACAGATGACATTACTTTTCTTAACCAAATTTTGTCCGAAATATATACATTATCGTGTGTTACAGATTGTTCTTTATCAGCTGTTGAATCTCCAATATTATCTTTATGGCTTATTTTTTGAACTTTTTTGTCACAATTTGTGTCTTCTTCTACTGATAACTTTACTGAGGAAGACATCAGACCATATAGTAACGATTGATTTAGTTTTTCTATTTTGTAATCTTTTTCATTTTTGTTCTCAATATTTTTAGCATTCAATTGTTTTCGAATTGACTTTGGTATTTCGTCTCTTAACCCAGTCTTACTTATCGATTCGTTGACTTCGTTTTTGTTCTCTTCCTTCGGACTTTCTTCTTTTACTTCAATATATAAATTTACTGAAGGAGTCATCAATTGAGATATTTTATCGTGTCCATCTACTAGAGGTTCTCTATCATTTTTAACTGTCAAGGGTTTTTGCATTGACTCTGGCATTCCACCTTTCAACCAAATTTCAGTAATCTTGTCATTTTCATGATCACTTGTCTGTTTATTAACTTCTGAGATTTCTTGTTGTATTTCGCCAACTGTTAATTTTACAGAAGATTTCAATAATTTACGCAATATATCTTCGTCATGTCCTTCTATTATAAGTTCGTTGCCATTTTTGTCTTCTACATTTTTGAACGTAAGAGATTTGTCTAATCCCATTGGCATTACACTCTTTAACCATATTTTAGTCAATGGATCGATTTGAAGGTCGTTTATTTCCTGAAATGTATCAGCTGCAACCGCCGATTTTTCTTGATTCAAATTATCTTTGTGTTTCGTATCGGAAAGTACCCCTTGCCATGGATGTTCTTGATTGTCATCTTTTACAACGTGATCTCGAATTTTCGTTGTTTTCCAACCCATATCATCTCTACGATGGAGGGTGTCAGGGGCGTGACATCACTCGAGCCTACATTTTGGATTTGATGGATAGCGCTCGGCCAATCCTTTGACGATAAGGTCGTACTGCTTAGTGTTTACAAGCTCGTGTCTGTATCTCCAGGATCGTCGCTTGGATTTGGTTTTGATTCCAGGGGAATGGCATAAAAATGCGCCATTTACTACGACAAAATCATACGATTTCAAGCACATCTCCAACATCTGTAAAAATATTCCCAATCAGTCAAAAGAAAACATTACAATATAATTATTTAGTTTGTCATCATTTTCGTTCATATGTTAATTTGATTAAAATATGCATACGGACGTGTTTTTAACCACCATTAGTCACCCATTCAGTATCTTAACAATGAAATATTTGAGCACGAGTTGTACATACACAAAAACCAATATCCCTGATTTATATTAGTTATAATATTTGGGTGGTACTCATTAGAGTAAGCTCTAGGGGATATGTATAATTTATTGATATATTGTTACATAATAATTTATTAATATACTTTAAAACACAAATGGTCGTTATACAAGTTTCTATGCTTTCACTGCATGTTTTCATAAAGTTATTGTTTTGGAAAGATACTATATGGTTATAATCATAATGTTCTCTCACTGTTATATCAAAATCCATAGACATGCTCATCCTCAATGATGCCATCAATAATAACAGATTTTTCCCAAATATTAATTTGGCCCAAATAATCTCTGTTCAACAAAAATCAATGGACACTTAAAAATAAAGTGGATTGACACAATTAATCTTGATATAATTCTAGAATATTCTATAACTTTACAGAAGTTATCCCAACTTTACGTACAATAGTCCAGAATGGACTGTTTAGAGTTGTTGAAAACAATTTTAGATTTATGTGTTTTGTTTATGTCACCTGGGTCATTTTATCCTGTCGGCCTTCCCAAGAGAGCGTCTCACTGTACCAAGGAGTGTGCTTTGTTGCTATGAAGATAGGCTCCCATCTGTGGTAAGGATACTGCCGCTTGGTGATGGCGAAAGGCTAACAGAAAATAGAAACCACGTTTATGCATTTGTAAATATTTAGTTGCCCAACTTCCTTCCATATATAAGCAAACTCTACTTGCAATAAGAAAATATTCAATATTAAAAATTCTAAATTTTCAAAGTCGTTCGAACATAACATATTTGAAACATATTCCTACGTCAGTTCCAACATGTTGATGGCCCAGTTCCATGGGACGGAAAGTCAAAAATTTGATGTTTTGAGTTAAGTCAGACATTATATTCGAACACCGCTCTTCTACAGTTCCACAAAAGTGCAGGTTGTAAAATGTACAGGTTTTCTATCAAAAGACAGAAATTTGCATATGGAAATCAGCAAAATTAAATAATTTTTCAGTTTCGTATACATACATATTGAAATATCGTATTGTGGAAATACATTTTTTGTGAATCGTGACGTTCCATAAAGAAACAACTTTTTATCCTAATATTAAAAACGATTGACCACTTATTTTAATAAAAAAGTAATACATATAATAAGCCATCACTTTTTACGAATCAGTTTAGGCAAGTCAAAACTTTGATCAACCATATATAAAAACTGCCGATTTCTAGTTGTACCACTATGGAACTAGGCCATCGATGTAACAAATCAAAAAGCATAGTTCTGAGGTAACTATTAAAAAAAAATTTGGGTCGGTTTAGTGCAATTTTATGATTATCCAAAAAATTATCTTTAATATTAATAATAGGAGTTTTCAAAGTTTTTTACAGGATTTTCGTAGGTGTTACAGTTAGGATTTGAAGTAATAATAACCACTGTTATTCTAAACTAACCACAGATAACCATTTGTTACATTTTGGAAATGAGAGATATCGGTATTTTAAGTATTTCCTCATACTTAAAAACTGCATTTTTTTTAAATTTTTATTCTTCCCAACTGAGGAATCGATGTTTATTTATTTTCAAAAATTGACAGTTTCTTATTAGACTTCATGTAGGTATTTACTATTTTAAGGTGGTATTAGATTCCGTGAACACGACTGTGTATTTTGTAACAATCGAACACATATTTTTTTTGAATCCACATCTGCTTCAATATAGATTATTTGATATTCTTATGGAATATTGCAACAGAAACGTTTGAAGCATAAAAAGAGAGATAAAAAATAATGGTTGTTTTTCAATGGCAATCTTCAATATTTTGAGGCACCGTCGTTTAAAAGGGATACATACAAAACTAACACAACGCATTCGGAAACAAATTTGTTCGACTGAAAAATTTATTTATAAAAATATCCGTTCGCAAAGTAAATTTTGATCTCAAGGTGGACCTTGGTCCTACTACTTGGTTAAAGCAATAGAACTAACAAATCATTGAATACTAAACCAAAAATTTGCTCATTGAATGATAAGTATGATTATTTAATTTTGTATCCATTACATTATTAAGAGTACTAGAAATTAAAATAATTTGTAGAATTTATTCCACAATTATGTAGAATTATCAGGAACGGTTCCGTTCAGTGAAGAAGCATCCGATAAAAAATATACTTTTTTAATACAATTTCTTTGGGTCTAGAACAGGGATGATGAACCTGCGAAATCTTACGTTCTCAAGTACGGCCTTTTGACTGAATCCAAATTTTATTTTAAAAAATTGTAAATAAATTTCATTGTTTTCCTTCATTTACAAAATAAATTATATATATTTGTACGATCTTTACTTAAATGCGGCGTTATTTGACGTAACATAAATCAATTTGGCCTTCCAACAAGTAAAAGTTCACCACCCCTGGTATAGAATATTCATTAATTTAACATTATTTATCAAATACTGTTAGACAATATCATTTTCACTTGTCTTACGCAACCGAGCACTACATTTACCTGACCTATAAAATAACCTGAATACACATTTATAAAAGTGGTTTCATTACATATGATACAAATCATCTATTACTAAATTATCCCATAACTTATAAGTGGTTAATTGAATTGCTAAGAGCTTAGGAGGTTTCTCCAATTTGATTGCGCGTGTTTAACTTAAATAAATTTTAATAGGGGCTTAAGCTTTAAACTAATAGGTTCTTGATGGCACGTGGGATGATTGGTACAGTGCGCGGTGGTTGTTCTGCTGCCAACAACAATTATCGGCTAAATACTCATAGCTTCAAAACCTCTATTATGGTCGGAAGCGTTTCCGAATTTAAATAATAGCGTGGTAAAATATCGTATAGATATTATTTTTTAGCAGAAAAATAATTTATGTTGTTTGATATAAATTTATGATGAATTTTATTCCAGATTTTTACCACGTCAGCGAAGTTCGCAAATCGCGCCCAACAAGATCCTTTCACTAACCGATATCGACGCGGTTTGTTGGTAAAAAATATGAAAATAATTCCACTGAAATTTATGAAATAAGTTGGTATAATGATGGTAAATTTTTCGTAGCCTCAATTTGTTGTTTTTTGTTACCATGGCGACTCAAAAAATGAGGCGTAATAACATCCTACATATATCGTATTTATAATTTCGTCGGTCTAGATAATACTTCGAACAACACCAGTTTTCAGTTATTTATATCAAAATGTTTCGTTCTCTAACAATAACAGATGATTTATTTAGAAAAACATGAAATATTATGTATATTAATATTTTCTTTAAAAACAGCTGTATAAAAGCAAAGTTTTTAAATGAAATGAATGGTGCGCCATTTATGGTGCTTGATTTGAAATACATTCATTGTTTAGACGATATTATTGTACGATATTTGGACACACATTTAAGCCACCTTTTAATTTCACCAAGAATCAACAATGAAACGGATTTATCCAACTAAATAAAAACGTACTGTAAGGTATGAAAATATAATAAATCTCCAATCTTTACATTAGCAGCCTTATTCAATAAGACAAAACATTATATAGAAATAATCGTAAAATATAAAGTGATTTCTATTGAGAAAACATTTCTATTATACGTAGCCATGGTATCTGCAAATAAATCAAACAAAGGGCCAACACAAATGTTGTTGTCTTCATAAAAGACCATATTCAATAATGATTTTAATACAAAAACTACCTCATTACCAAATCACGCAAAAAAATATATTTTGTATCTGACACAAAATAAATGCTATTCATTTCAATAATCCTACAATGTGACGTATACAGTTATATAAAGTCTTACCTTTACAACCTTGCCAGGATCTTCTTTCAGCCACGCTTGAAGATCAGGTATCCTTTGGCAATGTCCGCAAACCCATCGGTGAAAATAAACAGCCTTTCCTTCAGCATACAGCTGTTGAAGACTGAAAAAATCGAGTGGTAATTTATTTTTTGTCGAAGAATATATTTAAAAAAAAGTGTTATGTAGAATTTATTATTAATAGAAAGCTATGAAAAAATCCAAATCAAATGTGCAGTAATGATTCAAGGTACTGAATAATTACTTTATTTGTAAAAAATCAGTAAATTTCGAACAACCCATGGGATGGAAGATATTTTTATGAAACCTAATAGACTGTCTGTCACTTTTTTTACCAGGTCCGCTCCCAACGTTGAGAATATGACCTTCTAATGGAGATCTCAACAGAAGTTTTCTATAACAACTGCTTGTTACTCAGTTGCTCAACCTCTCCTTTTTCTAAGAGAGTAGGGGTAGAAAGACAGGACTAGTGGTTAGCTAGTCGGTCCGTGGTGCAATAGGTAGCGTCGTTGGCTACGGTTACGGATGTCTCGAGTTCAATTCACGGTGTGGACAGTTTCATAAATTGATCGTTCAATCGATTTATGGATTTCTGTTCACAGTCATACATGTTTGTGATGTCTAAAACTCCTCCCTTCCACCCATCCGATCCTCAAAAACGGAGCGTAACAATAGCGATTAGCTAAGCACTAGTGTCACTGTATTGTGCTTAAAATATATTGAGACGCTACTATAAGGCTAAAAATCAGAGTTTTGAAGGCAAACAAAGATAGAGTACAAAGTTTAATAACTAATTTACCTATTATTAACTAAAATTTTTCAATTCCGTTGAATATAATATATAAATACTTAAATTAAAACTATAGCTAAATCCTATTTTGAATTGTTATTTTGTTTACACCGCAGAGAACACAATGGAACAATATACCACTAATAATAAAATAACAAACAGTAGCCTAAGCAAACACTTGGTACTCACACGCCTTTAGAAATATGTATTTATGCTCCTGATACATGCATATTACCGAAAGATATGCAAAGACTATTTTATATCAGGTTTGATTAAAAAATAGCACATGTTACAAAAGAAAATGAAACTCAGAAAAACTCACCTAGATTTATTCCTTGGAACATCTTCGCCTGCTTCAACTTCAAAAACCGGTATTACAAACGCCAACCGCCACTTGGGAATCACTCCATAATGACCATTAATCTTGTGTCTCTTCATCATCACTGTAAACCTCGTTGCTAAACCTTCACTGGGAATCATTTCAACATCTGACACCAAGTTATACTGAGTGTTCGAAGCATTCCGAGCCACATTTCTCGCAACGTTCACCGGGTAAATCATTCCATGCCTTGACCTAAAGGTCCTCGTTTCTCCCATATCTGGTATGGAGCAATCTTTGAAGCGAATATTAAGATAATTTTCACGATTTCTTTTTTGCATTTCCAAAAATAGTTTGCTGTCAAATTTAGGAGACTTGGAACGAGTTGTAGAATTTGGTGTCCCATATGATAAAACTGCGTTGTTCCGCGGTGTACCTACACGAGTTCTTGGTGTCCTTTCTTGGGTTGTTGTAGTATTGTACGTCCCGTTATTAAAACTGTTTGTTTTATTAAATGATACATCAAAAATAGATGTTTTATTTATTTCAATTTCTCTTTTAAATTTGTTGTTTGAATGACGGTTATTTTCGTGATTCAAAAATCTTGGGATATCATTTTCTGGGTACATGAAATGCACAGAAACTTTTGCCATGCCATCGAAACATCTGCATAATTGTTTAAAAAGCTTCATTGTTATGTCCAAATCGTAATCGGGAACAAATGCTGTAACGCTGATTGGACCGTCCCAAAACCTTGCTATCTCAACTATATGATAGAGAAATTCTGGTGTCACGTGGGTTGCATATGTAACTTGTTCCATAGCGTATGATTTATCGTGCATTGTTCTTTCGATGGCGTTATATATAACTCGATAAGGACTTTTCTTTCCCAATTGTGGAGATCCAGTAACTGTCACTTCATCCCAATTGAGTTTTTCGGGTAAGCCGTAATTGTATCGACAAAATGTTGCATTTTCCGCTGGTAACACACCACTCATAAAAAAGCCTGGTAAATCTTTAGCGTTCTTCTTCCCGTTGACGGCGATCATTTCGCTGGACATGGAGTCCATAGAATTGTCAAGGTTATTGGGTGATGCCTTATGGCACAGCATTTGAAGCGTCATGATGAAACATAGCACCAAAACGGCTATGATCACGATGCGCTGAAGTTTGCACACTTTGAATATGAGACACAAAATGACTGACCGCTCCATCATCTTGATTTATTTATTTCTATTTTGTTATTAAGTCGAATAATTTTATGTTACTATCTGTTTTATTGGATTCTTCTTCTGATTACTTTCTGAAATCGCTCCATACATTTTTGTCATGTCATTCTATAATAGATCGATCACATTATCTTATTAACTATATTGTACACCAAAAAATACATCGTCTTTGAACATAATGAAGAGCAGCATTGCTTTCTTCTTTTCTAAAATTAGTATTAATTAATGCAACAGACCGAAAGCAATCAATAAATTTTCAAATCAACAGATCTTTAGCTTTGCTTGCTTATTGAGTGAAAGAAGCGTAAAAACGTTATTTATCTATAGTGTGTTTTATATAAGAATTTTCAAATTTTCGCATCATTGTTTTCACTTCTGCGCGTAATATTTATTTTAATATACTATATACTATATAATTTGTAATTAAATGAGAAATAGTCTTTAAAAATAAAAAAAATACGCATTAACAACCATTTTTATTGTTAAGTTGATTTTTTGTATGCAATTTTTTCCAACTGTGTTTTATATGTTTCAGAGAAAAAAATATTTCACATTTACTGTATCTTGGACGTCGTGAGACTTTCAAAATATGCTGACAATATAAAACATCGGGGTGTTTATATTTTTAAAGGATTTGTAAATTTACGATCCATTAAAGGCTTTGTATTTTACTCAATATGAAAGAGCATTATCTATACAAAATTTAAATGATTCCGACGTAAAGCAATATTGACCATAAATTCATTTTATTCTAATAAAATGTCTTAAGCTGCCGAAGTAATCTCCCTTAAGAATTTAAAATAGTGTTTTTAAGCATTTCTTTTTATACAATGGGAAAATGAAACGAATATTAAGTAGGCATACACAATTTTCTTCAATTTTCTCATAGCTACAAACGTTTTCCAAAGCTAATGTAATCTTTGGTTATGTATGAAAATGAATCTTTTAATGTAGCAAAAATGTATCGAAACTATGAAATTTATGAACAAACTCTTTCAGTGTTGATTAAATAAAGTAAAGTAACCACGTATTTTTAAATGAAAATGAAGCGTTTGCGACTGTTTTATTTTGTATCTCATAGATTCAACATAATCGAAAACCTCAAAAGCGTAAATCTTGTTACATTATCTACGTCAAAATTAATCCTGAATAAATCCGTTCATGCCTGTTGAAAGCACGACCAAAAATTAATATCTGCTACAAACTTAGAACGTCATTAACATATAACCTCACTTTGCGAATCCGTTTGACATTTCGGACAATATGGCGAATCCCTTTGACATTTTTGCAGAATACATCACAGTTCAACTAAAATAGCATGCTTTATTTGCTTGTGCAATGGATTGTTTACTTACATGATTGTTACACAATTGTTTTTATCACTTAAACATATGCTTTTCCAAGGTTTATGGTCAAAACAATGAACGGTATTTACTAGATACAAAAAGCTCCGGGCGGCTTTCACGCCATCTATGAACGAATTAAAAGAGATGGGTGGAAAATCAATACAGTTTGTTTTGTTGAGCTTTCCCTAGATATTTTCAAACAGCTGTTTTCGTAGAAATGCAATTTTAGGCGCAGTCCTCTTTACAATTATTTATGAAATAAATAAATTATCGAAACTTATCGTTTTTAAAATGGAAAACTTTGGGCGCATATAAAAATAAAAAAGCTTCAGATTTTACATTTTTTCAAATTTTTAGCCTAAAATTTTCGTTTTTAGGAGAAATTTTTTTCTTATTATATATATTTTTTTATTTGTTTATTTATTAACAATGCTTAATTCTTACGAAAAACCAATCAATTCTTAATAACCAAATTTACTAAAAGCATTATAAAACGTTTTAAAATAGAGTTTAATATTTTTTTCACTCTTAATTTAAAGCATATGGACCAAAAATTAAGACTTTTATAAGTATAAACAGGGTATTTTTGAAGATAAGGATAAAATGCTAATACATATCGTAAGCTCATCGCTCTACATCCCGTTTTCGCAATATGTGAGGGCATCTTATTAATTAAAAGTAATTTAAAGTAATTCTTATAAATTTCACTCATAATTTTGATCATTCACTTAGTAGGTTGAACGTACTAAATTTCCAATTCAAAGTTAGATCGTATGAAAAAATGTTAGGTACCACTTATATATATATACAAACGCGTTTTTTAATTCATAAGAAAAGTATTATAATTATTTTTAATATAAATAAAAAATAACGTTATGACGGTTTATTCAGTTCTGAATTCTGAGTGTATCTATTAAAACAAGCAGCATTAAGAGCATTGAAATTTTTTCCAGGATTGTTTTAGAAGCAGTTATACAATATTACGTTAACCTATTGGTCGTCATAGACTACCAGACTCAAAATCTTGGATCTCGCAGACAACTGGAATATTTTTCATTTTTAAACATTTATAAAATAACGATCAAAAAAATGATCTTTTAAACTAAAGAGACCCCAAATACCTCTGATACAGAGGGCATATCAAAAAAACTTGTGAGACATTAGTCCGATTTAAAAGTGGGGCTTACAAAATAATGGATTCGGTTCTTACGTAGTTCTCACGGCTTTGAATCCCCGTACGGACAAATTCATAAACTAATTTATTTATATCTGTTTGAAGGAATAGATGTTTGTGATTTCTAAAATCCCATCCATCAGATCCTTAAAATCGGGCGTAGTAAAAGTGATTAGCTAAAAACCAGTCCTGCCCTAGCCATATCCTTATATCTACTCTCTTCGAAAAAGACAAACCTATCTATAGCCATCTGAGTAATAAGTAGTTATCTTAGAAAACATTTTGTTGATTACGAATCCATATGCTCCACATTGGTACCGGACATGATTATATGTATGTTTATTTCTGATTGAAATTTCTTGAATGCAATATTATAAGATTAAAAATGTATAAATGCTGCCTTCTAATATGAAAATTTTCCTTATTCCTGATTTTATCCAAAAAAAATATTGTTACAGAAAATTTCATGGTGATATGACAAGACAAAAAAATATACAATACTCTCTTGTTTGTTTCATGGTGGGATGATGCAGACGTGATATTTCTCCTGTTTTAATGCTCGTGCAGAACTCCTCCTACGCAACTTCATTTAATCTTTTAAATCACTGCTAAGAGGTGGATTAGGTATTATCCGTACATTGACAAATTCATCAGAATAAAGCAGACAAAAATATTGAGGATATACTGACATAACGCATTAAGTCAGTATTTGATAATTTTATGTTTTAAAATGTATGCAATTCAACGTTCTGTATATTGGTAGAACGCATGAAGTCATAGGAGACAAGGGCTTTGAAAAAAAAACAGTGTAAGTAATATTGTTACTTTTTTATTCTGGCAAAAAGCATTTATGAATTTATTGTGTTCCTAGTTTGTATAATAACAGAAAATAAATTTAAGAATAGATCGGCCATCAACTTGATGACTTCGGGAAGACCCGTACGGCTGACGGCCAGTGAAGTAGTATTGTCGTCTATCCATGTGTGAGGTAGTACGGCTTCTCCTCGTATCTATGCTTCTGCTCTAGTATTGGCATGTCGCCTAGGTTGCCATCTCTATTGATTCGTTCTCCACAAGCATTATATAACTATCACTCATCAATACCAAAAACGCCTATGATTTGTTTGGCAAAAAGATTATTCTTTACAATATACAAATTTTTTTTAAAAAAACAAACAATTGTATTTGGAAGAGAGAGGGTACTTTAAAAAAATAATAATGCTTCAAATTGCGATTATCTCAGAACTTGTTTCTATGACTTACTGCCGTCTGTAAGCATACCTTCGATATTTACGTGGGCAATTCATTAAACTGCTGCATTGTATTTTCATTTAATTTTCTTCTATTATAAAAAGATATCTTTTTATGAAATGCGAAGTGAATACAATATTTCTAAATTGATTAGTGTAATGAAAAGGAAACTTTTGAATAAATTATTAATGATTAAAAAATCTTTATGAATTGTACTTAGTCAAAGCTTAAGAGCATAGATTAAGAGATAAGGGTATTTAATATATATAATAATTTTATATATTTAATGGATACCTAGAGGGGTATTTAGCATATGTTAGGTATTATGCTATGCCACACCCCATCCTTGAGTTTTTTCGAAGTTGAATGCCTGAATTATACTCAGTTTT
Source organism: Himalopsyche phryganea (assembly GCA_022494535.1). Taxonomy (NCBI): domain Eukaryota; kingdom Metazoa; phylum Arthropoda; class Insecta; order Trichoptera; family Rhyacophilidae; genus Himalopsyche; species Himalopsyche phryganea. Next base: position 2,103,060 of record JAGVSL010000074.1, on the reverse strand, counting down.
TGTAGAATAGTTCATATTTATGCTAGACATGGGAGCGAACATGGCTACAAAAAAGACGTATAATATATGGTCATGATTTTTGTCATTGTCACTCTTACGCCCTTGACAGTCCTCAATTACTATTTTAAATTAATATTATGTACCGGCATGAGAAGTGATATATTATTTCCACGTAAAAGTTTTTAAATAAGATTTGACTCATCGGCATTTATATGCATATTGAAAATGATCGATAGTAGTTACTAGTGACGATATCCTAGCGTATCACAGTACTAATCTTGACGAAAAATCTTGACTTTATGATTCACACAATGGCGTAACAATTAGATAAGTTATTCTTTGACATCAAATAATATTAGAATGCATGGCAAACAGTTTTTTAACATACATATCTACACAAAGATTTTAAGCATTCTGCAGAATCATGTTCAAAGAACGATTGAAATCTAAAAACGACATTACGTATTCTTCATAAATGTTAAAAGATTGAAGCAAAAATAGGATCAAAGTATTTTATATGCAAAAACTCAATGTCGCAGAAAATCATCTCGAATGACTTTGGGAAATTTCTGAACACTATTTTCCGATTGTACATCAGATTTGTCGAATACAATATGGTTTATTGAAAGATATTATGTACTAAAAAAAGTATATTTGGGAAATGATCCATATTTGTTTCATAATATCGACGATGATCTGACTGAATAGTATCTATCTGAAGTTTAGTCAATTTTTCAGGAGCTACGAAAAACTGTTTTTTCCGTATTCTGCAAATTGACTGAATTTCAGATAGATACTATTGTTAGACGACCATCGATATTTTATTCAGTTTTCGGCTTGTACACCCTTCTGTAAGATTACTAATAAACGATTCAGACTTTGCGTTTCAGGAGATTTTTCTCAATGAGGCGAAACTCGTATCACAGTAAGTTACACAACCAGTGAAATAATAAATTTATTAATTTTTTTTCTACATTAATAAATGTCTTATAAATTATTAAAGGCAATCTTAATTAAGAAAAAGAAAACATAGATATTTTTAAAGTCACGTCTGCTCTTAATGCGATCATATTGGCATTCAATGGAGCATTGTAATGTTCTGTAGAACATTTTTCTTTTCAAGAACTGAAGAACTGGTTGTAAATCAACATTTCTCTTTGGAAAGTGTTAGTAACTAATTTTAAAGCGATGGTTCTCTTAACGTCCGATAAGGGGTTGGTTAAAACATGAAAAATATCAACGACTTTGAAATCGATCAAAAAAATCATGTATGAAACTTACTATTCAAGGATCCCTTAACAGCAAAATCGCTAAATAGCGCAGACCAGGGAATATACTTAATTACTATATACTATAATTACTATATATATAGAAAATCAGCTTACCTAACTAAAATATTAGACATTGTCCATGCCAGCTTTCAAACAATTATAATTTTGAAACAGTGATTGTTTATAAGTTATAATCTTTGCCCAATTTTCCGAAAAGCTGTAAACTATCATCGTGGAATAAGCAAATAAACAAACAACGTCTCTCGTAGAAATGAGATAAGAATGTTTACAATTTGGTTCATTGGTGATAAGGGATCGATCTGGGAGGCTTCATGCAATTACAAATCACTAATTTTATCAGTAGACTGTTGCTTTATGATCAAAGTAATTTCATTTATTACATATTTTGTTAGTGATCAGTGGGCTAAAATTTCCGTTGAACATTTACATCAACAGTTTACAAATAGAAAAAAACTACTTCACCTAATGATCAGATCAGATATTAAAAGCACTTTTATTCATGAATGTTCGAGCATAGAGTTTTTCGATGAAAACTATTGTTATTATAATTTAAGACATCGACTGAGTGTGCTTGATGGAATTTCAATATCAAATTTGGATTATTGAGATTTTGTACACTTCCATGTATTTTGTCACTAACGACCCGGGTTTCGCCTTTCGGCATCGTCAGGCATTCGAGCACACGAATGGTCAGTTCGAGTTCATTCGTGTGCTCGAATGCCTGAAGATGCCGAAAGGCGAAACCCGGGTCGTTAGTGACAAAATACATGGAAGTGTACAAAATCTCAATAATTCTATTGTTAGTATCTTTAAATATTTTCTTTTTGCTATTATAAGGGCTTAATTGTTAATTACTGAAAATTAATCAGTTTTGCAAAGAAAACTTACTTTTTAAATACATCAAGATATGATCACATCTGTCATAGAAAGAAAAATAAAAATAAGTCAATATTTTCAAGGCAAACAAGTTACTTTAAATTGTAAAATTAAAAGTGGATGGTAATAATTCGACGGTGATTTGGTCAAGTGATGTAACCCTCAACAAATACGAAAATGATTGGATATCATTTTAAAAACGACATAGAAGGTCTCGGCCAAATGATGTAAATTATAAAAATAAATTGACCACTTTTTGGAAGGGAAACACATTGGTTTTAAAATTCAAAAATTCGGACCCTCTTTCTTGATGCAGTTATCTATTATATCGAAACTTACTTATAATCACGTATCTGCAAACATGAGAATTTACAGGAGTACATTTCAAAGGTTCATTACGCAATTCATCATATAATGTTTTCGATAAAAGCAGTTCTTACTCTCTCCTGAACAATTTGAACTTTGAGGCTTACATCAATTGGCAAAAACACCATCGATATAATACAATTGTTAAAATCCGTAGAACGAATTTAGTTTTTTTTTTTTTAAGAATATATCAATAAAATTGGATAAAACTGTAAGTTCCCTATTTCAATTAGGTATATCTAATTCATATTCACGCAAAATAAAACGTGGCTTTTCCATTATAATGATAAAATATTATTTTAATTAATTAAGCACTATCACACACAACTGATGGCGAAAATACTTAAGAAACAAGAGGAACGTAAACATTGAAGGAAATAGTCCCATCCCACTCTTCAAGTTGAGAATTAGAATCGCTGCTTATCTTAGAAATAAATAATCTTGTAATATAGTTAGTCTGGAGATGCTTCTTAAAGAATTGTCACGTTTTGTAACACAGCCAGTGGAATAACCTAATTATCAACACTAATTATAAATTAAAAATGAATTTTCACAAAGTTACCGCCGAATCCATCGAAAATTGTAAAGTAAACTATTCATTTTTTATGCCGGAATCAACAATGATTTATTGATAAGTAAAACGAACATTGAAAAATACATATCCACATCTATATTATTCAGTGGTTTTTAAATGAGGTAATATAATGTAGTTAATTAATTTTTTGCAACATAGGATGATAAAGTATTTAAAAACTGGGAAGTATTAAAAAGTTTTACGATAAAATCCCAATATCAAATATAAACAAAGACTTGGGTCTTCCTAATTATGACTCCTTAACTACCTACCGAGGTAATAAAAATTTTATGACTAATATAATATTAAATTTGTTCCACATCTCAATGTTATTATAAACAAAATATTAACACCCTTTCCATCTTAGTAAACCAAATCCTCATATTAACACAAATATTTCATAATTCTGGAATATTTAAATGATTTTAGTTAGTAAACAAACTACAAGTGAAAATACTAGTAATTTTTCGCTTCCGTGGTACAGAAGTCAACGTCGTTGGCTATGGTTACGGATGTCTCGAGTTCAAGTCCAGGTACGGACAGTTTTATGAATTGATCTTTCAATCGAATTATGGATATCTGTTCGCAGGCATGGATCTCTGTGATGTCTAAAATTAAATCCCACGCATCCAATACTGAAAACAGGGCGTATCGAGAGTGATTAGCTAATCACTATCACTACTACTGTCCTAGGCTTATTCTTATACCTCTTCTCTCTTCGAAAAAGAGAAGTAGAGCAACTAAGTAACAAGACGTTCTCGTAGAAAACTTCTGTGGAGATACCTCCACTAAGAGGCCATATAAATAGTGTTATTGAGATTGTTATTTTGTTGAGTGATATAGTAAGTTATGTGTTCATACAGTTTGAATTTTAAAGATACAGAATATCCGACTGTTGCATTGGATTCGTCATATTTTTCTGCTTAAAAAGACATTTTTAACACAAAACACGATTTTTGCAATATGTCTTACTGTTGCATTGACGTAGGGATGTGTCCCACATTTTGAGCAGACATGGTAATAAAATACTGTTGTATTTCAAAAGTTGTTTATATTGATAAAATTTATATAGTGATTTCTGAAATTGTACTCTTTTTTTGTCACGTTGTCGTCTTCTATCAAAGAACAACCTATCGTCATAATGTAGACTAGCTTTACAGATCAATATTAATGACAGTGGTTTGTTTCCTTTTGTCTTCTATGATTTTAGCCTTTTCCCAACTCCACACTATTTTTCTATTATCATATATTATAGTCTAACCCAGTGCTATTCAAACTTTTTCTCAATATGCGGGCCCGTAAATATTTTTTAGTGTTAACTGGGCACCGGCTTCATTATGTAAATAAAATAAAAATAAGGTAGTGAAATATTTTTATTGAATTCATAGAACTGAAATTCAGGGGCATTGATATTATACGAGACACGCGTCCATATTAATTATTTTTCTGCACTCTTAAACAGCACTGATCTGACTATCATTCCTATTTGAGAGAATTCATTCCTTCATTTAAAAAAAATCAAAACATTTACTTTTTTTTACTGCGACATAATAGAGTATCTCAACAGAAATTTTCTACGAGAACTGCTTGTTACTCAGTTGTTCAACGTCTCTTTTTCGAAGAGAGTAGGGATAGAAGGATAAGGCTAGGACAGCACTAGTGGTTAACTAATCGTTCTCGCTATGCCTCGTTTTTAGGATAGGATGGGTGTGACATTTACATATAATTACAACGTATCAATCACTCGTTCCCAGATTCACAAATATCATTTAACGTTTGAAATCCACCTTTTACCAGACCCCCGAGTCTTCTGTGCACTAAATTATATGTGTCTATTTGTAGGCTATAAACATCGTTCAATGAATTATTTGTGATTAAGATGTTTGCAATTTCACGTGGCATTACAATTGTCCATGACACAGTTTCACCGACCCGAAATGACGACATCATAAATCCGACAAATCTCTTTATAAAATCGCATCCCGAACGGGTTAAAGCCGATTAGCGTAGCCTGCTGGGAATAAGGCTTTATCCGAGCATTACGATCGAATAATCAACCCCCTTTTATTCCTGGTAATAAACATACAGCGTCTTTGCTTTTTTCGTTATGCGAAACATCGTGGCAAGAAAATACCAACGTATTGTAATTTAATATTTTCTACTCCTACGCATTGGCCAGCTGTATTATGATCATAAAGTAAATACCTTATATTAAGTCGTGGCATATTGCAAGGTATGTATATAGGATTACCCATACCGTTTTTTTAATTATGATTTAAGCATATTTATTGTACACATGTAAATATATAAGAGCAATATGTGGATGCAGGATCATAATTTAACCCGTTGTTTATTTAGATAATTGAACTTTGCCAAATAAATAATATTTTTAAATAGTATATCAGTCTGTAACCTTTGTTTAAAATGTGTTACCAGTTACATTTTTAGCCACGTTCTACGTTTGATTCGTACACATATTTTTTTTATTGCTAAGTAACCTAACCTAACGCTATCAAACCATTACTGACTTATTTTACTTGACAGTATTAATTTCAGCTTAATAATTGTTTACACATAATAAATTCTCCCTCTAAGACGGGAAGCTCTCTACGCGAAAAATCCAAAAGCTGAAAAGACCAAACCAACAAATGCGCGGTATTATTTAAACTTTTTTGCACTTTATTGACGACCATGTTCCATCCATTGACATTTTTCTTTAGTTGGCAAAAATTCTTTATACACCCACCAAAATATACAGAAAATAAACTAAGAAAATTTTGCAAAAATGCATTGGTATAAAAAAACAACAGAACACAAAACAAGTTTGCTAAAAGCAAATGTTATTTCAATAAAAAAAATTGTTTGAAATCGATGTGTAATGTTTTCAGTGTTGCAAAGATATGAATAAATAAAACTATGTACTACAAAAATAACCAATATTTCTCAGTATTTCCAGAATTCACATGTCGCATTGTTTTATTTTATAAACTTCTAAATTTTTTAGAAAAGTGTTTTTCTTTCTTGTTTTCACTTCGAAAAGATTTATTGTTTTTTCTAACATTAAAATAGCAAACAACGTAAAATAATACAGCTGTTTTCTTGGGAAAATTAATAAATCCATTGTTTTTTTCAAAAATAATTTCGTTATTGAATGGCGTGTTTATTGTACATTTTCTAACTTACAGTATTTTATAAACATTCATTATTGACAAAACCACACGATTAGAAAAGTACTGGATGAGTTTATTGAGTGAAATACGGAGCGATTTTTCTGTATCACATTTTAAACTACGCAACCAAAACTTCTTTAACAAAATTTTTCAAGCATAATGCTGAAATTAGGACTTCCAATCCCAGTCAATTAGTCAATCCCGTAATCCAGGGATCGTCTAAACATCAGTTCCGGGATTTCGATATTCACTGTAAATATTAAGAAATAAATCATATTTCAAATCGAAAACTTCCTGATTGACTACAACGTGTACATCAGTTAGTTGATGTACAGTAGACTCTCCGATAACACGGTAGATAAGGGGCTATCCATCTGGAAGTGGACTATCAGGGCTACCAGACTCATAAAAAATCAGAAGATATGCATGTGGCGCAGGAGTATTTTAACTTGTAATCAAGAGCAGTCGCAAATTTTAATGGAAAGCAAATTGTCGGCAATCATGTTATCTGGCGGTCTACTGTACTTATTCTTTTGTAGAATCATCGTATTGAGGACTCTCTACTTTTCATACTTCGTAACTTCCGTAGACAGGATTAGATATTTTTGACAACTATAATAAGTATATTTTATTATTTTATAAAAAAATACAATTTCATCTATAAATGAAATCTTTTCAATAGATAAAAAAATCATTCCCATTCCCCAAAAATACATAAAGACGTGTGTTCATTTCAATAGAAGCAATGATGGACACTAAGGGTCAAAATTTCCGAATGGATAATGAACGAAACGAAACAAAACGATAAAAAAAAGTATTGTCGTTTGCTACGATAATGGTCGATAACGATAATTGAAATTTACCGTTTGTGTTACCGATAATTATCGGCCTTTTTCGATACTAATTTTTTTAATTTTTAAATATAGCTTTGCTACCATTATACAGCCAATATGTTTTTGTAATACAGTACATGGAATATGCAATTTTACTAATTCGGTGTAACATATATAACATTCATTTATAATAATCCATCTTTTATTACTATATTATATTCTGAGCAAAGTATTATCAATTAGAGATTAACATTTTTTAGCACTTTTTTGCATTCTTTTTCTTAACTATCAATATATTTCTAAAATTTGTCGATTTTTTATTTGTTTCATGATATAGGTTTAGCAACATTACTTGGCCGCCGCCAAATTTGGAACTAGAATTGTCAGTATAGAATAAATTTCCCCAATTGCCATTCAAGATATTTCGAAAATCATGTCTACTTTTAATAACCGTCGCTAAAATATCAGTTTTGGAATTTATTGAAATTTCAGTTCTGTTTGAGTATGGTAACATTCCTAACGCAACGGTCGCGCTCTCACTAGCGGCCAAGATACATTGGTACTTCTATAGTAAATATCACTAAAAAAACATTTGGTGATTTGGCAATTTTTGCAATTTTGCAAATGATGCGATATTTATTTATCAACAAACGATAATTATCGTTTGTTATCGATTACTATCGTTGGATATTGATAATAGAAAATTCATTATCGATTATCGTTCGATAACTATAATGAAAATTTATCTTTATCGTTCATTATCGACCATTATCGTTTCGAAATCGATAAGAAATGAAAATTTCGACCCTTAGTGAACACTAATTTAATTTTGAATATACATAATTCAAAACATGAAATTAAGCATAGTGACCAATCTTGGAATCAAAAAATTTTGAATTCTGGGATCATGAAAAGGGTCCAGGATTGGATGCCCTGGCTGAAATCCTATCCTAAGCATACAATTCCCCCTGAATGGAGCCAATAGATGAAGTGGTGCAAACTTCCATCAATATGTAATAAACAAATAATCGATCGAACGTAATGAGAAGAAGCACAATCAAATATGTTCAGTTCAATGTCTCTCAGACTCTCTTTTTAGCATATATTGTAGGGACTCCCAAAATGTGGATCGCAGAAAAAAATATTTGTATTTAATCACTTGAGTGAAGACGAAATGTGTTATAATAATAAACTTTGGCAATAGTTTTTTTAATTAATAAATTGTTCGTTTAATATTCTAATACGTAAAGCATTTTACAGATATTTAATTATGTTTTAATTTTTTTGACTTTGCACAGCAATTTTATTTTTGACTCGTGTAAATATCAAACATCTACAAGCGTCTGCAAGCAACTATTGATTGAATAGACGTTTATTAGGAAGAACTCCATTATAATCGGGTTATAAATAACAAAAAAAAATTTAGTTCTACAAGAATTTTATCAGTTTACTGATATTTTATAGCCATCTCGGCTTCACGCCGTCGTCAGAACTAGTAAGTAATAAACGTAAAATAGTTTTGAAGATGGTGTGAAGCTGAAATATCTAACAATTCTTGTATAACTGAACACTTGGCTATTTTTACCAAATTATCTCTCAAACTGTTTTTAAAAATATATTAATATAAATGCTACCAGATATTATAGAAACTACCATGTGACCGTGCAAACGTAGCTCGCAACAAATGCTTAATGAGCACGATGAGTGTGTGTCCACGGGTATCTGTGTACTCTAATACAATGCGTAAGTACATTACTTTGACAGACACTCGTTGATACGATAGCGGACTACGCACTCTTTGCAGCCCCGTATATCGTCCCCAACATATTTTGAAAAGCATGTCGCACCGCGTATTTATAGGTTTGGGAATCTTTGGATATATCACATCCGAATAATTAAGATAATAGCATTGGATAAAATTCTGATAAGCCCTTTGATCAGCAACCGTTCTATTTCGTAGAGGACATGTAAATACACCTACGGCAATTTAAATTTTCAATGTTAAACTAGGCGTGTAAGATCAGCTAATAATAGAACTATTTAATAAAATTTAATTTATTCAATTAAAATTTCATATTCTTAGATTAAAATGTATTTCTAAGCATTTAAGAGAATTTTCTTGATTACCACCACAATTACGTAAATCGTAATAAAAATCTTCCAATTATTTCACGTACTTTCCTACGTGAGAGAATTTCTTTTTAAATATCTATTGTACTTGTGTAACACATAAAAGTAGAACATGAATACATCCACAACTCATCTGCGACCCTATTTTTAAAAATGGATATTTAATATTAGTATAATTATACATCAATACTCTATAAATAATTTGAGTTATTGAGATTTTGTACACTTCCATGTATTTTGTCACTAACGACCCAACCGAAGATGCCGAAATACATGGAAGTGTACAAAATCTCAATAACTCAAATTTGATATTGAAATGCCATCAAGCACCCTCAGTCGATATCTTAAGCTATATATAATTATTTCATACTGATGATTGCTACAGTAAATATGTAAATCAAACTAATCTGCATTATCAATAATCACAAAATAAACGGTCTAATTTTATACCTTATTTTTAAATATTTCTGTACCCGGCATGCGTTGCAATGCCACTCAAAAAAAGAAAGTGTTTGTGTTTTAATTCTGTTTATTGAAGTGCTTTTGGATGCTTAATATTTTTTGTTTTTACACCTGGTTCGTACACGAAAAAATCAGAAGGTTTTCTGACGCGTGAAGGCCACATACAGGTTTCCATTTGAGAAGTACGAATTTTCCAAATTTAGTCTACACACTTGTAGCGATTGTCCATATGTTTTGTTGGTGGTCATTGCAAATGCGAGTCGCACTGGCAACTGCAGACGTTTGAATTCGACTGACATATCTGTAAGAATCATTGGGATGCGTGGCAACAGTACATATGTTGCTTTAAATTTTCCATTTAAGACCGGCAATATGAATTTTACAATTAACACTACGTTTTATGTCACACACGAACTGAAATGTCGGTATTTTTACCTATAAGATTTTTTTATTCAGAAACCTTTGCGGATGTGCGCACAACAACTCACCAAAGTTTCATCGCAATCGGATGAATGTTAAGGGAACGCATACGTGAAAAACATTAATTTTTATATACATAGATTGTTAATTATTATGAAATATGCTATATATATATATATATATATGTATATGTATTGCAGATCTGATCATTACGTCTTTTATAATGAATAATTATTATCTTTTTGATATATATCTGTCCATTTGTTATTTAAATTTAAATATAATTCTATGCACATTCATTTATATTTAGAATTTAATTAGTTACATACTTCACATGGTTTTGGCTAATTTTGATCCCACATCGCTCATTTTTAAACAATCCTCAACCTCTTTGCGAGTATATATTTTGTTACATTTGTGAAATTTACTACAATCATCGTTATCAAAACTACTGACCTCTTCCTTTATTTTATATATTTCATTTCAATTTTTAGGTTATCAGGGGGGAAATATTATACATAATGACTATCAGAATCATCATTACGTCGGCGCTTAAGATTCTTATCATACCAATCGATTTTTAAAATTTATTTTGTAACCAAATAGCCAATCAACCTAGATTCCAAAATAAACAAGTATGAAATATTGTTGCTAACTACATTTAAGTTGTTTAGTAACAATAACATAACCATCAAAAGTATAATATTAGTAGGCATAGTAATTGCATTGAATATCGTTGGATTCGTACGTTTTTTCTCTTATCTTGAACTCAAATACTGCCTGAGTAAATGCTCTTATTTTATTTGATCATATCTCAAAAGAACAATTGCAAAAGTATATCCGTTTTTATTTACTTTAAAGAAAACTAATCTAAAGTTGTAAAGAGATCATGCTTTCGACATAAAAACAAACAATAGTTTATACATCCAGACATCTTTTGTATTTACAGATCTTTTTTGAAAACTTCAAATGACTCTCCTGTAACATGACAAATCAGACTTACGGCTGTATTTTCCTGGAGGTGCGATATATCTGTATGCTTTTAGGAATTAAAAAACTTATTGTTTGATTATACAAAATACTTGTGTTGAGCATAGGAACAGCACGCGGCAGTCGTGGAGGACAACGGAATCTGATAAGTTAGAATAAGAGGCACACAGGATTAACCCCTTAACTGCCAGCGCGATATTATTCATTTAGCGCCCTACGCCAGCGAATTTAGCAAAAAATGGATAAAACAATAGATTTCGTAAATTGAATATAACTTTTAAACCTATTTATCGATTTTAATAAAAATTAAAACATAGATTCCTTACAATATTTCAAAACTTTTTAATTTGCAAAATAGGATTTTTAGACAGGGGTCGTCAATATTTGTATGCACAAAAATCAAAAAAGGTAAAAACCGAACATTTGAACGAGATAAAATTCTCAAAATATTTGCGCATACTTAAGTTCATGGAACATTTAAAATCTCAAAATATGACAATTTTCTAGACAGGGGTTCCCAATCTTTTTATATAAAAAATTTCTTTTAAATGAGATTAAATTCTCAAAATATTTCCTCATACTTTAGTTTATGTAACGTTGAACTTCTCAATATATATATATATTTTTTGGACAGGGGTTGTCAATTTGTTTGCACAAAAAGCTAAAAAGGTAAAAAAGTAAACATTAGAACGGGATAAAATTCTCAAAATATTTGCGCATACTTTAGTTCATGGAACATTGAAAATCTCAAAATATGAGAATTTTCTGGACAGGGGCTCCCAACCTTTTTATATCAAATATTTCTTTTAAAATGAGATTAAATTATCAAAATATTTCCTCATACTTTACTTTATGTAACGTTGAACTTTTAAATATATATATATATATATATATATATTTTGGACAGGGGATGTCAATTTTTTTGCACAAAAGGCTAAAAGGGTAAAAAACTAAACATTCAAAAGAGATAAAATTCTTAAAATATTTCCTCATACTTTAGGTTATGCAACGTTGAAATTCCCAATACGTATATTTTTTTGGACAGGGGTTGTCAATTTTTTTATGACAACTTTGTTAGAAATAGGTAAAATCCTAAAATATTCCTATCGCCAATGATAATTTTATTCTGAACGTTTGAGAATCATATGTACATATGTCATATCACTTAACTGCCAGCGCGATATATTCATTTAGCGCCCAATGCCAGCGATTTTAGGAACAATAGTGATTGCATAAAAAGTGTTTTGACTTACATAATTTATAGTCTAAAGATGTTCTAGTTTGTCCTGGCATATGTGTAATTAGCATACGCTGTGCTGCTGACTCATTTATGGGTTAAGTCCATTTCTTGCTAGGGTTGTCACAAACGTAATAAATATTTATTCTAAATTAAACTTTTTATTATTTTATTTTTAGCCAATAATATGTGCACTGATTGAAACGTTGTTATTATAATTGATTGTTTTTCCAGGGTTGTCCAAATTTATATATATACATATGAACATATATATGTATATATATTATTTGTTTTATTATTATATTTTGAAAAATAGTTCATACACCAATTGAAACACGATGTTTTATACTATGACTGTTTTAAAATATTACTCTAGTATGATATATTTCAAAACAGGGTTGAACACATAACGGCACATCACATTGAATACAGATGTACAGATGTATAAGAATTCGTCACATTGCTAAGGGTGAAACCATTCAATTTTACCCGGAGAACCGCCATAAATCATTATATCTCCGAAGACACCGTCCGAATTCGTGAAACACATGTGGCATGAATAACAAGAAAAAAGGAATTTACTATGTAAATAAAATAATAATAAATAGATTGCATTTGACGACCCTGAACCCATTTTTGAAATTCCCCTATAAATTATAAGCAGATAGTATTTTTTTACAAGGTATTGTGACACAAACATCTCGAAATTCGTTACTTAATACGAAAAGCGCATAAAGATAAAATATGTAAGGCAGTCCTAGCGAAATTTGTTGAATTTATTTATAAATACTACCGATGAACCACGATTTTTCAAAATTTGTAAACATTATTGTGTTTAATAATAGATGTCCATAGCAAAAGAATTTTAACACATCGAAAATGTTTTATTTTCAACGAAAAAATATCGCGACGCAGCGATGAGTCGCTGGCGTATGGAGTGAATAGGCATGTGACGCACCAGTGAGTCGCTGGCGTCCTAGTGGTTAAAGCTCTCTGGAAGCATTACCTCACGTGACTTAGCCAATTCCAACGCTTCACTAATTCCGTCAATGTAACGTAGTATGAACTATTTTTGAGTACATAACATGATATTTGCACAAAACCAGTGCTGTAGTCGCAAGCTTCGCACAGGGTATCAGGTAACAACCTTTATGCGATACCATAAACACTATATTTGCAGTCATATTTATACCCTATAAAATATTGCCATAATGTACTATGCCGGACATTTACCTTGGATTAGAAAATAGAAAATGAACTGAAATTGAAATTTACCAGTTTATTCCTGTACTTAGCTTAGTTTCTAAAATATTTTTCGTAAAAAATTGTGCTAATAATTAGATAGTGGAGAGTGTCACTTCTGACACTATACAACTTACAAACTGACAATAACAGAATGACAGGAAGTCGTCACGTCGGCTGCACACACAAATGATTATTCCACACAATATGGAATAATAACATAATGATTTATTTTATAAATACAAATAATTGACGCAGTACAGTGTAACTTGAAAACCATTATGCCATTATGAATTGATATATCTCGTTTCTATCTATATTGCAATAACAATATTAGTTTATAATAATGTACAATTAAATTACCATCATTGTAACAAAATTTGATTTAAAAAATATGTTTGTAGTCGTTCATTATTCTACATTGCTTGCTGGTATTTGTTCAGTGGGCCTTTCAGAATTTTATGTATGCATTACTTTTTTAATGTAGAAATTTTTCTTCCAGTATAGAGATAAAAGTGTAGCGTTGACTAATTATATTCTTTCAACCGGAAGTATAAAATATTTTAATATAATTGTAATTGACATCTGTCGGTGAAAATGAAATACTTTTACACAATATGTCTGGTTTGCATCTTCGCTAGATTTACCGAAGAAAGCATATTTTTAATTTAGTCTTTGTATGGAATGTAAAACATCATTCTTAGCATTAAATTTCATGAATAGTCTGTGTATTTCATTAAAATTAACATAATATTATGTATTCAGTTTTAGAAAAATATCTTTGTATAACGTCGTCTTTTGAATATTTACTTAACTTTTTTTAATTACAAATTGGTAAAACAGGCGACGATTTCATCATATCGTATTTTCTATATCCCGTTAGCAGCTGTTTCATCGAATAGGCAAAAATAGGCGCCAATGCAACATGATGGTCTGATAATATTCCATATTCAAATTACAAATAGTGGTTTTTGGTGCTCGGCGCGGAGCGTGTACAAGTTTTTTGTTCCTATGTCGACTTAAAATTTTAATGTTCCGTCGCTTCACGTGACATTTTAAATTATTGAAATATTAATAATTATGAATTAAAGTAATTTTATAATAATATTTAACTACGCGTGATCATAAATAAATACCCATAGCTAACTATTAAAAGAAGAATATTAATTTAAATTATTGTTTTTCAATGTGTCAAATAAACTGTCAAAACTAATATTTTTAATATTATTAAATTGAAAAGTGTTAACTTCTGTTATAATCTCTCAACAAATTAATAATGTACGATTAAAAGAAAAATAAAGTGCCTTTTTGAAAGTAGTTATAAATTGAATAAAAAGTTTTGTGAAGTATTGAGAAGATGATTCAAAATTTTTTCATCAACTGATTCAACGAAACGAAATCGAAAATGCGTGGATCTCCAAGATTAAGTAACCACAGTCATGATGAAGGCGACGTAAAAGTAAGTTTAAAGCATACTTATCTTAAAACTTCTTAATAAAAAAAATAGAAAAAAAAACATTTGTTTGACAAATCCGATTGAATGTGACTATTTTCAACTCGTTACATTCTTTGCTTCTTATGTAATGGGTCGAATAAGGTAAAATCAGAATCTTGATACCAGTAGAAGTTTATTTAAATTGTTAACAATTGATAATTAAAGAAATTCATTTTTAGCTTGTGATCAGAAAATAAAACACCCTTGGTTCATAAATATGCTACCATTGGTTACAATTAAGCCTCAGTAGATTGGTAGTATATTATATAATATAATAAAATCAAATCACACTTATTTATTCTAAATAGTTCAAATTTTTTTTAACGACTATTTTCACTTGACGAATACGTCATTTAATCATCTTGAAGAAAAACAGGTTAAAGTGCATAAATTAAAAGTCAAATAAAAATGTGTTTTCGTTTTATTCAATAAATAATGTCAAAACAATTTTTATTGTATATAATTTAACTTGAAATTCTACTTTTTCGACATTCATTATTAATTGTAAAGAGCTATTTGTGGCTATCTGTATTTTCTCGCTGCGATCTTGTTTATACAATATTTATTATAAACGGTATTTACTCAGTTTTTCTTACCCTACACAATCATTGTAAAATCAGGACACAGACATGATAACAATCAGTATCATCTTTGTATCTACAACCCCTATGAAATTGGGGTTTGAACGAAGTAATTGTTTGCTGTATTTCTACATTTTTTGAGCGATTTTTTTATTCATACACGACAAGATGTCTTCATTTTAAAAAAATGTTGAAAAATTTGACCACGTTCAATTTCTAATGTTCAAATACTCGAATATATTATTATTATGTTCACATTAGAACTGCACGTTGCAATAATATAATTTATATACGTACAAACATATATATTGCACAACATTCAAATTACATAATTGTAGACAAAAACAATATTTTAAATATTATTTAAATTGAAGGAATAGTGAAGTAAATTCATTCAATGCACACGCTGGACCAGGGGCTCCCAAACTATTATGCCATAATAACCCAATAAGTAGACCAACGAGTCAAATAAAATTATAACACATAGTGTTAATTTGAATGAATCAGTTCACTTTATAAAAGATTCGTTTATTAAATCGCATTATCAATTATCAGTTGACAATACTCGCGATGAGTGGAACTGGATCTGATCATCACAAAAATGTGTAAGTGGTGCAAAATAAAGTTTGTTTTATTTTTGAAATATAATTCCTTTCCACCAAGAATAATTGACTGTTAACATCTTAAAAGTGATTAAATTGAATATTTAAAAAAAAAATATCTTAAATTGAAAATTGATATAATTTTACAGAAAATAAATCACCCGATGTGAACTTTTATCTTCCATTTAATAATTCATGTCTGGATAACGATTTTTCACATACGATGACATGAAAAATGTTTTTTTGCAACTCAATATTATTCATAATTTGCATGAGCGTGAAGCCGTGGCTTAGAACCCCCTGACCTAGCGTCATATATACTGCTAAAAAATCATGACGAATTAAAAAAATCCTTATCCGCAAAGACCAATGTTTAGGACCTTTCTCTTTGACTACCAGCGATTCCTAACATTTTTAATGATTACTATGAATGAATCGTAAACATTCTCTTGATAATTGTATATATCTATAATATGTTAATCTCAGTTAACTGATTTAGAAATACTTATAATCCTGTAGAATAATTAAATTATTCATATACTCGAAAAATGTTTCCAACAAATTTCACAATAATTAATACACAAAACATTCAAGAATACGAATAATAGATATAATGTTACGATAGCTAAAAAAACACTGTTCATTATTGTCATATTACAATGTAATTTATATTCATCATATTCATAACAAATAAAGTCCCAAAAGTGTTTTTCTACCAAAATTTTCATGAAGTGGCGTATAAATTTAAGTTTTTATATTACTTTTTTATAATATAGTGTTAACTGTCAATTCTTGATGGAAATACATTATATTCTTAAAAACAAAAATTTATGCGTATGTATATATTACATGAACTAAAAATTGTTAGAAGCTTTTGATGAAAACGATGCGCAGACAGAGTGTGTGTGTGCGTTACGATAAGAAATCACTAATGTAAATATTCACGTAACGCTTACGTTTTCACACACACACACACACACCTTTTTCTATCTCTCTCTGCGAGTGTGCTGCCAATCTTTTGTGTGACACTATAATTACAATATAAAGACATCCTCGTAACTAGAAACAGGAAAAGCTGGCATCTGAGGAGACTTTGAAGGTAATAATGAATTTTTTAGCATTCGAGCACACGAATGAACTCGATTTAACAAAAGTCAAAATGTTTTGATATGAAACAAGTAATGTTTTAAGCAATAGATAAGGTCTGATAATAACAGCTGTACAAACTGAATGGAAGATTTTCAATTATTATAATTAAGCTCATATTTTTTTATAAGGGGGTTTCTTTCTTAACATATTATATCCACTGGAAAGATCTGCAGATATGAAACAAAAAAATAGAAATCCATATTTTTAGAACATTTTTTTCTCTAATAGACAATAGTCTTACATTATCGAAATGTTGAAAACGCAATGCCTTCGTTACCTATTTATGGCAATAGACAATATAACATTATTTTGAAATTTTACGTTTCGTTACGGTGACTGAGCGCATTGCATTTGCACATAGAGAATGGTAGATTAGCTTATTATTTCAAAAATAAATTGCAAATTGGTGCAACCGATCCGTCTCTGAAAGGCGGCCATTTACTTTTCGACACCTGAAGAATTGCTAATTTTCCTGTGCAATAAATTCAGGCTGATTAACTATCTTTATTAGTACAACGTAATGACATTAAACAGTTAAACAGCCTTAAAAGTTCTATTGTAAAATAAAACCCCAATTTTATTCATTTTGATAACCTAGTACTTTTATTCCTTTAACATTGGTCTCCAAGAATCCAAGACGGTTTGCCAAATTATTCGCGCCTTCATATTCCCTGTGAACAACGGCAATGTTTCAGTGTCGTTTTAAATCATATTTTCATTAAAAACATGAAATGGGTAGAATATTACTTCGTTCGTTTAAACGCATTAATCTCAATAGCTATAAGAATTGACATTTGTTATATAAAATACTTATCTGAGGAACTATCTACTGGAAGGTGAAAACTGTTTTCTTTAGTTCCTGCACAGTACAGGTTGTTGTTCATTGGTTGTTCAACAGGTTTTACAAACGAGTGGCTATAAATTTGAACAATCCATCCTGACAAATGTAATGCGAACGCTGGTGTTTCTTAACATTTAGAGCTCGCCTTCTTGGCAACATTCGATGACCTTAGCATTGGAACTTAGTAGTAGAAAATTCGTAGGCTTGAATCACGATACAAACAAAGCTGACTTAAAAAAAGTCGTTTTTATTAATGTGTACTGTTACATAACATACTTTTCGTCTTTTGACATTCAGAGTATTAATTATTTCTTAAATTACGTGTATCTTTAATCTTGAAAGATCGTGTATCTTTAAAGATGGATATGCCGAAATGCAAAGCCTAGTCGTTTATTTGTAATCTTATAGAAGGGTATAGTTTTGAAATTAAACAAGATATTTGACATTAAACGCTAAATCAAATAATTTATTATGAAACAACTATAGATCATTTACCAAACACGGTTTGTTCTATAAATAATATCTTAAAATAAACCTAATTATATTCGATACATCTGATGTAGACGCAGAAAATAGTGCTCAGAAATTTCCCAAAGTCATTCAAGATGTTTTTCTACGACAGTGAGTTTTTGCATATAAAATACTTTGCTATTTTTGCTTCAATCTTTTAACATTTATGAAGAATACGTAATGTCGTTTTTAGATTTCAATCGTTCTTTGAACATGATTCTGCAGAATGCTAAAAGTCTTTGTGTAGATATGTATGTTAAAAAACTGTTTGCCATGCATTCTAATATTATATAATTTCAAAGAATAACTTATTTAATTGTTACACCATTGTGTGAATCATAAAGTCAAGATTTTTCTTCAAGATTAGTACTGTGATACGTTAGGATATCGTCACTACTATCTTTCATTTTCAATATGCAAATAAATGCCGATGAGTCAATTCTTATGGAAACAAATTACGTGAAAATAATATATCACTTCTCATGCCTGTATATAATTTTTTTTATTATTTTTTTTATCATTTTTTTTTAAATGAAGTATTGTGAAGGGTTTAAGTGTGACTTATGTGCTTCTTTTTGATACCTACCGCCGCTCCCAATGTTGGAGAGTATACTTACAGAAGGCATTAAGTCATTAAAACCAGTCCTAGGATAATCACATTTAAAACATTATTTTTTTAAAGCACTCTCCGAAGTACAAGATTTGTTCTACATTATAAAGAATAAATTTTTTGGCATACAAATCATATGATTTAATCACATGAAATCATATTTATAAGTTACTAATGAGTACCCGGCATGCGTTGCAATGCCACTCAAAGAAAGAAATTGTTTTGGATCTACCATATTTTTTGTCTTCTGTGTGCAGGCCGCATACAGCTGTCCTTGTGAGAAACGTGAATTTTCCAAATTTAGTCCACACACTTGTAGCGATTGACCCTGTGCTTTGTTGATGGTCATTGCAAATGCGAGTCGCACCGGAAACTGCAGACGTTTGAAAACGACTGGCATATCTGTCGGAATCATTGGGTACGTGGCAACACGTGGTACATCTTCTCCTTTAAATTTTCCATTTAAGACATATATTTAGATAGATAGTTATATCATGCTTTTTGCCAGAATAAAAAAGTAACAATATGACCAAATACTGTTTTTTCAAAGCTACTATATCTTATGACTTCATGCGTTAAATTGCATACATTTTGACATTAAAGACTGAATGCGTTCTGTCAGTATAACCGAGATATAAACTCTTTATAGGGATTACTCAACTAGAAGTCTTTTTACAAGAACTGAGTATACCTGAGGTGCAGGTGAGTCTGTCGCATAATATCTTACATACACTAAATAACCCCCTTAGGTTTTAATATCGTATAAATGATTTCAGCTCACTATTTTTGCCGGAGGCCTCGAATCCATATTACATATTTATCTATTTAGCATTATTTAGAAGCTACCAATTTCATCTAATGCCATTGTCTATGTACATTATATGGATTCACGCTTATAAACTCGACCACCGCAAGATAACGATCGGAAATACTTTAACGTAAGATAATTATTATTAATTTCCTCAACAGAGGGCCATAGTAATTAAATATTTGTTTTTGCTAAATATGAACATTTGTTTTAGGATTTCCGTCGTGATAGCATTTAGAATATTAAATAATGAATTTTATCTCTGTTTGATCAGCGTGGTGGATACGACACCAAATTTTGCTAAGGTGACAAAATCTTTACGTAATATTCCAACTTGTTTTCTGTGGCTTCCAAACATTTCGGTAAGCTAACCTTGGTCGTCAAAATAGTATATATAGTGGATTGAACTACAAAAATCGTCAGCCAATGTCGATCCACCGCTGAATGCCTAATGCCTGAATGCCAGTCAGCCAAGATTTATTTATTTTGAATATTTCTGTTTTTCCCGACAGCTTACGTCAAGAAGCCAAATACAGGATAATTAAGATAAATTACAGAATTTTTCAAGCATTTCCATTTCCAATATAAAGATTATGGACTACCAATCGAGCATAATCGACAATGTTTTTGCCATTTGATGTAACCCAAAAAAAAATAGGATTAGTTAATGATTGCATCCCATTTTAAACGCGACAGAACAGGTCTCGGCCAAATGATGTAAATTAGAAAAATAAATTGACCACTTTTTGAAAAGGAAACTTCATTTTTCATTGGTTTGAGGTTTAAAAATTCAGACGCGG
The DNA here is from genome assembly GCA_022494535.1 of Himalopsyche phryganea. Taxonomy (NCBI): domain Eukaryota; kingdom Metazoa; phylum Arthropoda; class Insecta; order Trichoptera; family Rhyacophilidae; genus Himalopsyche; species Himalopsyche phryganea. Next base: position 2,082,072 of record JAGVSL010000074.1, on the reverse strand, counting down.
TCATCAAGTGGCGATTATATCGACATTCCCTATGTATAATCTCGTATCTACAAACATAAGAATTTACAGAAGTGTATTTCAAACATTCATAACAAAACTCACCATATAATTTCTTCGATAAAAACAGTTTTTACTCTCTGTTGAACAATTTCAATTTTGAAGGTTACATAATTGGCCAAAACACCTTCGATATGTACAGAAGCTGTTGTTTCACAAGAACGTCACAAGTGTCAATTTTGTATACAGTCAAACAACCTTACTTCTTCGGAGAGGGTAGGGTTTTAGGGTTTCGAGTGCGGCCTTTTGATTGAAACAAAAATTTTAAATTTGTAAAATAAATTTCACTGCTTTACTTAATTTAAAAATGCTTCTTAAATGCGGCCTTATTTGATTTAAGATAAATGAATGAGGCCGACAGGAAAAGTTTATTTTCCCTGGAGTAGAATAAAGAAGGATAAAATGACTATAAGGAATCTTATTTTCGTTTTAGAATCTTAATGTTGCAATCACCATCCATATTATAAATCTAAACAGTCAGTTGATATTATTGTTCGCAGGGGATTCGAATCCGTAAACAACGTAACCGAATAGAACGAACGCCATAAATACTTACATATGAAACTTAAAAACCTAAACGGATGAAAAATAAAATGAAAATGTATGAAGATAAAAAAGTATTACTACAAGTGACCATATAGAATTACATCAATACAAACAAATAGGCAAATCAGAATAACAGCGAATGAAAACAAAATTATTAATTCATACACTAGGGTCGTTTCGCCAGTGCTTGGCCAGTTAAGCGGCAGGTGTACTTTCAAAAGGGATTGAGGAGTCAATGAATGATAAATACATATTTTTTCCGCTATTATTCCATTAAATAGGGATTAAGCAATGTAACCAACTAAAAATAAAATAGTTAATATTGTACCAAGCATAAAATAATAAAAGTTTACAAAAAAATGCCAATTGTCCCAGTAGTCGGCCCCCAAAATCCAATGGTCAGCCTTTCGTTGCCCAGTGTTCGGCCATCACTATGAAACTTCATAAATATCGCGAAATAATTAACCGATAGTAGACAGAACAATAAAAAACATTATGATGCAAAGCATGACAATATGAAGTATATTTTGTTAGCGATCTCCATACAACATGAATCTATCGAAACTTACGAAGTAAAAATATGCTTTTTTAATTGCGTATTGCATCATATAGGTCAGTATAGTGCAAATATACATTGGCAAGTGGCAAGACTACCTACACGAATTTAAAAAAATCTGTTTTTTAAATATATTCAGTATTATTTAAGTTTTAAGCTCAAAAGGCCGACTACTGGCGACGGCTGACTTTAGGAACAAGCGCGCTATGTTTATGGAAAAATGCAATAAACAAAACAGCACCATGTGACGAGCAGAAAGAAAAGAAAAGAAATGTCGGTGGTAAAACACAGGAAGCTGACAATATTTTTTAGAAATTCGGTAGTTTATAATAAAAATATATCTCATTTTGAAAAACGTTTATATAACAATGCGCTTATGAAATAATATGAAAACATTTTGATACTTGACCACAGTACAACTGGAATATTTGTTTCTCGTAAAAAAACTGGTGTTTATTTACCACAGTAGTTATCGCGCTTTATTAAAAAAAAACAAAAAGAATTCTTATGGAGTTTTATTATATAAAACAAATAATTTCTTGTTTACTGTTTTAATTATCAGAATGTTTCATTAAAATTAACACAGTGGGAGCCACGCAGGAATATAAAAATTGTACTACAATAAATGAACAATCTAAAATACATGAGATAAGTTGTACATAATTGATTTTAAAGAAATATTGTATGGCAGAGTAAAATTTAAAAATATAGGAAATTTAAATTAGATGCAGAGCAAGAAGGTGTTATATTTTATCCAACTATTTTATTAAAACTCGTGTGAATGATTTCCAGTCTTATAATCACAACCAACCAAATGCCTCAAAAGTTATTTTTAATTATATATAATATTTTTTCAAATGTTTTGTTCTTTTTTATTTAATTCTTACAGCACAATTCGTTTTCGCACAAATGATCTGTTAAAACGCTCACATTTGGCTAGAATTAGATTGATTTTAACAGTAAAAAATGTAGAATTATGTAAAATATATATTAATTATCCCAAATACATCAAGAAGTAAACTAAACTCAACGAATTCTCGCTAAAATTAATCGAAGAAAATGGGGAAGCTGAAAAATACTTAATTTACGAATTTGCTAGCAAAATAGCTGTGGTCAGTCTTCATATACACCGCCAATACGCACATAAGCAAGCGGAGAGCCGCATAAGTATTTGTAATACATAGGGCTAACGATTAATGCTGCGTATCGGCAGTTCAAAGCTGAAATTCGAAAGACTGAATATCGACAGCTCTTTTCAAAAATATATTTATTTCTGTTCTACTTGAAATTTTCATGATCTGTTGCCTAATTTATCTACTTAAAGGTTTGAACTATTTTTAAAGTATATATCCACAAGTGTTTCCTTCAAGTTTGGCCAGAAATACGTGATAAAGTTTTGGACATGTAAACATGTCCTGCGCGTTCATCGGGTTACGATATTATTATATTTACACATAAGCAATATATATTTATATAATCACTATATAATAACATTTAATTTCATTGAAAAACGACGGGGGATCCTCTATTTTGCCAACGAAGAGGAAAACTAGTATCTCAATTTGTAATTGCATTTTTTTTTTGTATGCAAACAGTTTCGTTACTCGCTGTCCATAAATAATACAAAACAAAGGATGACGTCAATCGCTAGTTATCATACCTATTATTATTTCGCATGGCTATCAAAACAAGACATACAAAATAATAGTGAAAAGCTATTTCTCACAATCCGCGTTTAAATCTATATGGTAGTTAGTAATGATCAGACATTCGACCAAGATCTAACGTTCGCATTGTAGCCATTAAAAGTCCACTGCGATCATTATCAAAAACAATGATCAACCCTTAAAAAGTTTATCTCCAATTTCGAGTGATTAACGTGATGATATGTTCAATTTTAACAAACAAAGGCTGCAATATAATGATATTTACACACATACTAATTCGCAAATGTTTCCACATAGACTTGAAAATACAGTGGTAAGTGGTAAGAAATCCATAATTTTACAGCAGTCAAAAAGAATAAAAAGACAAACAAAAGAGAGAATAAGTAATAGGCTACGTAAGCAACATATTATACAAATAAACAAAATCTCATTAAATATTCAGTTGGAGTATTTTACGTAGGGCGTTTGTCAACATATTAGGTTGATTCGACCTACTCTTTCAAATGCATAACGTCGGCTTAATTCTAACACATCGTAAGACAATTTTTCTACAGATTTTATGGTTCGGTGATTTCGTTTTACAAGTATGACAACGCATCTATGTTATTCATTTAATATCCAAATACGCAATTGGAAAGGTTATAAAATCATGTAAACTAATACAATGTATCTCAGTAGTGTCTTGACAGCCAATCGAACAAAACTTAAGTCATCAGTTTTGCAGGTATTTGTCACTGAGAGACGTGTAAATAATACAGACTTAAGAAGAAGTACACTAGTTGACCATTTAAAATGAAATAAACAGAGAAATTCAGTGTGTAAAAACACATTGAGATTAAAAGAATGAATGGTTCATAATTGGATACAGTTTCTTTTGGAATACCACATAAGGAATCAAGTAAAAAAAATTTCGAAACAAGTAAAGAAAGAACATAAGTCTTTGGTGACTGATGAAACTGAAATTTCCCAAAACGTACACCTTAAAAGTTCAGTTCATCAGTTGATAATGCTCGTGATGAGCGAAACCGGTCCTGATCATTATAAATATGTGGAAGTAGTACAAATGAATTGTGTTTTATTTTTTAAAATATAATGTCTTCCACCAAGAATTGACAGTTAACACCTTAAAAGTAAGTACACCTTAAATCATTTTTCGAAAAACTTTCATAATTGCCATCTCACTAAGGTAGAAGTTTATCTAGCAAATTATATTTAGAGTCCGTTTTTAATACGAAGCTTAGTTACAGCCGAGAGTTTGAAAAGTTTTGATAGTAGTATGTTTTCTATTTTAAATGATTAAAAAAATGTTTTCATATCATATTTTCTTACAAATTTGCTTTGATTTATACATTTTCTAATTATTACTTGGTTTGAATTTCATTACACTAATTTTATTCCAGTGAAGTGACTATAAACATTTTTTGTTAAGTTGCTCGTATGGCCTCACACTTTGTTTAATCATCACTAAAATACAAACAGTATTGCTTTTTAAGAAGTACTATATTACACATAAATTTCTCATTAAAGTATGTGTTATCTAAAATTGTAAATATTTAATATGCCGAAAATGTAATATGGATGAAAATTGGTCACATACATCGCATATCACAGTTAGATTTTTTTGTTTTATGATACCAATATAATCTAAGTCTCAAACAATAAATTTACTTCGTTGATGGTTAAAAATACAGTTGTGTAATGAAATCTGAATCTGATGTGAGGTTAACAGCGACGATGGTTGTACGTTTGAAGTACGAATTCCGCGACAAATATCGTATGATTAATATTTAAAGAAAGACATATAATTGCATTGTTATCGTATGTTTTACCAAATGGTATCGAAAAAAGTATATGTCCTTCAATTTGACTGTTCTTCATTCATTTAAGAAGCGGTCTTAATTTGTCCTCCATTTCAAATTGGTTAAAAACGGCTGTTATGAAATATGTCAAAAAGGAAGACTACAATAAATTTATGTTAATTATGTAGGTATTATAAAAAAACTATGTACATGAACAAACCGAGGTACACGCTGTAGTTAATCAGGAAATTTCAGTTTGATATATGAATTATTTTTAGCATTTACAGTGAATATCGAATCCCCGGGATTATCTGAATGTTAAGCCCGGGATTACGGAATTGAATAATTGACCAGGATCCTGGGATTGGAATCCCTAGTCAGAATCACTTACAAAATCGGTCAGTTAGTGTTAACAAACTTTCTACAGTCATTCGCTATTTATTTGGGCATATTAGTTAGAGCACTGCACTGTATAGAAGTCTTAAAAGTTCCTTATAATATCAAAGTTACCAAATAACTAAAATGATATAGAAATCAATAGTCTTGGGAAGGTCAATGTCCAGTTTTGTAAACCATGAGTTCACTGAATTAATCAAAGTACTGTTTACTACAGATAACAGTTTGCGATTGACAGTAAATCATTATATATGAATAATAACAACGTTAAAATAACTGTTAATATAATTGATATCAATCACAGCTATAAAAGAGTTATGTTATATTCGTAAAAATGACAATCGATATCAAGAAGTCAATGCTCCGTTAATTGTTTTTGATTTTTTGTACATTGTTGTCATGATTATATTCTTGTAATAATGCATCTGTCACAAATGAATCTTGTTTTCACTATCGCTCCAAAGTCTTGATAGTAAAACAACGATCAGAGAGTTTACATATCACAATTAAAATGATTCACAGTAACAATATAAACTGTAATTTCATCCTTGGTAAAAACGCGTATTTTTTGACACAATATAATCATGAATGAGAGTAATGGATAACATAAATATGATTCGACGGTGTTTTGGCCGATTGATGTAACCCGCAAAATCAAAATTGTTCAGACGAGAGTAAAAACTGTTTTTATCGGTGTAATATATACCTATATGGTGAGTAGCGTTATGAATCTTTGGAATGCACTCCTGTAAATTCTCATGTTTGCTGATACGAGATTATAAGTAGGGATTGTCGATATAATAGAGGCTTACATCAAGTGGCCGAGTCAGAATTTTTAAACCTAAAACCAATGTAAAATGATGTTTCCCTTCCAAAAAGTGGTCAATTTATTGTTATATTTTACATCATTTGGCCGAATCCTGCTCTGTCATCTTTAAAATTAAATCCAATCTTTTAGTCGTTTTCCTATTTTTTGATGGTTAAACATTTTGCCAAAACACATTTGATATAAAGAAAAATTAGTAGTGAAAACACTACCCAACTTAAAAATAAATTTATAACGATACAAGCATTCAAGTTAGTGCCACCAAGGAAGTTTTTTATAGTCATTTGCCAAATTATACTTACTTATCACGTTAAGTAATTGAATTTAAACAATTTTAATATACAAGGGTCAGAATAGGGATATTAAAAATAGCAGGATAGAGTAATTATATTACATGCCTGTAAATTTTGTAATTACGTTTGTCGTTACGTGTTCTTGCTTAGTTTTGAAAAAAAATGTATTACATATCTTAGTCGGTGTCTATGGCGCAGTTGGTAGTGTCGCTGGCTACGGTTACGGATGTCTCGGGTTCGTTTCCCGGTGCGGACGGTTTTCATAGATTGATCTTTCAATCGATTTATGAATTTCTGTTCGTAGTCTGAGTCCTCCCTCCCACCCATCCCATCACGGGGCGTAGCGAGAGCGATTAGCTAACCACTAGTTCTCTCATAGCCCTATCCTTCTATCCCTACTCTCTTTGAAAAAAAAAAGAGAGAGGTTGAGCAACTGAGTAACAAGCAGTTCTCGTAGAAAAAGTCTGTTAAGATACCTCCATTAGGAGACCATATGCTCCACATTGGGAGTGGACATGGAAAAAAAACATATCTTTGAAACTATTTTTATTTCAAAATCGCAGCAAACCAAGGAACATACGTTTATTTTTTTTAATCGTAAAAAAAAATAGTTTGGTTTAATAATTTTAATACATATTAAAATATAACCGCTCGCAACGTAGAACAGATCGACTTTTAATTTACGAGAATTCGTTGTTATTCAGTCATACGAAAAGAAGGATGGGACTTGAAAAGTACCAGAAGCTAGCTAATCTCTCTCCCTACGCCCCGTTCGATTCTTAGGATCGAATTTATGAATGTAAACATCACGGACTTCATTCCTTTTGAATATAAATTCATAAGCCGATTCGCAAATTAATTTATGATAGTTTCATATTAAATAATGGTATGAGTTTACTTTAGCGAATTACTTTCATTCATTTTTCAATAATAACACGTCAAAATACGATTTTCCAATAGATTAATGATTATTACTGTCTAGAATGGTTTGTTATATCTAATTTTTTAAAAGTTTGTATTGAATGAGTTGTCACGGAGTATATTTATCACGTCTGTGTTGTGATTTTTTAAAGTTACTACAAATAAAGTAATGAAAGTTCAGAAATATTGATTCTTTCAATAAGTAGATAACTTATTACTTATTAATACCGTGATTTGACGCAATATGAGAGTGGTTTTATGGAAAATTGTCATTCAATGTTAGACAAACACAATGCTTTGTAAATAGTGAAGACCTACTTATTGCATAGTAATAAAAATATACTGTTTTATCACACATTTTCTTTCACATAATTCCATATATATATCATTAGGAAATCATATAAACGATTTTTTAACATAGAATAATAAAATATGTATCGATGCTTTGAAAACACAGTCATACAAGTCTAAATTTTTATTTTGCAGAAGAGTAATTTTAAGTTTTCAAAAATTCACTTTAAATATAAAAAATGTCTGAATGCATATACTATTTTTTATGGTAAAATATGATTGATAAAAGAATCAGAGTATTAAGTGTCACAAGAAGTATACGAATTACTTGATAGCTATTTCGACTTTACGCCATCGTCAGAACATAGCCAGTAACGTCAAACATTATTTGTATTTATTTATACAGTTGGTAATAAATTAATAATAAAAAATAACCCTTTAAATAATACAGAATATTGTCGCGTGGCTATGTGGACACTTGTTTTTATCAATTTCCCGCATGTGCCATGGATTTAAATACGGTATGTAACTGTATAACTTTCAAAATCGTGTCGATCCTCACTTTTGCAGAAAATAGTTACGCCACTGAAAATACTATACGTACTTTACTGGAGGGAAATCAAAATACTTATTTTTTTTTTTAATTTTTTATTTACACATTGAATAAATATCGTATTTTGCAACAACGAAAAACTTTAAAAACGAAACTTATTTTTTTAATTTGACTCTTGCATCTGCCATAAATTAATAAAAACTATCTTTTAATTAAAGGCAAACGACCTTTACATTAATACAAAAAAAAAACGTTAGATCATCTTTGAATTGAAAGTGGAGGCACCGATGTGGCCCTGGTGATCTAATCGATCATCAGACATCGGCAAAAGTTAACGTCATCTTTTGCCATATCTGGTCAATTATTACAGCAACTGAAGTATTAGAAATTCAAAGGTTCCTTCCGATTTCACTACCTGATGTGCAAACTTCCATCGTTATATTATATTTCAATATCTTTTAAAAATGCGGTGAAGGATTATAGCGATTTCGATATGGCATATAGCAATATATGGATATTTGCTTTTTGTCTATTAAAATAGGAATATACAGGACAAATAGAGTACCAATTATTTATCTTTACTGGATTGAAACTATTATAGTATTATAATTTAAGACATGGACTGTGAGTGCATGATGGAATTTCAATATCAAATTTGAATTATTTAGATTTTGTAAACTTTCATATATTTTGTCACTAACGACCCGGGTTTCGCCTTTTGGCAAGTGTACAAAATCTCAATAATTCAAATTTATTATAGTATTGATTTAGAAATATACGATAAAAAAGTACAATCTTCAATCTGTAATAATATATCTATTATATATAACAAAAGTAATATGTCACCTAACAATTTTACCGCATAACTGCTTAACAAGATAGTACGAATGTTGGTTACATGACAAATGTGTTTCAGCATGTTTTAGTAGCCTATCATTTATTTTTTTAGAGACGATACAAGCAAAATTGGTTATTATAGCAACGAAGAGACTACAAACATAAATATAAATTTTAAACTAGATCTATACTTACAACAATATTTTAATTACCGATAAAGTGATAAAAAAACAGATACCACAAACCACAATTGTTCAGTAGAAGTGATTTAAAACGAGTCACAGAAATATATAAATATTATATTGACAATGTTTTGGTCTAATGTAACCCTCATAAAATACGAAAATGATTGGATCTCATTTAAAAGACGACAGAGCATGTCTCGGCCAAATGATGTAAATTAATAAAATAAATTTACCACTCTTTAGCAGGGAAACATAATTTTACACTGTTTTTAAGTTTAAAAATTCTAACACGGCAACTTGATATAAACCACTATTGTATTAACAATCTCTACGATTAATCCCGTATCTGCAAATATGAGAATTTACAGGAGTGCATTTCAAAGATTCATAATGCAATACTCACCATATAAGTATAATGTTTTCGATAGAAACAGTTTTTACTCTCTCCTGAACAATTTCAATTTTGAGGACTACATCAATTGGCCAAAGCACCGTCGATATGTCATAAATATGTACGAGTAAAAGTTCATTCGTTTTACAAATATTTGCTTCCTTCTTAGCTTTAAAAGCTTCTTAGCATTAAATAATTGCTTTTAAATGTATGTCTCTTGTATGCGCAAAATTAACGAGTATTTATTAACTGCTGTTTATTTTTACCTTATAAAAGATGTTTTTTATTGTATTGGCATATGTCGATAAAACACGTTATATATTATATTGTATTCGCACAGTTGTTATTTATGGCACAAATAGTCTTATTATCATTAGCCTTATTGCAATGTCGAAGACATCTTATTTCGCTGTATAAACGAGGTAGTTGAACGGTAAATTCAGTTTTCGTGCTGTTGTATTATATTTATAAACTCTACTCTCTTCCTCCGCAGTCCGCGGATTATTTTGTTTGATGATAACTAACTGCTTTGTCAGTCAACACACAGAGCGTGCAGGCATTCTAAAAGGTTTTTTTGTACCTCCAGCAATTATAACACAATATCATTAAAAAAAGTCTTAGTTGTACAGTAGGGTAGTAATTGCCATATTAATAATATGCCGTAAGTATAATATATCTAAATCACATTGCCGTCATAAGTAACGAGAAATGTTTTCTGTTGAAAGAAAACATTTTCTGCTCAAGTGAATATAAACTGTGATTTCAACCAGAGTATATTTGTTATTATAAAAATTTATTGACTATCTATCTTTATGATCAAATTGCTAAACCAAACAAAGCAATTAAGTGCCATAAAAAATGTTGCTCAGCTTGATATCACCGCCATTGAAGTGTGGCAGTCATTTACAATAAAAGCGCATTGGATATACACTCCGTCGAATAATTATGTTACTCAATCTATCTATATTTATAAAAATGAATGTTTGTTTGTTTGTTTGTCTTATATGCATTTCTTTACCAATAATCCGATTTCGATGAAACTTGGGGGAGTTGTTGTACGTACACCCGTGAAGGTTTCTGAAAAAAATCAAAATCTAAAAATAATCAAATTCGTACAAAAAGCGACATCTCGGAAAAACCTTCTGTTTTATTCGTGCACGCACCAGATGGAAAATCAAAAAATATTGTGTATCCAAGAGAACTTTCATAAAAAAAATTAAAACACAAACCTTCTCTTTCTTTGAGTGGCTCTGCAGCGCATGCCGAGTACTCACTAGTAGTCAATAAAAAAAATAATCGCTATAGGCACTAAATTATTAATTTATTAATTATTTTATAATTAATTATTATAAATTTTCATTATCTTAACAGTTTCGGACTAAGTCAGATTCAAATGTTACGTTTGTGATAAAAAGTTATACTGTTTATCAAACACCTATATAATGTATAACTTAATTACACATTTATCAACGATATAAACTCAAAAAATTAAATATGGCGAAAATTGTATAAATATCCATGTTTACGCTACCACAATATCCATACATCTGTTTAACACTGCTGAATTAATTCTCGAAATCTTCGGTATGGGATATTCCGTGATATGACTCAGCAAGGAAGGGGCTATTTTTGTATCCATGTAGGTATTGCAATACCGGTATAACCGAAATCGGAATCCATCTATTCGGTCTGTAATTAAATACTGGTTTTTAAGAATTAAAATACTGATAATACGGTACAATTATTTAACGACCGTTCGTCCAACAAACGTTGAATCTGCAAGAAACAATAAATATGAAGTATTTATGCTTATTACAACGATATATTTTTTAATAACTTAATATGAAATATTGGTTTGCATTTATACATACATTTGGAACGTGCGGTATTGTCATCCCAATTGGCCGTAAATTGGTTTTTGCTTGATTTAATCTATTATTGTAATAACGGTATTAATATTTGCAAAACCGGGATTGCAATCCTTATATCCATGTGACGAGCCAAAGATTGTGAGGCTTTGGCCGATCATACAGGCGAGCATCCAACAGACCGCATCGCGAACGACGACGCTTCGTTCCGCTATCTATTCAACTGACAACATACGAGTACAAACAACGGTATACGAAATAATACGAATGTACTATAGTATAGTTCTATACAGAGATGCGAGAAACGCGCGATACTGGCATCGCTTACTTACTTAACAGGTATAAAAAAAATATGGTCCTATGATTTGACGTCATTAAGAGTATATTTAATATTGCTTACTGTTAATCCTTGGTGGAAAAACGTTGTCATATATACCTAATAGGATTTAAAAAACTGTGCAACTATTTGGTCGGTGAGTATTTATGAAAATAGTACGTTAAAAGTCATAAACGGTGAGTAAATAATTATTTTTGTCAGTCTATTTACAGACATAACTATTTAATATAGTATGGCATTGTTTCCATACTGACCATTTATAATATTTACTGAACACCTACTGTTAATTATATAGCCCTAAAATCCAAAATGCTCTGTCTAGTGTTATAGAATGCATACACTGCATACATATTATTATTTTTCAAATTCGTGAATGGACGTTTGAAACACTGTATCGTTAAATTAATATTTTTTTTTATTTTCTTCTTGCGGCACGAAATTATTTTCATGTGCAATAAGCAATATTATCATTATTACGCGTAGTACTAACCTACCAATAGTGATGCCATTCTAAAGAGCTTTAAACATTATTACTTCGGCTGAATATAGACGAAAACTATATAATAGGTGAATGCAGTCAGACGTTATTCGGTAGACTTCCTTGCCGATGTCTATGTTTTTTTTTAAATAATAGAGGAAAAGGTGGTATTGTGGCCCCCTTCATATTTCTAACAATAGCGTAGCGTTATTAAATAGCTATGATTCTCCTATGTAATTCGTCGCCAGAGAAATACACTTAGTGAAGCCTATACGGGGATTGTGTCAGATGGTCTTGTAATAACCATAAAAGTCAAAGTTTATCGTCCTGACAAAAAAGAAATTCTCAGAAATTAAAGAGATTCAGTTTTTTTAGTAATTTTTCTCAACCTTTCTAAAAAATTATCCATATTTACTATTTACTTACGGTCAATTCGAGATCATCCAAACATTTGAATGCATAAAGATACTGAGAGGTAAAAGTTTTGGAAGTGTACAATATTTGAACGATTCATATTAGACTACAAATTGTTTACTTTATTTTTAAATGTTTATCGATTATTTTTCGATAGGGCTGTGCATAAGTAAAAAATCTTGTAATTTTTTGAGGTGGCCAAATACCCTCATTCATATTTTTCGTACGTATCAAAACGTAGTTTTATAGAAATATTTGTTTATATTGTTTTCTGTTTGTTTCCACGATTTAGCAGACTTTAGAATAACAAGTTCTTTTTATGAAGGAAAAAATACCGAGGGACCACATTACCACCTCTTCCTCAATATATTTTTAATTCAATTTAACGCATTGTAAGGACAATAAACGACATGTTTATAATTTATTTTTTGTTGATGATATGATGAAAAAGAATTTCGCGTTATTCAACCCAACGTTCGATTCGACAGTCAATGAATACATAATCATACGATTATGACACTCCATTGTCCAGTTAGCTGCAGGATCATTCGACTATCTATTATAGAACGACAATAGACGAATTTACAAGGTGAAATACAACTTACCTGTTACCAATAATATGTAGATGTGAATTTATATTCGTGTACATATCGTTTAACGTCATTCACACCTGAATCATTTAAGTCTGATATGTTTAACACGACTGCCAAAAAAATGGGCAAAAACATTCGTTATTTTAATAGAAACACATTATTTCTATACAAAGTTAGCTCTATTACCTTTCTCTCGTGAAGAATGACATTGTCCTCGTGATGTAATGAGTTTTTAACACAGTCTTTACGCAATTTACTAAAGTAATATTAAAAGTTGTTTTCGGGTATCGTTGAACCCGCTTCTTTTCGCTCGGAGAAAAGACATGTTCATAATTTTGTTTGAATTAAACGTTAAAGTAACTTGATTTTTAATCTTATTTTTATTTAACAATGTTACAGTGGCATCTATTTCTGAAAAAAATTGATACTTTATATAATTTACGATGTCGACTGAGGGTGCTTGGTGGAACTTCAATATCAAATTTGAATTGTTCAATTTTTGTACATTTCACATCATGTGTTTCGTCTTTCGGTATCTTCAGGTATCGAATGAACTCGAACTGACAGTCAGTTCGATTTCATTCGTGTAATCAAATACCTAAAGTTGCCGAAAGGCGAAACCCGGGTTGTTAGTGACGAAACATATGGAAATATTCAAAATCTCAACAATTCAAATTTAAAGTCGTTTATTTATAAGATAAATCAAGAAAACTTAATATCGCTAAGCTAGGAACAAAAATATCATGAACATCGGGAAATTTCGACCATAAATATAGCACAGTTATATAGCTTACCAATTTGAAAGAAAAACTTAATCTACCTAACTCCATTTTATTGTTTCATTTACTTCATATGAGTATTTTCACGTGGCGATAATGGATATGCAATGCATTTTTAAGGTGTTAACTGGCAATTCTTGGTGGAAGGAGTTTTATTTTGAAAAATAAAACTTTATTCATTTGTACTACTTTCACATGTGTATAATGATCAGGACCGGTTTCGTTCATCATGAGCATTATCAACTGATAAAAATACAAACAAAATGGGCCTATTTATATAAAATTGAGTGTAAAAATTAAGGTATATAAAACTGATGGTTCATGAACTAAGACAAGAAATTACTAATTACGAATTAGCAAACAAATTATACATAAATCAAATAAATAACATTTTAACTGTAGACTATTTTATATGATTAAATCAAATATTGTATGCGAAAATAAACAGTTTCTTCTCTCCGCTTGATCTGATTTACAAGTTTTGTATGTCAATCCACATATAACATTGTCTTCGCCACTCAAAACCTGTTAGTTGTATTATTCATACAAATCATCTTCTAAATTTAATTTCGGCACAGTTAAATAAATTAAGCCACATTACTTTGCGAATTTCGATTTATTTATCCTTCTGGTAAAACCTGTTTCTAAAAAAGAGACTGGGGTCAACAGATCAGATTAAATCTTTTTTTATTGTAATGTAATGACCTTAATGACCATTTCCGCAAATTTTGCATAGTTACTAAGTTACTTTCTATCTGCGTTTTTTTTTTGTTGTTCATCTACAAGTAAAAGTTATATTTTGTTTTTGATCACGGAGTACTTACGCCTTACGCATCCTTGACATTGAAATAAATTAACACAGTGTGAAAAATAAAAAATACCACGTTTCAAATATTTTCAAATGCCATGACTAGAATCCAGTATTTTGAGTATTATGCTATAAATGCGAAATAGATATTAATTAATGCGAATTGATGCCAAAACTAGTTATTTTTCTTAAAATCACTAACTACCCTGAATTTTCTCTGATTTGTATAAATGATAGAAAAACGGACAGTTTAAAACGGAACACGTCACTGCAATTATTATTGACCAGAAATATTAAATATAACGAGTTTGGTTGTGCTGCAATACAATCAATTCGGTATGGATGCTTTTAGCAAATAATACAATATAATCTTAACTGATCGTCGTGGCAACTAAATACAGTCGTTGCAGGAATCATGTTCCATCTTTTGCTTACTACTTTCGACCTCTGTGGGTTAGTGGTAAGAGGTTTGCCCTAGCGCTCAGGTGGATCCTGGTTCAAATTCCAGCAAGGTTAATATCAAATTTACACTTTTTCAATTCAAATTTGTGACTTGTTCGTGAGTGAATTCTCATCGCGTTTATCTCGTATGATTTTCTAATTTTTAAAATATTTGGCACAATGGCTGTCAGCTGTAATGCGACATATATATATTTTTTTTGATATTTATCTTTATGTCACTGTTTTTTATTTATGTGTTTTTTTCAATAATTGTCATGATTCTATTAGGGGCGTCCATATATTCACTATTTTTTAACCCCCAACCAACGCATCGCCACATTTCTTCATGCAGAATTTTACCCAAAAATCACCAATCGTCACATTATATATATATGGACGGCCCCTTATTTGAAATTCTGAAGATAGCTTTTAAATAATGCTTATAATATAAATTGTCTTGAAAACTATTGAAATTTATCTTCAATAAAAAGTGATGCTAAAGTTGTACATTTTGAGTGCTACAAAACGGTAGAATCAAAATGTAAATTGATGAAAATAGATCCTAAAAATATTCTCTAGCCATGACTTACTAATCGGACTTACATTACTTCCAGGTAACCTGCAAAAGATACGCCATCTGCAAAACATTTCTTGTTATAATATAAATACTTTTATTTTATCCCACGCTTCCTTTGTTTCTACTTGATTATTTCTTTTAATAGTAGATTAAACTGATATAAAAAAATCTTGAAGATGAATTTCTAAAATTTTATCTATATTAACATGTTTTTGGAATACTGATTATTTATCCGAAACAACAGTTTAGGAAATGCTGTTCTATAGTACAGTGTTGTGAAATGCATGCATGTCAGCTGCAACGCCATAATTCTGTTGTCATTTATCGCAAAAAAATATGTAAAATATGTCAGGCCAACTTATAAACGCATACAATCTAATTTTCTGAAAGATAATAAGACGGCAACTCTGTCGACATTTTCTAATGCCACCTCATTTTTATCATTAGGGATCCATTTGGAAATAAAACTGTACTTACTGTATTAATATATTACTGTATAGTCCGTTCGTTTTGATTGCAGCTATAAATAATAAACTAACTGAATCTTGTATGTAACCGGCATATTCTGAATGAACTGTTAAGAGCTAGATAAAGATAATAATTATTCGCCATAATTATATGGACAGATTTTCCACGATTCATCATGCAGCAGATTGAACAAAAATATTGTTTTATATATTTAGGTATATCCGCATGGGAACACTATCATTCTTTACAGTTTTAAAGATATTCAATGCTTCATCTTAATATAATAATTAAGTATTTTACTTTTTGCAATCTCTCTGTTGTAATAGAATGGTATCATAGACAATGAATCATTTTGAATTCATCCAAATAACTTTCATACACATTCACAAAGGCAAATTCTTCTTCTGAATAAATACATTGCAAACAGCGTATTTCATTAGTGGTCGTTTTTATATTAATTACAATCATAGTTATATATTTAGTCTGTTGCTATTTTATTTTTTTGAATCTGCTTGTAGTGTGGAGTTTATGAACTCCTAATTGAGCATTTCCACAGAAGATAGTTTGTAAAACCATTGTCTAACTTCTAGTTCGGTATATAGGCCGTATTGGGAAAGGGTAGAATACCGGAATGAGGAAATGACTATCTTTTTTGCGTCCAGTTTTCAGTATTGTATAAGATGGATTGAAAATGAAAAAAACATCCCAGATATTAATTTATGTATTCGAATACATTTCCACAAATCAATTAAAAAATCAAAGTACGCATGTATATATGCTAACTTTTGCACACAACTGGGTGGGGTAGAAGTTTGCATGTACGGCGAAGGGCTAAAACATAATACGACAAATTTATACATTTTAAAAAATGGTGAATACACTTCGTTGTTTTTTTAATGTTTGCATATATGATTCTTGTTGTATTCAAAAATCGTACATATTAGCTATTACTTTTCCTAGATGTTATTTGTTCCCTTGCTTAGCGTGGTGATCCAGAAGTCGAATAAATGCACATAATATGTAAACGTGAACATAATTATATATAAATGTAATTTTCAATAAATATAAAAATTAGCGTGAATATCTTTAACACTAACTATAGCAGTACTCCGCAACCGGTGTGCCGCGAGACGATCCCTGGTGTGCCGCGGCGCAGTCCGTCCAAAATGAGAAAAAATCGAGTATGTATCAGAATAAAATTAAAACACTCGGTTGCTAAAATCGCCGTTTGAATTATTCTCGTTTTTAAGTAAAATATAGGTATTTATATCTGTTCATGTACTGTACATAAATAATTTCGTATTTCCATATTAATATTAAATATAAAATTTGTCAGAATTGTAAAAATATAGTACATATTTTTCAAGAAATTATATTCAGACATAAAAATTTTCTGCCTGCGGCGCAATCCTTTGCTTCGTGTTAGCTGAAAAAAATTTGGATGAAAAGTAGGAGTAACGGCGATTAGATTTGGCCAAACAAATATATATTAGCCACTATTTCAAATTCCTCAAATAAAAACAAATTAATGAATTTTTGGTTTTGTTAATGAAATTTATATATTTTACGTGAGTACTTTGGTGTGCCGTGGGTGAGAAAAAGTTGCCGAGCACTGAACTATAGTACCGAAAATAGTTTAATAAATAAGACAGCCATTGAAAAACGTATTCTGGGCCGCAAAATATAAAATAGTCAAGAGACTGTGTGTCACTCGAACAAAAATATTATATCTCACAACAATTCTTTGAGGTGAGAAAAAACACACATAGAAAACAATTACTATTTTGAGAACACACAATTGAGAAAGTTTTTGTTAATATATACATTAATGTAAACAAAAGAATACAGTGTATTTTTATGAATCAACAAATATAGCTCTTTGAACTTCTATGCTTTTTCAGTCTCTGACAATTCTTTTGTTTTGGCGAATGCGTGTAAATGTTACATTTGACATATTACCAGCTGTCAAAAACAGCTGATGAAATATGAATTGACAAGTTTTTTCCTATAGGTTGTTTTCATGAATACATTATAGGTGGCAGGTAAATTAGTATGAAGGTATTCAGAGCAATGTTATAGTGTTATCTTGAATGACAAATAGTGATAGTTTGATACCCTAAGTGAATAACAATTTGTTATAAATTCTGGCATTTTTTTAGCTTCTGTAAATTTCAATAATACATTATAAATGAAAAAAATTCGAAACAGAACACCGATAATATGTTATTACTTGTATAATTCATAAGAACGCTATGCAAAGAGTTGATGCAATAATAAATTTCAAAACGGTAAAAAAATGTGTTAATAATCTGGCATAAAATAAATCTTGCATTTCACTTCAGTATTGATTTTTTATACAAGTTGGATACTACTGTTCACTGCAATAGTGGACGAAAATATCGTCAATATAATTTCTTATTGAATACCGTTTTTATAAATTAATATCAATACAGGTATTATAAAAATAGTTAAAAATAAACAAAACATAAATAAAAATTACAGCTGATTGGAATCGCAATACCGGGCCAGTAAATCTTTTATAAATATTAATATATTTCATATAAACCCTTTTAGCATCAGAGTGTCAATATATCGGCGCTAATATTTACTTATCATATAAAATCAAAGTGTAAAATGAACATCAAAAACCTTACAAAGTTTGCGACAATGACTGGCTTCATGAAGATTTTTAGCACTGTCAGGGTGCGACGATAGTTGAACCTTCTGAGGCTAAAAGGATTAAATCCAGATCTGTAAATAAATGTGTATAGTAAGCATTAAAATTCTAATTTTAATAAATACTTTACATTATTTGTTTCTTGGAATTAAATTATTACTTTAAAAGAGCTAGTTCATCAATTCTGGTATCTCACAATTTAGATCCGACATCTTGTTCCAAACAAGTCTAACTGCATAAAAAGCACTATTCAGACTTAACACTTATTAGACGAAAAATCATAAAGTAATTGTTTTGAAATACATAATTATATGGCTGTACTTAATTATCAGTATTTCGGTATTGCATAAAAAAAGGCAATACTTCAACTCCAGTAATGCAATCCCTATATACTGCGCATTGAATTCAATAATTTCAAATTAAAAACTTCAGTAAGTAAGCTCTTATTATAATCCATACTTGCTTAAGTGTGGAAGGATGTCAAAGTTCTGTAAATTACAATTTTATCGATTTCCTTGTTTTTACGATACTACACGCTCTGTCAACTACCTTCGTCTTCAATAAAATCACAAACTGACCATGATTCTGACCTCAATATAATAAACATAGCTAGTTTTCATAAGTTTAGTTATTTTTAACTCTCAAAATTTCATGGAATATCTCTAAGCTCGCATGTCACTTGTCAAGAAGCTAGTATTGTAATCAGTTGATTGTAAAGTTGACAGAAATTGGTCCGCAATATAATCTGTTGATATGGATATTTGTCCAACAATAAGAATTAGAATCATTGTTTATCTTATAAATAAATAAACTTGCGATATAGTTAGTATGAAAATGTTTCATAAAGAAGCACGTGTCACAGTTAGTAACACATATAGTGGAATAACTCTGTTATCAATTTTAATTTTATATTAAAAATAAATTTCCACAAAGTTACCTCTGAATCCATCAAAAATAGTAATTTTCATTCAATATTCAGAGTTATATTTGTAACTAGACATTATTAACAGGTTATTGCGTCGCGTGTTAGTATTCACTGTTTGCAGTTTTTTTTTAACCTTGTCAGCTCCCGACGTGGAGCATACGGACTCCTAATGGAGCTTATCCCTCTGTATACATAAACTGCTTGTTACTCAGTTTCTCAACGCTCGCTTTTTTTAGATGAGAGTAAGTACATATATACTTTTTGTGCAACTTAATGTTTTGCTAGTTAATTTTCCTGTTTTCTGTGTTGGTTTATTGAGTTTAAATTATTATATCTTTGTTCTTTGAGAATACATGGTACGTCAGTCATTTGGTTATGGCTTTCAATCGCTTGAATCAGAACTAGGGATTCCAACTCGAATATTCGAATATTCAATATCCGAATACATGCCGTAATTTCAGTAATTGAAGAAATACCGTTATATTAATCCGACGTAGCTGCAAATTTGAAAAATTTTAACACAATGGAACATTACTGAAATTTTTATTTATATAATGTTACGTTATTAATTATTCAAATAGATTTTTTACAGTATTTTCATACTTCAGAAACTAACTTTCAACTACAGTTTTACTATTCGATATTCGAATAGTTGTAATCCCTAATCAGTACGTTGTAAAAAACATGCTACTATCAGTATATTTACTTCAATAAAATCTGACAATCAATATAATATATTAATTTACATATTCCAAGTAACCAAGTTTTCCGAGTAACACTTTTTTCTTTCTTAAATATTTTGCAATCAAATTACTTCAATTATATTAATGTTATCGAATTTATTTACATTATTTTCTGTATATTTTATACTATATTTGAATGGCGTATCCGATCCATAAACGTGGAGAAATCCTACATGATTTAATTTCCGGTTATAAAACCTACGCGTTCAGAATAATTACTCAGAAAAAAAACAAATTCTTTCCTTAGTTCGTTTACCCTCTTGTCTAGTACGATAAATTATTTAACATCCTGCACATGAAAGCGTTAAATTATTTGTTTGGTTTTATGAAGGTCTTGTTTACTTATCATTATAAATATATTAATTACCCTAAGTGCATATGTACAGATAATATTAATTGACACCCACTTTATTTTCCCACTGTCTGAAGATGCTTCTTAATGAGACTAATCATGTGTCTCACCTATTTACAGAGAAAGTTGTATTACAAAGATATCTATTTTAATTTGATATACATTTGTATTATGATTCAACAGTTGACTTGAATTGAAAGAAACGTCCATATATGACGTCACGATTTAGAGGGGGAGTGAGTCTGATATAAAGTGATGGTTTATGGCTTGTGAGTATTAAAAAATAGCCAAAATCGTGTGGCGTCATATATGGACAGCCTCTAGCTCAATAGACACTTGATTACAATACATTTTTTTTGAACAATATTAACTTAAATGCATGGAAAGTTTAAAATGAAGTTATATTATTGAAATTATTTCTTCACAGCAACAATTTGAGTGAATATGAAATGGTTGTCCATCACTGTGCACTTCATACCAAATTACCACCTTTCAATCAATTTATGGATTTTTGTTCGTAGTCTGAGTCCTCCCTCCCACCCATCCCATCCCATCCTCACGTGGCATAGCGAGAGCGATTAGCTCACTAGTCCTGTCCTAGCCCTATCCTTCTATCCCTATCTATAGAAATAAATGAGCATATTGTCGTTGTTCTGGAAGAAGACACTAACTGAAAAACACTCGTTTTGAGGAATTGGACTTCAAAGTTTGTCAAATGTTTGAAATGCTTTACCTTTTTCATTTAGTTTGTTTGTACAAAACTGTTTTTAAGTAAAAATATAATTTATAGAAATAAGTGTGTTCTTCCATACGGTAGAGTTTGAAATAAGGAACAGTTCGGTCTAACTAGGTACATCAATATGAAATTTTTTTGATATGAAGATATCCTAAGCACAAAGAGTGGATATATTTAAAGGAGACAAAAATGATGATAGCTTATTATTAGATTTCATGTTTTTTTATGAAGCATTGATAATTGGTCAGCCCATGTGATATAGTGGTAAGAGTTGTACCATAGCGATAGCGGGTAGGTTCCAGTCCTGGAAAGGTCAATATTAAAATTAGATTTTTTTCAATCTTACAATTTTATTTTTGAAATCTTCGGCATGGCTGTTTATAATGACTTTTTCCTCGAGTTAATTGATTTAATATTTCAAAATATCTGGTGCCTTGGCTGTAAATAATTTTAAAAACAACGTCACAATTGAACCCTTTTCTAACAAAACTTATACTGCAATGTCATGAGAAAATATATCAAATGTCACATATCTAAATCATCCTTAGATCATGATGTCATATTTGAAATATTTAAAAATAAAATGCATATCCGGCATATCTTTATACTGAAATCATCAATAACATTTAATATTATTAGTAATCAAAATGCAAGGTATTCATTAATAAAGGTATCGTAATGATATTTACGTGCAGTTCTTTCGTAGAATCAATGCGACCATTTTTTGCAGCCATTTTAAATGCTGTTAGTATTCTGACGCATACGAGCAATCAAAATTGCTCTCTGTGTGCAATATTAAGTCAAAGATGGAACATTTAAATGATTCGCCTGAAGCCAATATGTAAAGTTTGGTTTCATATTAATTTATTACTTTAAAATAAATTTGTATATTTTTTTTTAAATAAAACACAATGTTTTCCACCAAGAATTGACAGTTAACATCATAAAAGTGATTGTATATTTTTATCGATAGTGATGTGTTTTCATAAAACAAATTTGTAATCAAAAAAACTCACTGATGCTTTATATCATACATATCAAAATAATTATCTCTACTTTATAGCACAATATACATGTAGAAATATGTATGTGTTTATGCCTCTTGGTCACAAGAACTACTCACAAACACTGTAAAGTAGCGACGTGAAATTTTCACATGTCATTCTGGCTGCAATTTCTAGTCAACTATGCTATTTTCAACTTTCAACCTTAAACTGAAAACGCTATATTTTAGACATTTCAATGAAAAATTTCAGAAAAAATAATCGCAAATAGTAGCTTAGCAACCGCTCCATTCTAAAATAATTCGTCATGTCGTCATAACAACTGTAAATTTGTTATAATATAAATGTCTCAAATAATAACTATTCATGCAAATCGTAAAATTTGTAAAAAATCAAAAGATATAACGGAAAATCATCCATCATTTAAAATTATAAAACTTAAAACGGTGAAATCCTTATTTCGTGAGTTTACAAGAAGTATTCTCAAAAGGAAGAGAAAAGTGGCAAATGAACTAATTTTAGCGACCCCTATCTTGGGCGAAACCGGGTACAAAATACTAGTAATATATAAAGTAAAAACACATTAGCGTTATATGAAAAAGGTGAATATTAGAAAAGAAAATTTAATATACTGTAATAAATTTGAGAACTCTTTTAATATATTGTTTTATCATAAGAGTGAGACAACAATTTTATAAAAATCAACGCTTTTTTAAGAAGTATTTAAAATCGAATTGAATTTCTGTAACAAAATCTACTACCAAATTTTACTATGTAATAAATGTCATAGAATCTCAGCTTTTTCGTTACCTTTGATGCACAAATGTGATCATTTGAGAGGAAAGCATTAAGAGTTAATCAAATGACAAAAACTCACAAATTCGTGCAGACATCATTTTAAATATAAAATAGCTTTGAAATACTATAATCTATCTCAATATTTAGCATTATAAGACTATTCGGCATCACTAAAGCGTGTGAATAAAAAATATGTAAACAATCATTAATCTTACTATGCAATAAAAAATATTCTTATCTGTCCGTCATAAAAATACTATAAAAAAAGTTGTGATCCCTCTCTTGACAGTTTTAACACAGTTTTTTTCAGAAAAACATCCAAATGAAAATTACTGTGTTCAGCTTGTAACGTCCTGCCCTTCCCGAGCCGAAGTAAGTAAAATCAGAATCTGAATGCCAATGATGGTGTCGAATATTTTATTTGCAGCTATTCTAAATGGTATTAGTTATTCTTTAATAGTTATTAGATATAGCTAGATATGTACCAACAATAATAATAATAATTTCTACGAACTAAATTCTATACAAAAAGTAAGCCGTACAATTTATTATGTAACATAATAGCTTCACTTTATTTAATGTTTTGTTATAGAACGTTCTGATCTTTTCATATTAACAATAACGTGTAATAATATACTGCGCCAGTCATCATGGCTATATGTTATTAATTTTTATGATTTTTTAGACTAATTGGAGTTTCGAGGTCGTTTTCAATGCATTTTTTCCTGACATTTACGTGGATATGAATAATTGTGCCACTTATTTTCACTAAATTTTGTATGTTTAAATAAACAATATGTAATTCTTTAAATTTTATTGCGAATTTATTTAAATTATTTAGCATAGATGTATCCGCAAAATGAGTTTAGCTATTCAATTTTGGTTGACCAACGCTCATCCTTTTATCACCAGGTAGGAAGATGTCAAATCGCTTGATGAAAATAGTAAAAAAATTAATTTGAACATAGTAATAATTCATTTTATTCACCAAAACATAGATATTAATGATCAATATTAAAATGTCATTTTAATAATATAGTCGTTAATATGTAATATATTATGTATGATTGGATTTTGGCGAGAACACCTTATTGACTGTAATCGTATATATAATAGCTCAGAGAACTATGTAGACGCTTTAGTGCTCGGCCAGAGTCAACGCGCGACGGCGGGGTGGACGCGGCGTTTGAAAATGAAATGCAAAACCACTCAAGACAAGACGCGCAAACTTCCAGTCCCTGCGCATTAACTGCGGACATTACAAAAGCATGCTATGCATTTCAGTTTTAAGCGCCGCGCCCGCCCCTCGCGTTGACTCTGGCCGAACACTTATTATTATCACATATCACATGTAGGTATGATATTTTCTCATAACCTAAGCGTGGCGGTTCGCGGTCTATAATATAGAATAAAATTTTATGCAATGGACACACATTTCCAACGTAATAGCTACTTTAGATATTGAGTATTTCAATTTCAATACCGTCATCTATGACGGGTACGGTTACACTAATATTATATACAATAGTCCATATCTATAATCACATATCATATTTAGGTATGAAATTTTCTCATGACGCAAGCATTCGCGGCGTATATAAAATAAAATGGTATGCAATGTAGACACTGTTCCGACGTACTAGCTACTTGAGACATTCAGTATTTCAATTTCAATACCGTCATCTATGACGGGTATGGTTATACTAGTAGAAAAATAAACTTTGACATCTAGGATTGAATTTCGATTCATAGCAGGCCTGGGAAACTGTGGCCCGATGCGCATTTATTAAATAAATAATTTACATTATCATCTAAAACTTGTATTTGACTTGCGGCCCGTCGTTCATTTTGAATGACTAATGTGACTCTTCAATCAAATACGTTGCCCAGGCCTGATTTAAAGGATGCGAAAATTCAGCCTTCAATGATAGATGAAACATCTATTTTAATGAAGGTGTTTTAATACGCTAATGCATTTCAAAACGATGTCTTTAAAGTTGTCCGACATGACTATATGGGCATGAAAGATAAATATCCCATCCGCAAATTTTTAATGCGTTTATTCAATTTTTAATTTTTTGTGTTGCATTTAATCAAACAAATAATTCGAGTACTCTAATTATGCAATTATCGATAGCCGTTTTCGCACGAAGTTATTTTCAGTCAATTGATGTGTTAAAACGCTCACTATGGCTAAAAAATAGATCAATTTCAATAGTAAAAAATGAAGAATTATGTGAAATATATACAAGCGCGTAGCCGCATTAGTGTGTGTAGTACATACGGCTGACGATTAATGCTGTGAATCGGCAGCTCAAAGCTGAAAGATTTTTCAAAAATATATTTTCTTGTTGGACATTTTCATGATCTGTTGCCTAATTTCTCTACCTAAAGCTTCGGACTATTTTTTAAAGCATATCCACAAGTGTTTCCTTTTAGTTTTTTTCCGTAAATAAGAGATAAAGTCTTGGTCGTGTAAACATGTCTAGCGCGTTTATCAGGTTAAATATTTAATATTAATGCTCTAAGTTACATGTGAGAGTTTGTGGTTTTTACAATTACTACAGTCACAAGGTTTTTTTGCATCACAATTATTTCCGCCTTGCATTAATTTAGAAGAGTCATTTCAAATAAGTGGTCGTCAGCTTAAGTCACGATAGAAAATCACTACTAATAACTTTAATAGTGCTTACAATTCATCTTAAGTGTATTTATTTTAAAAATAACATTATGACAAAGGCACTTAATAATGCTTAGTTGCTTATCTATGGTGGCTAAATTGAATAAAAAATTCTAGAAATTATACTTTAAAAACTTTCCCTTATGATTAAAAAATGTGAGACTGATTTCGGGAAAAAATACTTGTTCGTGTATTTTTCTTAAAAATAAATACCCGTCATATTTTCGGAAACGGTTGTGAAGTTCTTTCATTAGCAGATGAATAAACAAAAGATGTTTCGAGTGCACTTAAATTATCATATCCGATTGTTTATTAAACGTATGATACTTAATATAACAATTCTTATTATAACATATGTATACTATATTGACAATTATATTATAACTTTTACTTTGAAAATGAAAAGGTTTCAATGAATGATTAGTTCAACATTTTAGCATTCAAAGTATCACATGGAGACTGATCATTTGGCCAAATATAGATATAATTAATAAAAAGTCAAAACTTGATTACTATTCGTGAATCTCTGATAGATTTCGTCATCTTTATTTAAGCTTCAAAATTGTTTAAAAAATCATACAAATAAATAATAAAATAGACATTTGGATAATTGGTTGATATTAATGTAGTGAAACATATGAACCTTTTTTTGTAGACACAATTAAGTGGACAAGATTAGAGTCTGCTTATTCGTTGTACATTATACAAATAAAAACTAATATATATTATAGTCATGATTCACGATTGAATCAAATCCTATTATTTAAATGACGAAAATAAAATGCTTTCTATTAAAATGAATCCAAAACAAATTCGTTGCGCCAACAATAACTGAACGTGAGGACGATTTATAACCAGATTATGATGTACGCATTATTATAAAAATTAAATATTTTGACATGACCTATTTATGTTCTGACAAAAATATTCGCAGTAAACCTCTTAGTATCAGAAGTAAGTAGTGTCAGCCTAATCTCTACATTCAGACCGCAAGAAATTTGGCAACTCTGGAAATGGCCAAGGCGCCAGCTGATTCGAAGAGGTTGCCAGTCACATTGAGATAAATACCACATTTTTTTTAACAGAATTCATATGTTATTATAATTCATTTATTATCCATTAATTTGTAATCTGCATGTCTTGCTGTATTATGTATAAACATTTTTACTACTGTCTATTCGTATTTCAAATTTGAATTATTGAGATTTTGTACACTTCACATGTATTTTGTCACTAACGACTCGGGTTTTGCCTTTCGACATCTTCAGGCATTCGAGCGCACGAATGAACTCGAACTGATAGACAGTAAACAGTGTCTAACGTTTATATAGAAGATACAAATACGACAAATATTATTTACGAGATAAAATATTATACGTCTTGGATCCACAGATACCTGAGTTAACATTTCGAGAATCGCCTTAATCCTTATTTTGTAAGCAACGCATTAACAGTGGCGAATTGCCGCTTTCCAACTAATATTAGAATTACCAATGATTTTACAATTATAATAGCATTGTGGGTGTCGACGGGAAGCAATTCGACGAAAAGACAAATATACACAATCATTCCACATTTAGTGGCATCTGTTAGGTGATTCAACGCTTAGGATACAGCAACGGAGAGTTTGGAAGATTCAGCTGTTCGTTAAGAATTGGCAAGGAATTTAACTGGGCTCTATTGATTTCCAAAATTTCTTGATAAAGTAATTTATGATCCCCCATGTTTTGATGTAACAATTTAACCCAATCATCCGCATTCAACGTATGGTTCTCCAATAGCAAGTGATTTGCAATGTTGAAGTATCTTTTTTTAATCTAAAGGCAGCTAAATGTTCTGATACCCTTATATCTAATGTACGTGTGGTTTTACCCACATAGAAATGTTGGAAATTACTGCATTGTAATTTATAAATGCCAGATTTGTTCTTAAAGTGGACTCTATCTTTATTGTTACTAAGTAATTTGCCTAAAGAATTTTTGCAATAGAAAGCCGGTATAACACTATCAGCAAGTTGTTTTTTAATGTTAAAGCTTGTACAACCAAAATAATTAATTCTATGCCAGTTCCTAGGGTGGTCTATGTCTTTAGACAAGTTCCAGAAATATAGCATCTTTTCTGCTAATTTATTTTGTTTTTTTGATACAAGACTATTTATAAGAGACGCCTCATAGCCATAGGAAGTTGAGGAAGTGTACAAAATCTCAATAATTCAAATTTGATATTGAAATTCCATCAAGCATTTTCAGTTGATGTCTTGAATTATATTCGTATTTCGATGTAACCACGCTTGCTTGTCGCACCTCGCTTTATGTTAGTATATATTAAGTCTCACATATAATAACAGGACTCTACTTAATTATTAGTAGAAGTTCTTGCAATGCTGACCATTGAAAGTTATTCATGGAATGTTTTGGTTTTTTTTTAGGCAAGACGTTCTTTTTCATCATCACCAGTACCATACTCAAGAGGCGTAGACAACCGAGCATACACAGATGGACACACACCAATTCACCCAAATACCACAAACGGTTCAGCGAGATCACAATCTCCTATGCGCCAAGAAATATCCGAAATAAGTTCGATAATTTCTCCCGAAAATGGCCTGAGGCCACTCTCGGGAGAATATGGCGATAGCGGACCAAGAGTTCCTCCTAGGAGACGATCCAAGGATCGGGCGTCAGCTTTAGATAAGGTTATAGTTCCTGTTGAAGGAGATGAATTGTGTCAACCGCATATCATGGAGAATACGTAAGTTGTACATTATTTCATTTTATCAAAATGTTTAATACTTCATATACAATAAAAGATATAATACATACTTCCTATACCTACTTACATAGTATCAGATAACTTGAGTACAATATTATATTTCTTGCTGATTTAAGAAAAGAGTACATATGTATCGGTATAATTATGTGAGATTATACTGATAAATATTTTACACATACTTTTTTTATAAATACAAAATGAATGTTTTGACGAGAGACATATTATTATTTAGCAAGTTCGTCAACTCAAACGAGGGATTTGTTTTTGTATACATACATATTTTTGAGTAGAAATTAATAAGAATATTTAAGAATGACCGGGAAAACATTTACATTGGGGACTCCTGTAGATCAATACTTTGTCTAAGATATACGAGTGCGCGGCCGCGCAGCATTTTGGCTCTCAGTGTGGCTCTCAGACGTATAATATCTTACCTCGTAAATTATATTTGTCGCATTTGTATCTTCTATATAAACGTTAGACACTTTACTGTCTCTCAGTTCGAGTCCATTCGTGTGCTCGAATGCCTGAAGATGCCGAAAGGCGAAACCCGGGTCGTTAGTCACAAAATACATGGAAGTGTACAAAATCTCAATAATCCAAATTTGACATGCATTAATATTTTTTTATTAAATATTGGTATGTTTATTTACCTAATAGATATTATAATAATTTTAATTATTTAAGCCTAGACAAAACACTTATTTTTATGATAAATATTTATAAACGACGTATTGATGCTTACAAAAAAAAAATATGCCGCTCATTTGTTGGCTTGACCTGCTCAGCTTTTGGGATTTCCCGCGCACTGAATCCCTCATCTAAGAGGGAATATTGCTGAAGATAAATGTGTACTGCTACGGACTAATCGTGCATTAAAACCGAATAAAATCAAAAAAAACTAACGTATTTTATTAAAACACTGACGATCTTTCAACAGGTTTCAAAGAGGCGACTCTGTACGACTTTCAAGAGCCAGTGATGTTAGGATATATCCTAAACAGCAATACGCTATTCAGAAACAGGAGACAGGAGTTGAGCGAATACAGTCAAGGGCGATACAAGTATGGCCAACCCCTCCATATAGGTAAATACTAAACTTTAAGCAGTTAAGTTCAACCATTAATATTTGCATAATTATCTACCTCAATAAAGTAAACCTCATAAATTGCGTTAACGAAAGGGCAATTCCTGTAATTTGTTTTTGATGAAAAATTAAGTAAAATAAAAAAAGGCTTACAATTAAATGCACTTTTGCTTAGATCATATTCACTTTCATAAAAATATTTTTCACTTATAACAAATACATTCCACAAAAAACAAATTCTTTCATTAAAAACAAAATAAAAT
The DNA here is from genome assembly GCA_022494535.1 of Himalopsyche phryganea. Classification (NCBI taxonomy): domain Eukaryota; kingdom Metazoa; phylum Arthropoda; class Insecta; order Trichoptera; family Rhyacophilidae; genus Himalopsyche; species Himalopsyche phryganea. The sequence goes on along the minus strand of JAGVSL010000074.1, from coordinate 2,051,954 downwards.
ATATTTTAACATTGTAGAAATATATTACACTTGCGAAAAAATATTTTCACATAGATAAAATAGTTTTCACTCAATATAAATACTTTAAAATCGATAGTTGCACGAAGCTGTAATGAAATGTCAGTTATTCTTTACTACTTGCAAGACTAGTTTACTTGTCACAACTCTACCCTATATTACACCGCCTATATTGTCTTTGCTCCACGCATTAGAATACATTCCACAAACCAAACCAGACCAACCCTAACATAACCTACTACAACTTATGTCACTTTGTTAAAAGAATCCGTGACAAGTGGAAACTATTAAAATCAAAGTTTGAGTGTACTAAGTTAATACTATCAAATCCAAAGTGAAAACTATCGAAACGGAAGTTCAAGTGTACCAAGTGAATAATATCTAACACATAGTGCAATTATTTATAACCCAATAAAAAATGATGCAAGTTGTATACTTTTCCCCTTCAACATCTTCACTCAAACCTTTTTCAATAACATGAATCAACCTCAAATTTATATCTTATTAGCCACTGATGACAGTAAAAACATTCAATACAAAAACAACGCGCCACTTTTTTTTTCAATAAACACTTCCGATGTGAATTGAGGGAAAGTTAAACGTAAAACTATGTTTACATGAAATAAGACCGCAAAAACCACAATATTAGATCGGAGAATATAATATTTGAGACTCCCTACATATTCAAAAACGTGATGAATTAATTTCTGAACAATTTGGATTTACTAACTAAAAATTACATATTTTTCTCTGACAAATTTGTCGGTAATACAGGGCGTGACATATTCAGGCATAATCAGAAACGTTCATGTCTGAAATATCTAACCTCAAATATTGATCTAGTTTTTCGTTTTAGGTTAAGATTCCTTCCAAAGAGTTGTGACCGTAGAAGAATAGGATTTGGAGTGTTGGGTCGGTGGATGTTCAGTCAATTAGGCCTTGGATGTCTTCTAGTCCTATGGGCGCTTGCAGGTGCGGCAGCCTTCAGATATACAGAAGGTAAGGCATTTTTCACATATTTAAATCCATTATTTTCCTATTTTTGAAATCAAATATTTTTACTGAATAGTGAGTATTATTTTGGAAAGGTATTACTCTATTATGATATTTGGTTGTTACGTGACGTAAGACGTCTTTAAGCTAACGTACGTTTCGTTTTATAAAAAAAACGACCTCTGTGATCTAGTTATCAAATGGGTCTGAGCTCCAAGTCCCGGTAAGGTCAATATCCAGTTTATATTTTTTAAATGTAATAATTGAGGCCTTGGGTATGGGCGTTGGTGATGATCTTTCACTTCAAGTGCGTCTCAAGTTATATTTAAAAATTTTGAGTGATGTAAAAAAGATGGAATACCAACTATTTATTTTCATTTAAAAAAAATCACTTCGATTAATAAATAAAACACAAAATGAACAACGTTATGAACACAATTCTATTATTATCCGTGTAAAACAAGTGGTTGGAATAAGGTTTGTCTGCAAGAATTCCATTGAAAATTAAAATTTGCTATATGATGTCAGTGGATGAAATAAGGTTATGTCTGCAAGAATTTCGTTGAAATTCCTTTCTGATTACAATATTGTTTTACTTACTATGGTTTACATAATAACATATATTTATATAAATCATTATCCAAATTTGAAAATACCTGTTTCGGATTTTTCCTCCCGCATGCATCAACCGTTGGGAGTGGTAATATAATACAAAAAAATTAAATTTTTGATGTACGTCAAGGACTACCTGTATTGTCTACATCTCACAGCCATTCCTAAATTACATTTCTGAGCTATGTCTGTTCCTTATATGAAGCATAGAAAGGTTATGAATGTAATAGGGGTGAGTGGGAAGCTATGAAAACATCGCAGACGTTCATGCCTTTGTATGATGATACATAAGAAAACTAAAAAAAAATGTTTGGAAGTATGAGCACTGTAGACTTTAGCCAAGTGCTGCTGTTGGACATTTGTTCTACTCCGTTGCTAGGTAAATAGTTCAAATCTTAAAGTGGACACTAACTTACTTACAGCCATCGAAAAAATAACGGTTTATGAAATCGTTTGTATTTTACTCTCTTTATTCATAATATTTTAAAATCACTGTTGATTTCAATTCAATTTATCAAGTTATTTTAATTATCGTAAAGAGTTTTTTACGAATTAAAGTTAACAATTTCATTCTTAAAATTATTACGTACAATTTATGGCAGATGTTATCATTCTTGACCCCACCCCGATAGACGTCGATCGATTTCCTACTTCACTATCTTAAAAGTCAATAATAGATATAAAATAATTGTAGCTCATATAAAGTAATGAGAATGCTCGAAACAACGGATTTGAACCTTCACCCCTCGGATCAAATATGCATTGGGTTCAAAGTTTGTAAATATCTAAAAAGTTATCGTTAAAAATTACTTTGTTATCGGAAATTGGTTTGTTTACTGTTTTATATAATTTAAAATGACATTTATATGTAATACTGGTATTCATTGACATATTAAGTAACATAATAAATTAAATAACAATAATAGAGTATCATTAAGTTCCAGAGTACCTACTTGATAACTTTTTTTCAATTGATTTCAGATCCCAATTGTAAATAACGATATTTATATTAACAGAAACAAGCAAAAACAACGCTTGAAACCAGGATTTCAAACCGAAATTTAACCGAAAACTGAATACCGGAAAATCGTTATTTTAATAGGAACCGACAAAAATATCGGTTTCTTCGGTTTGGTACATATTCAAACATGTACAAAGAAATCATTCACGATCGTTAGACGCATCTCGACATGATTTTTATGATGTATATAATATTATTTTTAAAAATTGTGGCTATGGCCCTCCGGTGCAGCATAAACATTGTTTCGGAGCGTGGCGCCGGGCTATCATACAAGTACCTAAAAATGTTATTAATTATGCTAGAAAATATTTTTGTAATAAAAATAAAATCATTTAAAAACTAATCACTCGGAACTGAATCGAAGACCGAAATCGAATCGATATATTTTTTTTTTTTACTTGAACCGGAACGAAAACCGAAACGGAAAAAAAATACTGTAAGAAGCCCTGCTGACAAAAGTTACTGTTTCTACTATAATTCTTTTAAATACGTTACATGATTCACATAGCAATCGCTAGGATCATTTATGAGTAGTATTTATTTGTATTCAACAATAATTTGCAGGACCGTTAGCCACGTGGTGAACGTTGTTGACTTGGGTTACGGTGCCGAGGGGTCTGAATTCTAATACAGACAACTTCATAAATTGATTTTTTAATCGATGTTTTAATGAATATATTAGATAATAGAGATTTTAAAAACCTCTAGTTCAGAGTTCATAAAGATTTTTTTTAAATATTTATTTTAAAATATATATATTATATTCTACTTTATAAATCAGATGTCGTACTTATTATGCATAACGAGCTATAAAAGTTTTTTCAATGAAAACTGCCTTATTTCAATTGATTTCCGCAGGCCGTATTTTTAACTTTGTAGTGCCGCATTCTTTCTGTTGGCTGCTTATTTAACAAAACTATGTACGAGACTACAAGACATTCTTAGATCAAAGAAACACTGGGCAGGTCTTAATCCAGGAGTAGATCGACGGTGACTAATTGCGATGATATAGAATTAAGTCCCGGAAGTTCTTTAAGACAGTCGAGTACTTTGACCGCGAAGTTGACACCAATAAAAAAGAAATCGAAAAATAATTTTTCTCAATACCGGAACAAAATCAATGAAATTTTTACAATCGTCAATGCCAAAACCTCTAGTCGAAGCTGATTACGTTACCATTCCATTGTTTCAAGCTGCATTCGCACTAACAGTGGTGTAGAAATGTTGTGCAAAAATATGGGCTAATTTTCGATATTTCATGGTGGATATCTTGAATATCGTGGTGAGAAATTGATACCTGGTAACCCAGTTTTGTGTAAAAGTAACCACCATTTGCTTGAATTTATAAGGGGGTAAAATTAAAACTAAATAAAATGAAAAAGAATGCAAATCTGTATTTTGTCTACAATCTGATCAAATGTGTATTTAATATGAAACTGGGTTACGAGTTGTCTATTTCTTAACACCGATAATTATACTAAATGAAATCGATATAAATTGCACTTCAGAAGTACACTACAGGAGTGAAAAACAAACTATTGTAATCATGTAAATGTTCTCGATTTATTATATTATGACTTTACGTTGCTTAACTTTTTTTATAATGTAGTAACACATAATATTTCTAATGTCATTAACGAAAAAGATAAAAAAGTTACTGCAGTGTTTTTGCAGTTTATTTAGAATAATACAGATGTTTTGGTTATATCTCGTTAAATAAAATAAAAATGCTGCAGTGTTTTGATGTTCTCATAAGAAAGAAAGAAAAAAAATGTAATTAAACTGCATTCATTACTCAAAATAACCAGATTTAGTCTCGCGACAATGTACAGGAGTTCGAAATATTATTGAAATTTATGAAATACCAGCTTGCCAGAACGTCAAAAACCTTATTAACAATTAATCTGTTCAATTGTTTGGGTAAAGCGCCTGTGATAAGCTTGAGCGGTATTTTTTTCAATAAATTACTTCTACTCAACAAAAACGATATATGTACATGATTTTGAAAACGATATCAAGAATTTTAAAAAGAAATTGGTAAATACCAAAGCCTTTTATTGTTCACTTTCAATGAATATTTTTAGAATGATGTCATCTTAAATTGAGATTTTTGGTATCAATTGAGCTGAAGATATTTTCTAAGATTTTTTTTTTAAATATCTAGAACTGCAGTTGACAGTCAATGCGACAAATATTTATAAAATTGGAAAATCATACGGATAATCTCGATGAGAATTTTTATAAGTCACTCATGTCCAAAATTACAAATTTTAATTGAAAAAATCTAAATTTGATATTGACCTTGCTGGGACTTGAACCAGGATCCACCTGACCACTGGGGCAGCAAAGCTCTTACCGTAAGACCACAGAGGCCGATTCTTTTCTTTTTTTTTTACATAATTCTCTTAATAAAATATGTCGTTTTTATGCAATTTCTAAAGCAAAAATAATTAGCTTCCGTTTAGGGCGCCACTGGGCATTATTCACACCATACAGCCGATTGTTAACGAAATAGTGTATATTATTATAAATAAGCAATTTCTTAGTTAACTGATACGTTTTATAATTGAGTAAATTTCAATTTTATTTATATATGTCGCAATCACACAATCTTCAGCGTTGTTCTTTCGCCTAAAATAAATTCTTGGACGATACTGTGCTATGACAAAAAAAACACCTTCGGTAAATTATTAGTTAATTGTGAGTCCTGACACAACTGCGACCTCGTAACTTTCGTTTTGTATAATCGTTTTGATTAATGAAACCACGCTGTAGCAAAAGTCCTACAATTTGATATAATAATACATACAATCCTACTGAATTCATTACAAAAACACGTTATATATAGATCACTGAAATCGTGTTTTATAAATTGAGCACATTCAATAGAATGAAAATATTCTTGTGCAATTTTAAACTGACATTGATACTATTTATAAAAAAATGGTTATTCATATTTTGGTGACCGTTGGAATGAGCAAATTCAACAGAGTTTGTTTGCATAATGTTGTATGTCCACTTACAATGTAAAGCATTTTTTATGCAAGACGGAGATCAAGACGGGCTTTGCTCATTTCGAGCATTATCAACTGATAAAAATTTAAATAATCTTTTTTAATTACAGAATGATTCGTGTGTAAGTGTTTGTGACCGTTGTGTTACCTCAATTGAGTAGGTTGCAAATTTAGTTCATTTTACCACATTTTTGACAACCCTTCCCCGATTTTCCTAAAGCGTATGCATTTATGCGATATTTTTTTCAGCGTTAACAAAACGGTCGATTATATTCTAAAAACAACGTACTTTCATTGTGTTGATTTGGTGGCTCCCCCTTGTTTCAAATCGTCATATTTAGCTTGAACTCCCACCCAACCCCTAGAGCATGACACCGTATATGGACAAAGTTACAAAATACTCAATATGTACAACATACTGATATTCGTATGATTTAATGGGTAATTATATCCTAAAGTAGAACTAGGTTAGGAGATAACTCATTAATCGCCAATCTCTCACTCTATGACCGTTTTCATAAAAGAATAGGGGGATACGGGGTACGAATGATTAAAAAAAATAATTTCTCAATCTCTAAGGCATGAATATAGTAAATGTATATATATCATCGATGTGATGTGGATTTATCTCTATCATACAACATAACTTGTGTATACACAAGTAGGATTTAAGAGCATTCATCCACATGGCATTGTATCTCGCTCGCACCCTTCACTTTACATGTGATTGAGCGAGAAAAAGAGGAATCCACGGCACGTTCCTGATATATATATATATTTATGTAAAAACTCGTTATTATTTCGAACTCGTCGGCCTCTGTGGTAAGTGTTTTCCCTAGCGAATCAGCTGTGTCCTGGTTCAAATCTCTGTAAGGTCAATATCAAATTTATATTTTTTCAATTTAAATTTGTGATCTTGGACATGAGTTACTTATAAAAATTCTCATCGAGTTTTCCTCGTATGATTTTAAAATTTTCAAAATATTTGGCGCATTGGCTGTCAGCTGTAATGTCAGATAATTTTTTTTTTTTAAAAAAAGCTATGCGTTAGCTATTTCTATTTCCTATAATGATTACATCATACAGATGATTCCAGTACAATGCAATCGATCCAGTTGGAAGAAGTTACAGGAGGGAATCAGTGTCTCCTGGGTCCAACGCTATTTTTGTTTATTTATATAATGATATAAAAGGCTGCACAGTTCACTCTCTTATTTCTGAATTACAGTAAAAATCAAACAACATCCTCAATATTATTCAATGCATGATATAAATATAATATGACATTCTATGAACAAAATAATTTCGGCCATATTATAACTGTAAATGTTCCTTCTTTACGGTAACAGCCGTTGAATAAAAAATTATAAATATTTATTTTGGAAAATTCTGACGTACTTCAAACCGACCATTAAGAACATTGCTTATACAATTTCACCGAACCAGAACAACTTGTTACACATTTGATTTTTATTCATTAAATATTTACATATTAAAAAACAAGTAAATATTGATATAAAAAAAACATCGGCCGAAATAATTTTCTCAGAAATAGAAGTAATCTGTTTTAAATGTAAACAAAACGGAACAAGACGTGTCACTGGGTTTATTCATCGCTGTTCCAAATTCAAAACAAAATCAGCACACTTATTTTAAGTATGTGTGCTGACTAAATAAACAAAAGTTTAGTATCAATTCGTATTTGACTTTGATATGCGTCCAGTTTTTAAAGGGGCTATAAATAATTGCATTTTGTGTTAGATAGTATTCACTTGGTTCTCTTAAATTTTTATCTCGATAGTTTTCACTTTCGATTAAATAGTATTAACTTAGTACAATCAAACTTTGATTTTAATAGTTGCCACTTGTCACGGATTCTTTTAACAAAGTGACTTTATTTGTAGTAGGTTATGTTAGGGTTGGTCTGGTTTGGTTTGTGAAATGTATTCTAATTCGTGGAGCAAAGACAATATAGGCGGCCTTGTATAGGGTAGAGTTGCGACAAGTATTTTCATTTCATTACAGCTTCGTGCAACTATCGATTTCAAATGGTGACTATTTGTATTGAGTGAAAACTATTTTATCTATATGAAAATACTTTTTCGTAAGTTTAAATATATTTTATTATGTGGGATCACTTTGTTTAGTGAAAGAATTTGTTTTTTTGTCGAATGTATTTGTTATAAATGAAAACTATTTTTATGAAAGTGAATATGATCTAAACAAAAGTGCATTTAATTGTAAGACTTTTAAAGAAGCGTAATTACTCGTCAATATATTGACACAATTTCACAGGGTGGGTTACAACTACCTCCAGTAACAACTGACTACCTATCTCTATCCAGTCTGCTGTCTTATCCCACTCCTAGGCCCTGTCAGATTGTTGGACTTACTTTGTCACCCAATTCTTGTTCATGAATACTTTGCAAATGACCCCGCCAACGTAGTTGTCCAACCTTGATTGATTGATTGATTAAATGACTCATTGAATGATTCAATTATTTTGAAGTCTTAAAATCGATCGCCTTGTTCATTAATCAGATATTTCCAAATAACCTGTATTGAGATAATGAGAAAACTAAAATTCAAATAGTCGTCGTAAATCAAATATTATTGATTTGTACCAGAGAATTATACTTAAATTTTACATATAACTGCATATATCATGTAACTCAAATTTGATTTGTTTGGAGTTGTCTGATTAATGAACTGGACGATGGATATAGGTAAACTTAGTATTACAATGTTTTCAAAACAGTTGGCTCCATATTCCATAATTTACTTCCCTTGGTTGAAACCTCTCCTCACAAGTTATATTTAATATTAACGGTAAATTCTGCCTTTCTTCACATTCAGTCACCAGTAAAATCACCATCCACCCACTCATATTCTTGCGATTGAAGCCTTGAAACCAAAACAGCAGGAAACACACGTAAAAATCTGTCTGTCGGTTTGTCACAAAATCTTCTGCCAAACGGTGAACAGTAGCGATGTGAAATTTGCACATGTCATTATAACTTCAATATATATGCCAACTGTGCTATTTACAACAATCAACTATTAATATTATGATTAATTGATGGACTATACTTTGTGTGTGTTAGATGAGGTACAGTCAACTTTTAATATTCGCTTTCACCAAAATAACGCCATAATAACACCAACGTCTAAGTGTTAGCGCACTCTATTCCTGCCAAAGCTGGGTAGTAAATACTAGTATGATGTAATTAGGAAATAACAAATTTTGTATGAATCTTTCTGATCAAAAATTATTATGATTTATAAAATATCTACATAAATGTATGTTTGTTTCAATGAAATATAATTAATATACAAAAGTAAGTGTCGAAACGTATTTTAGCCGATTTGTTGCTCTTACTAAAAATACATCGATATGGGTATGGCGTTGTCAGAGTTTTTGCATCTCCGGACGTAACTACGAATGTTTTTTCCATGAGTGGTCAAGGTATACAACTCACCTTTACAACCTAGAGCAAAGCACTGGGAGTTTTTTTTACACCGGAAATATATCAGAAATAGTTATTACCTAATGTATAATGGAGTACATACCTGAAAGCAATGCAATAAATTTAATAATCGCAATAATTATACATTAAAATTAACCATTACTTGTGTTCTACTCACCATAATATGTGTCACCGCAAATATTTAAATTTTGAGGACAACATGTGCTAGTAACCAATGGCATAACTAGTAGCTACATATGTACTCAATACCTCTAGCCTCGGAACTGACTGAAAATAAGGAATTATTCTTAATCTTAAATCTTTAGCTAATATATTTTGACGGTATTATGAGTCATTAGATTGAAAATAAACGATATTGGAAACTACTTGATTTAAGTAAAATTTACGAAAATGTTTCGAAGTGGGAAGAACGTCAACACTGTTGAACGATATTGCTGATATGTTGATATATTTCATGTGGGCGTGAGTGAGTTCAGTTTCAGACGAATAAATTTTAAAAGAACACTCTGCAAAGTCGCTTGGTAGACTACCTCACCTTTTCTTTTAGTTTTAATATACACGCCTTTCAATAGTAATAATCTTTTTAAATTAAGAAATTGTATCGAAAATTTTAACTGTCCAGACACTACAAACGAATCAACAAAAAGACTGCAATGACTGAAGGCAACATGAAAATTCTCACATTAATAGTGCCAGCTGTCAAATCTAGATGGAAATACATTGACTTTGAACAAAAAATACACATTTTTTCATATACTGAACCTGTATACAAAACAACCGTACAGAGACGTACTGCAATTATGCTGCCAACATTCGTTAAAAGGCGACATCGATAAAAGAAACGGTCTGTTTTTATTGAGATATGCTTACTTGCTAAGCACTGTTATCTTTAAATTATATACATACATAAAATTTCTACAAAATAGTGACAGATATTTACTCCTTTTAACTAACGTCTTCGAATGTATACTTATATACAATTTAATAAATACTTACTAATAATGAAATTCTACTATTTCAATCAATGAAGAGTTTTTTAGTTTAACGCTGACTCTGTCCGCTCCTAATGTGGAGCATATAAACGCCTTACGGACATTATCCCAACAGATATTTTGCTAGAAAACCCGCTTTATATTCAATTTCTCAACCTCAACTTTTTGAAGAGAGCAAAGATAGAAGATATGACTATTATTTATTTAATCGCCCTAGCTACGTCCACTTTTTAGGATTCGTTGGGTGGGAGGGAATTTTAGAGATCACATACATCCATAACTACGAACATAAATCCATAGATCAATTGAAAGATTAAATATATTGCATAATATACGCAAGCCAAAAATTATAAATTGGAGATGCGATTCTATGCGATACTATGAATGTAACATATTTGCATAAACCTAGAGTTAGGTGATTTCATATCTATTTTCAAAGATTTTATGAGTCATAATAATAATTTAATGACTTATAAATAAGACGGTTTTTGCATCAGCTGGTCGCTCGCAATGACGTCATCTCAAATGCATGCACCTATTAAAATTAAACATTTCCGAATCAATAAAATATTCTGATCCATAGCTTGCTATATTTTAATATCTAACAGTTGGCATCAATTTTTTTTAATTAAAAGATACGAATAAATACATTAGTTTATTATTTCATTCAGCTGAAATACATTAGCATTTTTTATAATAGCCCAATCGGAGTTTATGCTTAATTGAAAATTGCAAATTGCAAACAAAAGTAATCTTCATATGTGACAAATTAAATGTTTTATTAAAAATACTAAAATAATATTTAAGGCTCTTTTTTATAAAATTTAAACACATTTTTTGTAATCTTTCCTCAGCTTTATTAAAAGATCGTTGATCAGTCATCAATGGTTCTGATCATTTCATAAAATTTTGGAATCGTACAAAAATAAATTTATTATTTTTATACATATAATGCCTTTCCACCACAAATTTACCGTTTTCATCTTAAAAATAATGAATTCCTTTGTTTAACATTGTCTTACTTTCAGACAAATATACTTTCTTATTAATAATTATAATATGAAATAAAATTGATAACTCTGTTTTTCCACTGGTTGTGGAAAATCAAAGTTATTAATTTTAATTTTATATTAACAGTAAATCCACAAAATTACCACCGAATCTATCAAACAAATTCTGAATTATAATTTTCGGAATATATAGTTTGCATGATTTTCCATAATAACGGTTTATTTTTTTGTTCAATAAAATAATGAAAAGTCTATCGACCTGACTGCCTTCTTCTCCTATACATCACTTAAAAAGTTATGAATGCTTTATATTATTGACTATCGAATTCATTGACAATTTTGAAAATATATTTCTTAAAAAGTAAGCCGTGGATGTATAGTTACTGTGCACATATATCACAATTATTTTCACCAACTAAGAGAAAACGTATATTGAACTTCGAGAATATATGCTTGAGATGGATATTAGTGATCAGGTGGTTTTACGTGAGGAATTCAAAGATTAGAGAACGGATTGAGTGCCTCAGCCCTGCTTGCGAAGACGAGCTTTCGACAGATGGGATTCCGGCATCCTGGACGACCGTCGGGTACTATCAATTGGATGCACTCAGTGGAACTGAAGGATGCTGGTATGCCATGTTAGGTATCAATGTAATTGGCGGGTGACGGAGAATAGTGGAGGCGCCGCTTGGTGGTCATTATGGTCCAACAAGAGAAACCGGTTTTTTTGGGTTAAAACATTACTATGCCGTATTTAGCAGGGCATCAATCATTTTGAAAATTGAGTGAAATGTTTGCATACGTGTGCCAATTATTATACATATGAAAACTCTTTCATTTGTATGTAATTATATGTAAATACATCATTTTGTAAATGTTTATGATTTTTAAAAAAATCTGACAATGAATGACCATGAAATTGAGTGCTTTGACTTCTGATGACGATTGAAGCTACAAGTGATATGTGAGTAAGCGTTGACAACGTCATTTAATGAAAAACAATCACAGCACAATTATTTAAATTGTTGAAATCGACTTGGATACGAAAATGGTATATGTGTATACAAAATAATTCCACATAAAATATTCTGAACTAAAACTGCCTTAGTTTTCGGTACAAATATCTTCAATATAATCTTTTTTTGAACTAAGATCATCAAATTTATTTAGACCAAAAGCACAGCTAACACTGTTTTATTTTACTTGACTATAATTCAAATTTTGTACAAATCTCGACAAGTGACAATTGACACGCCTTATAGCGAATGTGCGAAACCAGCCGAAAGAAATAAAATGAATTAAATACTCATTAAATAAAACAGACTATTAAATAAATTTATAACGATCCCCTACAATCTACAAGTTACACTACAATACTGAGTCTAAAATTACCATTTTGGTAAAAGAAATATATTCAACATTACAAAATAAAATTTCATAATGTAAAAAAATGATTGATCAGATAATTGATTTTGAAACTATATTTAATTATAACATATGTCCTCCTAATGGGGGCATTTCATTATAAGTTTTTCTAATTGAATTGCATGTTACTCAGTTCCTCAATGCTCTATTTTTCGAAAAGACTAGGGATATAATGATAGGGCTGTGACAGGACAAGTGGTTGGCTAATCGCTTTCGCTACGCCCTGTTTTTAGGATCGGATGGGTAGGGGGTTTTTTAGACATCACAATCATCCATGCCTTCAAACAGAAATCCATAAATAGACTGAAAAACCGATTTATGACAAATTCGAGCTCTTGAGATCCGTGACAGAAGCCATTGACGTTGCGCACTGTACCACGGATCCAGTAAAAATTGAAAATATATACAAGTAGCTAATTATTTATAAAATTTGTAGTAGTAATTTGATTTTCATTCATACGTCAATAATACCAATATTAATTAACCATCAACCAGTTTTTACTGCAGTTCCGCTTGCATTTGTAGACTATAAATTCTTAAATTATTAAAAAACTTACCGGCAGTTATTATTAAATGTATATTATTCGCAATATATTATTATAAGTTTTTAAATAATACTTGTGTGATGGCTTGTCTATTTGAGTTGAATTCAAACCATATATTTTACCGTATCGATACACTTTTCTTAAATTTCAGAAAATAAAACGCATTGTTAATTATTATGATTGCATTTGTGTTTTACTTTTTCTTAAAATTGAAACAAAAGCTGCAATGGGAATGATAACTGAATTTAAACCTTAGATATTTCTCTCATTTTTACGATTTCATTAACACGGTACTTTCCGTCTTTTCGTTTTTCAGTAATATGATTATAATTTCTGCAGTATTATGAATATAAGGAACTATTCTATTCTCTTATAACTGCTATCTTAGAACGAATGCCATATGTAATATATATAGAGTAACCGGTCAAATCAGAACAGTAACAAAACAACACAGGGAAAAAATTAAGCACGTCATAGTTTTGTTGTATCTCTTTATGAATTAAGAACATATGCATATACAATTTTAACAAGATATGTCGATTACGTAAATATAAGTACTAAATAAACTTTAAAATAAAAAAATTGTTCATATAGAAAAAAATATATGTTAAGTGAAAAAAATATATGAATCTTTGAAATGCACTCCTGTAAATTCTCATATTTGCAGATACGAAACTATACGTAGGGAGTGTCGGGAGTAGGGAGTATAATAATGGCTTACATCAAATGACCGGGTCAGAATTTTTAAATCTAAAACCAATGTAAAATGATGTTTCCCTTCCAAAAAATGGTTAATTTATTTTTCTAATCTACATCATTTGGCCAGGACCTGCTCTGTCGTCTTTAAAATGAGATCGATATTATGTTATATTTATTGAATATTTCTCTAAAATTGTGTCGTACACCCAATAGTCACGGTTTTTTTTTGCACGGTCTAAGAAAACAAACCAATTATTTTTTTCACTGATTTTTTTACCTTTACACTGTTGTAAAAAACGAATAGTATCATTAAATTCAGTACATGTATATATTAAAAAACACTTCCGCCCTTAGTGAATATTGGAATCGTCATTTTTCGTCGAATTTTAAGATGCAAATATTAATGACTCGTGCATGACTTGTTATTGTTTTGACACAATAATGTTTCAATATAATTGCGTCTACAGTTTTTATTTTTTAATGTCTATTTACCGAATTTAATAAATAAATTTCTCTCCAGTATTGTGTTTCTTGACATGTTTACAGTTCCATGCAGTCGTATCTTTTGAAACTATTTTTTTATACGAATAAAAATTAATTCAAGCTGTTTTTGAGTTTGAGAATTTTATATTTTTGGGGCTATTTTAAGTAATAGAACCTATCTTCCATTTGTATATAGGCAGCATATCTTTTTCTGCACGGTAGTCTTTTGAACGTATCCCCGTGCAAAAAGAGAATTGGGTGTATATGTATTTATTTCATAAATAAATACGACAAAAATGTTATGTGATTTATTTTTGCCCTGTGTTGCGTTGTCATCTGACCATATATATATATATATATATATATATATATATATATATATGTTTAAAAATTGTTTATAAAATGTCTACTGTGTAACGTAAAGAAACAGATAATATATATATGACATACAAAATCGGTCACGGCTGCTTTTTAGCATTGAATATTTAACGCTAAGTAGGAAAAAATCGATTAACATCTGAAGCAGTGCGTTTTCTTCAAGAAAATAAAATTGCTTGGAATAAAGTAATCGAGCCATATCTTCGCATTATATCCTTAAGGTACAATAAAACGCCCTTCGAGAGATAAACAAAGGTTGGGTAAATGTATTATAATACTTTTTTGGTTAATACTACATTGAATTACCATAAACAGGTATCAAAATAAAGACGTCAATATATATTAAACCCAACTTATGGATTCTAAATATAATTATTTCCCGAATGAAATTAGTTTAGACTGCTTGTATTTTTCTCAAAGAAAGAAATTTACAAAAAATACTTAATCTTCATTTTCGTAGTCAGCTCTGTTTGCTGTCAGAAAAACATATTCCACAGCATACTAAAAAATGGATAATAAAATTGAATCGTATATTTTTAAAAGTGGACATGTCCATATTTTGCCAGTTTTGACATTTTAATGCAGTTTCTTTATACGTCGACACACATGGTGTCAAAAAATTGAATATTTTGTACATTTATTCCATCAGAGACAGATATGGTATAAAGTTTGGCTTTAGTTAAGAAAGGTGATGGACAAGTGCCGCTTTAATACTAAAGCACGTTTTGACAGTTATATTATACAATCAAAAAATATCTATCTCAATGATTATTATTGAGATAGAAAATGTTTTTCATAACAAATGAATGGCTGCCGTATGCATATTGCGAAGGACGCTGTTTTTTTTAAGACTTTAACTATCCTATAATGTGGCCCCTTCCAACTTTTCTTTTATTTAGTATTTATGCTGCTACTTTTATAAGTTGACAGATGCGCCAATGTAGTCGTTGAGGAACTAAACTTTCCCATCACTCCATCACAGCCCATTCAGAGTCAGCGTAATATCGTTCACATACTAAAATCATGTGAAGGAATGAATGCGAAGTTTAATTCCCTTAACTGTCACAAAAACGAATCGGCCACCTTATATAAGTCACAGTGTAATGTGCAGTTTCTACGTTGTTTTTTCCATATTCTTTGATACAGCTATGTAATAACGATTTGGCATCCCTCTGCAAACGTTTAATTTCTCTTGTTGAGATTACTTTAACATTGCATAAGACTTACAAACTATAAGTTTTAGATTGATGACTGAGTAAAGAAGCTGCGTTCCTCATATAATGTATACAAACACTTTCATAACCCTTGCTAAGTATGAATAGTAAAGGACGACACCCAAAAAATAGTTTTTTTTAAGTGAAATATAAAAAAATTAGTATATAACGTTGGTGGCTTAACCGATTTTCCTCGTGCTTTGTCTTCGTTCTTGCAAAACGCCTACCCAATAGGAAGGTGTGTAAATATTTTTTATTTACTTGTGTTTAAAAGATTGATGACCGCTAGACCAGTTGTTAGGAACCCGTTGGTCGCATGTACTCAGGTGCCAATTTATGCGAAAGAATATTTAAGGTGTCTTCATCAGACAAATATTTTCTTTGTAGTATTGTGAAGTATTGTGATAAATATCCAGTGAATAACATTAGATAAGTGCTGTCGTTTTTCTCTGTGTGTGAACCTGAACCGCTGTATTGCTGTTCTATAGCGGACAATGAGTGGGTGGATCACTCATGACTTATGGTAGTGGATAGCTTTTAAATATTCTCACTTGATTGCAATGTGCCATATGATACTATAAGTGTATTTTAATCAAAATTTTACATTAAATTCATCCAGTAAAATTAAATTGCGGTGCCCTTAATGTTTATGAGTGTCTGTATTTATTTGTTTTTTTATTTAGTTTATTTTAATTTTATATATAGAGCAATACTTTTGTATAACAAATAAGCGAACGACACACTGACAGATCTAAATACATAATATATAAGGGATAAGTCATTCGGGGTGACCGTTTTACTAGAAAGGTTGCTGACCACTGCGCTAGATAGATACAAAAAAATAGCGAGTGCATTACGTTAAGAATTGTTTACCGAATAGTGCAAGCCACTTCGCGGGATTTCGGGTGCTGAACGAAGATTTAATTTCACGCTACACAAAATAAGTAAACCGCCATTTTACATTCGACCGGCCACATTGCAATTGTTAAAATGTGAAAGTGACTTTACTTTTACCATTATCGCATTTTAGACAGTCATCGTTTTCATTTAAATAATATTAACAAAAAAAAATAAACATTGTTATTGTTATGTTATTCGAATAAGTAATAATTTAATATCGGTGGCGAACTTTTTAACGCCTAGGGAAATACATCATGTATCATTTTTTTGTCATACCATTGTAATGACAGTTCAATGTGCCATAGTTTTCGATAGCGTAGCCCGCGGGCCGTTTTTTTTTAATATAAAATCAAAGTATAGTAATTATTCACCTACTTGAGTTGTATTATTTCAACAATTTCATAACTATTCAATTTAGGCTTCATTAGTTTTTGCACCAAATCAATTTTATTTTTCGTTATTAATTTAATACTTTGTAGGCCTTGCAAATAATTTATGAGGATTTATAATTACGATACAATAGTAAATAATGAATTTAAAATTAACTGACACCTACATTAGCCCCATGATTAAATAACGTCACATATATATGAAAACACATTTCATTTTTCCATAAACATATTTCGTTAAAAAATAAGTAATACAAAAATGCTATTTTATAATAATTAAACACCAAAAAAATCATTGATTTCTAACAAATTTTCTATAGCTCCCTTAAGCTATTTGGTACAAATAATCACATTTTATTAGACATTAAACCTCTTAGATAGTCACATCATTTATAATATATCGATGGTGTTTTGGCGGATTGATGTAACCCCTCAAAAAATACGAAAATGACATAATGATTGGATCTCATTTTAAAGACGCCAGAGGACGTCTCGGCCAAATGATATAAATTAGAAAAATAAATTGACCGCATTGGTTTTAGGTGCAAAAATTCTGACCCCCTCCCCCCCACTTGATGTAAGCCACTATTATATCAACACTTCCTACGTATACTCTCGTTTCTGCAAACATGAGAATTTACATAAGTGCATTTGAAAGATTCATAACGCAACTCAACATAATATAATGCTTTCCATAAAAACAGTTTTTACTCTGATCTGAAAAATTTCAATTTTTAGGATTGCATCAATTGGCCAATCAACTTCGATATTATGGATGGTCTTTTCCTTGAAAAAAAAATTATCCAAATGCGTAGATGCAATTAAATCGAAATGTTGTTTATGGATTTAATTAACGAAAAGTTAAGATTTGTATAATGTAGGTATGATTTTTTTTCGTATTTTATTACACAAGCTATAAATATACAACATTTATTTAAACGTTCACATTTTCAGTTACGTTCGTATATTGCAGCCGTACGCATCACTTTTCACGGCAAAGTCACTGACAGTATAATTTTAGTAGTTAAGTGTAAAAAATCGTGATACTATACTGTTATAATTGTAATACAAAAAAAAGTGAGTAAGGAAAAGTCATGATATCTTTAATATTTATTTGAGGCAAAAATTAGATTTCATTTTAATAATATGATAACATCACACAACCTTGCATTTCTCAAACTTTTCACAATCAAATCGTCAAATGTTCGTTATCCACCGTTTTCGCAACGATAAAATTGAATATTGTTGTACGAGATTTTGAATTCATTTTTTACCGATTATTAATATATTTACAGGCATAAAATTTAATAAAGCAAAACTTCTGGTGTATAAAAACCATGTGGCTTTGTTGCCTATTTTTATTCACACAATAATCTCAACGACATAATATTACTGCCATTCCTTGGTTTTTGAATTCCATCAATTACAGTTATATCTAAATAATCTATACACGCATTTGTTTACAATATAACAGTTTTAAAGTGAATACTCAACATTGTTTAAGCTTTATTATATTCATTTTGTAAAAAATCAGGTAGGTAACCCGTTAAATACGGCTTGATTGATGTGCAACCACTTCTCGTTAAGGTATAATATATTGAATGAAACATGTTTATGTACTTTTCTGTGTATTCTTCGATTTTTCGGTTAATTAGACGTACAGTAAAATTATAATTTTACTCGACAATATCTATAGTAAAGAAATAAATGTGTGCAACGTTTAAATATTGTATATTTTCATAATTTTTGTCACTAATGACCCGGGTTTTGCCTTTTGGAATTTTAAGGCATTCAAATGCACGGATAAACTCGAACTCGTTCTATCAATTTAAATAAATTTCATATTGACATTTCATCGAGCACCTACAGTGGATATCCTGTTCAAAAAAATGTTATTATAAATTAATAAAGTAAGAAAAAAAAAATCAATCAAAATGTATATCAATCGAAAATAAACATAATTTTAATTTAAGTATAATTTAAGTTTAAGACATCGACTGAGGGTGCTTGATGGAATTTCAATATCAAATTTGGATTATTGAGATTTTGTACACTTCCATGTATTTTGTCACTAACGACTCGGGTTTCGCGTATCGGATATAATAGCGGAGAATTAGGAAGGTTCAGCTGCTCATTCAAAATCGGCAAGGAATTTAACTGGGCTCTATTAATTTCCAAAATTTCTTGATAAAATAATTTATGATCCCCCATGTTTTTATGCAACAGTTTAACCCCATCATCCGCATTAAACGTATGGTTCTCCATTAGCAAGTGATTTGCGAATGTCGAAGTTTCAATAGAGCCCAGTTAAATTCCTTGCCAATTTTGAATGAGCAGCTGAACCTTCCTAATTCTCCGCTATTATATCCTATATGTTGAAACACCTAACAGATGTCACTAAATGTGGAATGATTGTATATATTTACCCATTCGTCGAATTACATCCCGTCAAAACCCACAATACTATTATAATTGTAAAATCACTGGTATTTCTAAAAGAAGTTGAAAAGCGGCAATTCGCCACTCTGTTAATATGGTGTTTACAAAATAAGGATTAGGGCGATTTCCGAAATTTTAACTCAGGTATCAGTGTGGCTCTCAGACGTATAATATCTTACCTCGTAAATAATATTTGTCGCATTTGTATCTTCTATATAAACGTTAGACACTGTTTACTGTCTCTCAGTTCGAGTCCATTCGTGTGCTCGAATGCCTGAAGATGCCGAAAGGCGAAACCCGGGTCGTTAGTGACAAAATACATGGGAGTGTACAAAATCTCAATAATCCAAAACATAATTTTGTTTTCATTATAATGTTTGAACTAATTTCTATCACTTTGAAAGATATGCTCGATTTTCGCAAGTTTTGTAAAACTCAAGGATTTATCATTGAAACTTTTTTAGAACCTTCGGTTAAATATAGCGTACGAGAGTCGATTATTTTCAATACACGATTCTTTGCTATCACAACTGCGACAAAAGTTTGTTTCATAAAAGATTTGGAATGAATTATTTACTTCAAAACTATAATAATATACACGATGAAGCTTTTGAATAAACATTCACTCCAAACCGCATCACAGTTGTAAATTTTAACACGTGTGCGCATATCACCAACATTCTTCTGCCGCAATCTCTCAAAATAATAGAAGATCTGCTCGCCCACAGTTTCAATAAATATTACCATGATTGAGACTGAGCTGACGTCTTAAAATGAAAACATTAAAACTACTAAACATATGTATAAATCTTGAGTTGTAATACATTCCAAGCCGTGCTCATAATGCAAGAGTAAGATATTTCAAAGTCTTTAGGTCTGTATCTCAATCAAAAACGTAGTGAAGAGAAGGTCTGGGGAATTAGAAACCCCACATCCCTTAACGACGGCAGTACATATATTGCGGCAAACACACTTATGTTTAATTTCTAGATAATTATTTTTTATATGTAATTGATGATTTGATTGTTTTTTAAAGACAAGTTTTTGAACACATATATATATAAACTTAATTTCATAATAAATTAAACCTTTTTTTCTTCCTTAACTCACCCTTGAATTAATTCTGGTTACGTGACTGGTCTCGATGTAGGCGACAAATTTATATTAACACTATATTTCTTTCTGTTCCCACATAGCGATGAGATTCATTAATTTTTTTTTTATATTAAAAATTAAAATACATTTTCTTTTACTCATTTCAGGACCTAGAGAAGAAAAGGCTGCTGAACAACTGGTCGTCAAACAAGAGCATCTCATATTAAACTTGGCTGCAGAACTTAAAGAGGTAACAGCACTATGAATACTGTAAATATAGTTACAAAAAAAGCTGGACTTGATTAACAGGAGGGTTGACATACCTTAGTTTTAAGATATTTATATTTGGATATGACCGCGTGGATGGCTTTTTCAGTCGTTTCTACCCTACAAACCTTGATTAGTTAAACGTGAAACAATAAAAAAGTTCACAAGCATTCCTCTAAAGTCTTTATTTTAACGATTCTAACCTTTCATTTATCAAAATATAAGTTGACTGTTAATCAACATATTACAGGATCAAATATCGAGGATTGGAAGGGACATCACAGACAAATTAATGTCTTCGAGCTCTTTATCGTGAAAACGAGTTGGGCGAAAGTGCTGCGAATAATGTATTATATCAAATCTTAAACTTGGAAAACTCCTTTTCCCCGAGCAAAAATATTGACACAATCGCTTTGTAAAAAACAAATGAATCGACCATAGAACCACCGACCAATGCTTTTGTTTTATTCGATTCCATTTTCAAACAGTATTTTTAACTTGTCAGTCGATATGTTAAACAGAAAAGCCAATATTTTTATGGATCGGTTTACTTTCAAATGTAAGGCAAGTTAACATTGTCTGTAATATGATTCGTAAACAATGACGACCCTTTTAATATTATCATCAGTTCAACGAAAATAGACTTTTGAAAGGGTAGAACCTTTTCATTATCAAAGATAATTACGAGGAGGAAACGGTGGGGTGCTCATTCTACCAAAACGCTCGTTCTTTATTTTTCCTTTAGATACATAGCTATTTTTATTCTTCAATTTATCTTTGTAGAAAGCAAGTATGAAATATTGTTTGGGTAATTATTCATCCACTATAACCCAGTCGTGGCGTGCGTACATTGCCATTCCAGTAGCCCACTCGGTTCGAAGTCTGTCTGGAAATTTCAGTTATATCATTTTTAATTAAATTACAGGCGTTGTTTCAACAACAACCCCTCAAGAATGAACACACTCTAGTTGTGCACGTTTTCTTTTTATACAAAATGTGTAAATAATGATCAAAAAATAACCAAATAATATAGTAATTATACATTTTGATACACGCTTTTTTGCTTAGAAAAAAAATTGTAAGCATTGCGCCATTTTCCTATGCCACTCGGTAATAAATTCAAGCATACTTTTTAGTCAGTCAGTCAGTTCAACTTGTATGTTAGCACTCTTGACTGGAATTTATGTTTTATTAATTCAGTGATTATCAAAGTTCTGATATATATTGACTGTGTTTAGGCAAAAGTGATTATGCCTCAGTTTTTTCAAAAGTGCTTTCATTTGATAGGTAATCACAATTCACACAACTAAATACACGTTTTGTCTAAAAGAATCAAGCCCCAAACGCTAAATTATTATAGGAATTCGGCTTAAATTTGAAAAAAATTTAATAACGTTGACAATTTTTGGCAAGGAAAAAAGCTTTAACCCTGCATTTTAATGATTTTTCTTCAATAACTTGTTTAATTACTATCAGCTCACAAAAACAATACACTGATTTACTGGTCATCATGCTCTTTACTTACTTTACATACTGTGAAAAGTTATTTTGACTTAAGTTCAAAATAATTAAATAAACGTTTTTCGTGCCACCACCTGTAAGTTTTTTTCAGTGAGGTTTGTTTTTTAAAAAAGCAGGTTTTTCATTTGATAGAATAGTAGAAGTGAATAGATGTGTTTAGCAAGACCTGTCGTTAATTCATATCGCTACTGCTCATTTGTACAAACTTTGTATGGTAAAAAGGTTGTAATTAAAGCATGAAATGCATTTATGACCTTGAATCCAAATTTTTATTTTCAATGACAAATCGATTTATCAACGATTTAGAACGTAATGTCACTAACTAACAAACCGATACTTCTTGTACACTATTGTTTAGTCAATTTCACCTGTTATAGTCTTGTCAGTCTTGTGGTATTGACAAATTTTGTTCGGCTATTCGCAGATCATCCTTGACACATAATTGTTTGTATTTATTGAAAATCCGTCTTACGTTCTACGGCGTTTATTTTCAAATTACTTTGCAGCTTTTAGCGACTCAATCTTAAGTGTAAATATATATATAAATAGCATGCACGCTACCACTGTGCCATAGCGTTTGCTTTCCTTTTGTTCGGTTTGACACAAAAAGTATCCCGATACATAGATATTCGTTAAAATAAAAATGTATCACGCTTATTTTGTCAGCCGATGCGAAAGGCAAACTAAAAATATTTCAAAGAAGGTTGTCGAAGGTCGCATCCGAGTCTCGATGATATTTCTTTTGGGAATATATAACTGGCACTCCCTGCGGGGGGCTGCTTGGACGCACCCTTTCTGGGGAGCGGTTGATAATAGTCCGGTGATTCGATGGACCTTCGGAGTTTCGTCAATTTGTATTCGTTCAATCTAAGTGATATCAACAATGCTTGGCTGAGGCTTTAATCACGTCATCCAAATAAAAATAGGAAAAAATGTTTATTTGACTTTTTTTCCAGCAAAAAATGATCTTTACCGCTGTTTTTTTCGCTGTGGTTCAACCACCGATTTACACCGGCAGCCCGGTTTCAAATACCAATTTAAAGCTTAGCGTATTACCAGTATACAAAAAATTCAGATGCAATGTTTGCAAATCACGGAAGCGTTATTATCCCCAATTGTAACGATTTATTAATTTGTGTTAAATATCTATTCTTAGTGAGTTAAAAATCTATATAATACTCAATCTAATTCATAATTTAAAATCTTATGTTAAAGTTTAATATCATTGTTTGTATGCAGTTGTCTAGTATGCAATTGGCATGCGTCTCGTCACCAAACTAAATATATAAGAATTTCAAAAAACTTCAGAACCATTGCACCAGTTTGAACCACATATTTGTCACGACGCGTTTATCAACTAACAATAATTTGCTACTAATCATTCTTTCGACTGTCTTTATTCAGAGAAAAAATCCAAATTCAAATTTTTATTTTTCCTTACTTACCTACATAATAGTGATATTCAGTCTAAATAAACCAGCTCAGTGATAACAGTGTTTCCCACTTTTAAGGTGTTAACTGTCAATTCTAGGCGTAAATTCACTGTTTTAAAAATAAAATACAATTTGTTCTGTATCACTTTAATTGTAGACTATTTAATTTCATTTATGAATAATTTGTATGATTATCTGTAAATTCTAGTGATATATTATTATCTTGAACCAATAATTGCTTGATACATCTTGTATTTATTAACACTCAACTTCATATAAATAGCTTTGCTAAGATTTATATTTGATAGGTTGATAATGCTCGTGATGAGCCAAACCGGTCCTGATCGTTATAAAAATGTGTAATTGGTACAAAACAAATTTCGTCGTATTTTTGAAAGTAATAAAAAACATAAGCCATGAATAAAAAAACTTCAACTTTTACTCACGAAAAAAACACGGTCTAGGCGGACAATGGTGCTGCCAAGACGATAATGTGTCCAATGTCCATAGAGACATCTAACATCTTTGATTTCATGCTCAAATCGCACTACTCAGTCATTTAACGTGACTTTTTGCATTCATTTCGCATTTATTCCAGCATCTCTGTAAATAATTTTAATATAATTCAATTCTCTATAACTCTAGCAGAAGAAAGATTTACCTACATAGAAATTAGAATTTTGCCGTTTAACATTTCAGCAACGTTTGTCATGAACGTTGGTGACAGTTTTAGGCGCAATGCGGTTTGTTGTTGTTATGCAAATCATACGCCTCGTAAATTTATAATATTCAGTTTATTCATTATTATACCAACTTACTTAAATAAACTAGTTTCAAAACTAAACGTAGGTTTATACCACCTAGCGCATTTATAATAATCTGCGGCACGCGAAAACTTTCCACTGTAATTTATATCGTCTTTTTATCTAATATGGTGACATTAGATAGTTTAATTTTGGTCAGGAATAACTTTGAAAGTTTTCATAATGTTTCTTGTCTGACCTTTCAGCATGAAATGGTTTTACTTCAGGTTAACATTTTAAATACCTATACACATTTGCGCTTTAAGTTAACCATATTATTTATGTTAACTTCTTGTCAAGAATGTACACTGAACAAGAGTAAATTATTGTTTAATAACACAGAATTAAAACGTCATTTTCCTCAGATATAATATTATTTCAAATAAAGACTAAAGAATTTGTAATTAGAATACACATTGGAATATAAACAATAATTGCGTGAACAAAAGAGCCAATTCATAATTAGCTCTAATATAAAGTATGTACGAAATCATATCGTATTCAGCTGAAATAAAGTGGTCAAATAATTCAAGAGAAATACAGTAAAATCTCGATATTACGGACTTACGAGAAGATTTCCGTAATATTGTAACATAGATTTTCCGACAACTTTATGTGTCTTAACCATGTCTGCTTCCAATGTGGTGCATATGGACTCTTAATGGAAATATCTCAACAGAAGTTTTTCTACGAGAACTCAGTTGCTTAGCCTTTTTTTCGAAGAGAGTAGGAAATAAGGATAGGGCTAAGACAGGACTAGTGGCAAACTAGGATTGGATGAGTGAGAGTGAATTTTAAGCATCATGAACCTCCTTAAATCGTTCAGTTAAACTGTCGTTGCTGGCACTCGAGCTCGTGAGTACCACAACCCAAGCAACCGACGTTTACCACTCGTCCACGGACACTGACAATAAATGGGTTTCTTTTACACAGACAGTAAATGACATAATACATTTTTATATGCACGGCTACTGAAATTTCCATAAAAAAAAATTGGAGGACGTATTTACCCTATACAGTGTTCGTGTTATGCCATCTTGCTCACATATTCGCGCAACTCCCAACTCTAACTTTTGAATTACTGCTAATTTGTTATTTAACGTTGAATTCAAACCTTTGCGTTTCACTTTATTTTGGATAATTATTATAGTATAAGAGTCGAAAAACGACGGTGTGCTCACGTGAGTTTTATTTCCACGTGGTTAAGCGCACTTCAAATGATCGGACGAAACGCGCTGCAACTGCCCCGTTTAACCGCATACTCCAATTGCGCAGGACATTTTTTACAAATGACAATGGCATAAAACATAAAAAGACTGTGCAGATCAATCGTAAATGACGTGAATGTAGAAGTGACGTATATTTCTGGGACATCTTTTCGTAATGACAAATATCATAAAATAAAACAATACTTTTACAGATTCTCCCTAATGATACACGATGGTACACGACGATCGAGAAGTACATGTCACGGCACGAAGGGGTTCTGGCATCAGCAGGTGTCGTCGGAAGAAGTGAACAGGCAGGGATTCCCGGACACGTGTGGACATTTCCTGGATGTGTACTCTTTGCGATTTCTCTCATAACAACACTTGGTAAGTAATTTTAGCCATATTTCATTGTGAAGTATATGGACCTCCATACTTTACCCAGATCTTAGCACACAAACTCATTTATTTACGCGTGCAAGATTGGTACAAGTCAGTATTTTGATGGGTGCACTTCACCACTGAACCACGGCGGTTAGGAAGAACGAAAACAATTAGCTTTACAACTATGGCAATATAATCGAATTGAAATCAAGCAGAATAGTCGATGGTCAAGGTATTCGAGGATCATATTTATATTTTATTTTATAGTATAATAGTACTTTAGCTAGTACAATGGAACTTTGTTGGGAAAGCACTCGATCAACAGTACTGGATTCAAATCACAGCCGTGCCACGCAACTCCTATCAGATAGGTAATGGACCTTATATGACATAAAGCTCTAAAGAGCCAGAGGTCTAATTAATGCGATGATTGGTGAAGGGGTCAGGAGCGTTGTATAAAATAAAAAAAATGTAATCCCATTTTTCTGAGAATAAAAAAAAATCGTGAAAAGACTACTATAATATTATTACAATTTTAAGTGGGGGGTTCAATAATATAACGTAATTTCGTCAAAGGGGATTTTGTGACGAAATATGAAAATGTGTTAAAAATATTCATAATTATTTGAAGTTATTAATGGACGACACTAAATAAGCAATCTTAGTACCCTCCACCCTACCATCTCTCCTTGTCTACATTTATTGGGTCAGTAACTATTTCAATTGTTGGTCAGTGAATTTAATAAATGACCAGTAATGAATCAAAACGGTCAGTAAGTATTATAAATGATCGGTATACCCGTGGTCAATTGATAAAATAAACGGTTAGATCTTCTATATAACAGCCCAGATAGCGCTGTAGACGCTTTATTATTATCACATATCACATGTAGATAAGAAATTTTCTCATGACATAAGTTCACGGTGTAAACATTGCACTCACAGTTCCGACGTACTAGCTACTTGGGGCATTCAGTATTTTAATTTCAATACCGTCAACTATGACGGGTACGGCTATACTAGTATTTATATAAAACTTTCTGCTTTTTTAATTAAACCTAACCTAACCAAACCTGACCTGATCTGACCTGACCATTTGGAAATTATTTACTGAACATTTGTTATTTCCCACTGACCATTCATGGAATTAGTTACTGGCCAAATAATTAATTGCTAGTAGTCCTTGAATTGTCAATACTTGATTTATAGTGGTTAAAAAAAACTTTGTCCTAGAAGACAGATCTAATTTAATCTACAATACAAGTACAAAGAAATAGTTTAAGCGTTTTTCACGTTATTTTTTGTGTGAAAGAATTCAAATTAAGTTAAGGAAAGGCGTCTGACGTTCAGTAAGTCAAATCTCAAGTCAGTCACGTTTTTTGTAAGGCTTCTATAAAATTGGCTTAAAAACAAAAATAATACTGAACCGCCTGTGTGGACTTCTCTGCCTCTAGTTGAAAACAACACAGAATGCCAAATTCATCGCAATAACTTTAATACAACCAATTGAATTGTGTATTATTAAAACAATTTTCGTAAGTTAGAACGAAAAATGAAAAGAGTAAAAATATCATATTAGCCTTAAATTATTGTCAGATTGAAAGTACATACAATCAGAAACGGACATAACAAAAATAAAATTCTGTTTAATATTTAGTTCTTTAGTTTCTTCTACTGTAGTAAAAGTACCTAAGTGGTAAAACTTGATGTTTCAAGTTCAATTCAGTACTGTTGATGTTGACTTTCTCTAAAGTTTATATTTTAAATCTAAGGCATGAGTGTTCAGTGTTATTACAATACTAGTATAACCGTGCCCGTCATAGATGATGGTGAAATTGAAATACTGAATGTCTAAAGTAGCTAGTACGTCGGAACTGTGTGTCCATTGAATACAATTTTATTTTATATATATACCGCAAACCGCGACGCGTAGGTCATGAGAAAATTTCATACTTACGTGTGATAATAATAAATGTTCGGCCAGAGTCAACGTGCGGCGGCAGGGCGGGCGCGACCCCTATAACTGGAAGGCATAGCATACTTTTGCAATGTCCATAGTTAATGCGCAGGGACTGGAAGTTCGCGCGTCTTGTCTTGAGCGGTTTTGCATTTCAATTTCCAACGCCGCGCCCGCCCCGCCGTCGCACGTTGACTCTGGCCTCAGATTTCAAATTCTTACCCAGCCACTTGATTTGAGCAACTATTATATCGGCATTCCCTACGTATAATCTCGTATCTGCAAACATGAGAATTTACAGGAGATCATTTCAAAGATTCATAACGCAACTCACCATATATTTTATTCGAAAAAAACAGTTTTTACTCTCTCCTGAACAATTCCAATATTGAAGGTTACATCAATTGGCCAAAACATCGTCGAATTATAATATAATACTATATATTTAGTAAAATTGATTTATTTGAGAAAAACATCTTTATCATTTTTATTCAAAGGAAAATAAATGCCAATTCAATAACTATCATCCACATATCTGGCAGTAAGGTTTCCTCGCGATTAGTTGTCTGCGCGATGAGTTTTCTTTGTGGACAATTCTCCGGGAGGGCAATTATTGTCTGTGGTCAATTTCATGCGATCAGTTTTCCGCGAATCCTTTTGAACCAGTACAGTTTAACTGCATCACTGAAGATAACGTATAAACAGTATAAAGTAATTGGACTCTAAATTGAGCATCTAATCAGAAGTGGTTTGACGATATTCGGAAGTGAGGAAAGAATGATGTCACGGAAAGGACTATTATTTAGCTAATCGCTTTCTGTTCACCTCGTTTTTTTCTATTGCTGATCTTGTATACGAATGATCAAAGCTTTTCGACGTTCGTCCTACTTTTTTTCACTGTCAAAGGTCGTATCAATGTATCGAAACATTCATGCATTTAATTTAAAATCGATCTATAGACTTACGGTTATAGACATGACATTTTCAACCCAATCTACCGTTCGCTATATGTTTATTAGAGAAAAAGATTGAAGTTAAATTAAGCTGAAAAGTATATTACAAGTCAGCACTTTCTCGGCATTCTCTTTCATACAATTCTGCGCAACGTAAAAAGGCGTCGTTTTTTTATAGCAATAGGCCTTCAATACACTTAATAGCAACTCTTTTACCATGTGATTAAATGGTAACTTCACCTTTATATCTGCGCAAAAGGTTAATCTTTAGAAAATGTCCATACTTGTATAACTTATATTTACAATACCACGTATACATTAAACGTTGTAGCGTTATACGGCACGAAAGTGTGCTTACATTTCCTTGGTTTGATTTTCTTTAAAATGTGCTAACTTCAAAACGTGACAATTTACGTGACATTTCGATTTTAATATAGTTTTTAAGTTAGTATGAATAGAATTATGTACGGTTGCAAGATATGGAAGAACGACATAATATAATTGCCACGTGATTTTATCAATGAACGTAATTGTTTTCTTGACATTGTTATTTATTTGACATATTATGCTTTGTTTATAATTGTTTCTGAGAATTACTCCAAGCGTGACTTTACGTACATCTTGCTGTATCAAAATCCATTAATTTATCGAATAATTATTTTGATAGAACGGCGCGACGGAAACTTTAATTTGTATGTTTGTTAATGCCATCATTTTAATGAGAATTATATCTATCTAGTGGCGTAACCATGTTGGGTTACGCTATGCGATAAGAAGCTTTCGAGCAAAAATGCTCCTTTAGTGGTATATGAAACAATAAATAATTTGATACCATAACAGCAGTTCTGATGCACTGGTAATTATTTAGCTTGCATTTTCATAGCGTGGTCCGATTCGCTTATTAATAAATTAATAAAATACAAGTTTGCATCCGAAGGGTGGACGTCCGGTACCAAAACTCCTGGGCATACAAACATCTTAAAAAAGTTATATAATATATCGATTGGCAAATATTCATCTTTCTTAACCTCATTTGTAAATCCCTAGTATCTGGAAAGGAAGGATGAACAACTGAATCAAAGCCAAGTGCAGTCCCAAAATATGTACTGTTGAATAAATCCTTAGACGATTCATTCATTCTTATACCATGACCCGATATTACTTGTTTGGCAAGATGTCCTTTTTTGACAGAGATAACACCTTATCTACTTTTAAAACAAGTGATACATTCCATGCAAGACAGTGAAAAATAAAACAAAAATCGACGTTAAAAAATATGATGTTACTACATAATTTTATTAATCCTTTCACCGCAATGTATAATAATCATTGTAATTGCATGATTTTTGGTATTAGTCAACCCCCCTCCCTCAAACCCCATTTACACATATCAAACCCCAGCTACACCAAGTTTCCATCCACTCCTTAAAAACTTCTGATGTAGTAATTTTCTCACGAAATATTTTAGTGCCGGAATAAATCTTGTTCGAAAAAGTAATGTTGGTTTTATAGGTATCCATAGTAAGCGAATCCTCACCGCTTCCCATCGGTCAAAAATCATCACATTAATACAAAATTAGACTGTCGTCATATTATATGGACGAACACTTATAAATAACTCAACTACATGTAATCAAAAGTATTCTATTCTCAATAATATAATTCAGCTTATCTGATAAGTAGTTAATCCTTGATACATGTTATTTCTAAATGTCAATTCAGTTTAATATATATTTTATGCTGAGTGCAAAATTACACAATCGTAGTACCATTTCCCTCCTTCTATATAACAGTCCACATTTGAAACAACAAGTTATGGATGTTTAACGCACAATTCATGTTTATGTTCTTCAGAATGCTTGTCAAAGTTTATTTGATATAGTTAAAAACGTCCCGGTTTCGAGCCTCTTGTCCCGGCGTCCGGAAGGGAACATTCGGGACAGCCAAAAATCTCGACTTTAGATAAACTCGCATTGGTAAGAAATACTCCTGCAGTTACGAAGTTGCAAAAAATGCAAAAATACAACAAAACTTGTGTAAGACCGTAGTCATCAACGGTCACTTTAAAACTTGGGAAAAATTTTCTTTTACTTCCTACAAACGACTATAATACGGAATAAACTACGGGAATATTCATTTATACAAAGGAGGACTTTAAATTTACTTAGTCTAAGTGTACTCTTTATCATTTTCATTAATTCTTGTTTATATGTCTTAATTTAATATTATTTATTTGATCACAAAATCATCAGTAAAACCATTTGCAAAATTTAAATAATTTGTGTAAAATTAAAGACTAAAAAAATAGCAAATCATCAAATACGATTGTGGAGGGGTAAATTTAAATTAAATGTCCCGGTTTGGATATCAATAAATCTGGCAGCCCCTACCTAGGTAGGATATATAGTAAAATGCTTCCTTGTTGGCTTATATTTTTGTGACCAAAGACCTAAAATCATATCTTTTTTTCAGGTTTTGGTGCACCTGTTCCCAAAAGTTCCGAGGGCCGAGCCGTAGCAGTGGGATTTTCTGCAGTCGGCATACCTCTTCACCTTATTCTAGTCCTCAACATCGGCATGTTCATTGCTGTCAAACTGCAGTCTTGGGCAACTCGAAAACGCCGCCGACAGAACAAAGCAAACTTAGAACAATCAACAAACGAAGAATCGATCGAAAACGAATCATTAAAACCTAAAGAAAATAATACGAACAGCAGTAGAGGAATCTTTACAGGAAGTGGTCACAGGAGAACCGGCAGCGAACCGATCGGAAAGCAAGCCATCAACAATATTTCCAGTAGAGCTGGCTTATTCTTAGTCGATGACCCAAAAGTGTCAAAATACTTGCACATAACTGAATCAGGAATAAATTTAACTGCGGGTGAAGCAGGGAAACCGTTGGATGACGTACAGTTTAGACTTAGAAGAGAAGATAACCGATACAGTGTAGGAAGTTTTAAGCGACTAGATGTTGGCGGTATTTCGAATGACGCCATATCAAGACCGCAGATTTCTGATGAAGAAATGGAAGCAGCCGGTGTAACCTGGTTAAAATGGATACCTTTTGTTTGCATAGCTTTATATTACACCATCGGAGTTTTAGTGTTCGGTGTATCGAGACAGAGACCTTTTGCCGATAGTTTAATGTTTCCTTTAGATTTTACAGTAGCCGGTGGGGTTGCCCAAACTGATGGGTATATGAGAGTTATGTATGGAGTTTATTTGGAAGGTGCCGTTGTGTTAGCAGCGACGACCGTCTCCATACTGCAGGCGTCGGCGAGCCGAGGGTTGACAGATATTGGACTTAAATATGGCCTTTTGACTAACTCACGTTGAGTGGGCTCTGGTCGCAGTGATCTAGTACTATACTAAACATGTAGACTGTCACATTTAAGCAGATTCTTTGACATGAAAATTAACTGGACCTACTGCAGTTATTACTTAACTAAGAACCAATTACAGAGAATGAAAATCTAGCCGGTGTCGTAGCAATGCATTATGCCTTATTTCTCTCCGCCTACACGCATATCACTTTGTATACTAGAACTATGGTCCAAAATTGTATATCAGTAGCTAGCTCTCTTGCATGACGTATACAGATTTAGTCATAAAATAATGAAATATGTATATATTACATTCTTTAATTCTATTAATTAAATTCGTACTGCAATTATTTTTAACAACTCAGATTTCGAAACAAAAAAAGCATCCAAGCATTTTTCTCTCATGAAATGATAAAGATGTAAGATTTGACTGAAATATAATATATATATTGGAAAATCATATCAACATACTTATTTATGCCGAGCTATAACATTGATTATGCATACTCTCATTATATTAAATATTTCCAGTTAACTTTTATAATCATTTAATAATAATTCCAATTTATAATTCTTATTAAATGTTTTAATCCAATCCACACTTGTTTGAAAATTATTTTATTTTATCAAGGAAAATTAAAATGTAAGAATTAATGCTGGTGATAAATAATGGAGAATGCATACCTACCTCATTTTTTTGCTGTCAGCATTTTTGTACATTGAATTTTAACAATGGGTTGATGTTTTTATAAGTCATTCCAACCTGTGTATTTATTCCTCTGAAGTAAAAGCTCTGTGGCTTTGATTCAAAAATACTATGGGGATTTGCATTTTTTTCCATGACCAAGATCTCTAGCATAGGGTTGATGCTTAAGAACACCTTATTCAACTACACAATCATCCATGTAAGCAAAATGGTTCATTGTATTGGCGTGCGGAAAATTGTATCGGGAAACTATGCCAACATTTGAATAATTATAATAGAACATTAACGAATTTTCAAAATTTTGAAAATTCCTTCCTCCATCCCTTTCATAATAAAATTGTTTTTATAAAAAAACATCGAAACTTTTGCATACACCCAATAAGCCCCTGTAAACTACAGATTTTTTTGTATTTGTGGATATTGTTTAATAAATAAGTGAATAATTATGTTTTATAGATTGAGTCATTTATTGCTGCCAGCAGGTGTCAGTTACACATTTCGGTGAAAAGATCATTTTGTAAATTAGTAAAACGTTTTTGAAAATTAGGTCGACAATGTGTGAAGTTAGTTAGATCAAAATTAGTAATAAATTTAGCTAGATCGAGAAGTTTTAAGACAAATAATTTTTCTGTTAAGTATAATTATTTGTAGACCATGTATAATGAAATGGTGCATATTTCACATTTTTACAGAAATGCATGATACTAAAAAATCAGTAATATGTACCAAACTTATTGTGAGTTCATTGTATTAATACAAAGTCATTCCAATAAGGGTTTACATTGAAAAATTCCAAACTTATTATAAATTTTGTTTTTTCTTAGATAATGAAAAATTCTATATTTACAATAAATCCAAAGAGGAATGTTTGGCTTTGATATTTAATAATCGACAAGAACATGAGATTATAATCGCAGCATTATATGATTATATTATATTTTTGCAATGATATATACATATCATTTACATATAACAGAGTATAATGAGTGTATAATAATAAATTGTATTATTCATTTTTTTAAGCATAAATGAAATTGACATATGGATGGCATTTTAGCCAATTGATGCAACGCTCAAAATTGAAATTGTTCAGGACGTAGTAAAAACTGTTTTTATCGAAAACAATATATGGTGAGTTGCTTTATGAATCTTTGAAATACACTCCTGTAAATTCTCATGTTTGCAGATACGGGATTATACGTAGGGAGTGTCGAAATAATAGTGGCTTACATCAAGTGACCGGGTCAGAATGTTAAATGTAAAACCAATGTAAAATGATGTTTCCCTTTCAAAAAGTGGTCAATTTAATTTTCTAATTTACATCACTTGGCCGAGACTTGCTCTGTCGTTTTTAAAATGAGATCCAATCATTAATACTCATTTTCGTATTTTTTGAGGATTACGTCAATTGACCAAAACACCATCGATATTGTTAAATAGCATTAAAATTTGATGACAGATGAAAGTAACCCACAATAAAA
This sequence comes from Himalopsyche phryganea, assembly GCA_022494535.1. Taxonomy (NCBI): domain Eukaryota; kingdom Metazoa; phylum Arthropoda; class Insecta; order Trichoptera; family Rhyacophilidae; genus Himalopsyche; species Himalopsyche phryganea. Next base: position 2,017,204 of record JAGVSL010000074.1, on the reverse strand, counting down.
CAAAATTTAAATACTTCAGATTGGTGAAATAGAAAATGTTTTTCATATTATTTATAGTTCAATTATGTATTTTTTATTGAAAATGTGACAAATGAAAATCATTCCCCGTTAGTCTATCATTCATATTGTGCCTTGTATTAAAATTATCTGCTGATGACAATAAATGACATAAACCAATTTTATTATGTTCATTTCCATTATAAATATTGTGTGTTTTAAAAAAGTGTGATACTGTCTCTATATATAATTATTTAACTTTAATCATGTGATATGTTAATTTAGAACGTAAAATAAACATTTGTAATACAAATGTCAATACAAAGACACTGGTGACTTTTCATTAAAAAATGACATTTTGCATTCTGGCATACATTATTTAGCAACATGATCGTTGGAACACCAATCTGAAATAACTTCTTGAATCGGAATATACTTGGTAGAACTTCATTAAATTCCATAGCTATTGTAGAAATGTTAACCATGCATGAATGAATCATCGTACACAAATAAAACGAAAAGGTTTAAAAAATCTTTTATTTTTTCAAAATATAGTCTCAAAAATTATATAATATTATTATAAAATAGTCTTATATCATAAAACAGTGTAATATTTCTTCACATAATAATTGCAGATGGCATGGCTCTCACATTAAAATTCGTAATTTTATATCAAATAATACCCTTAAATTCTAATTAACAGTAGGTTTGAATTTTCCACAATCACTGATCAACCAATTTGCTATGAACACTCCATAAGTTCTGAAATAAAGTAAAAATACAGTAGCATGTAATCAATTTATAAATTTTTAAAAATCCTAACGACATCTATAAACTATACTAAGAAGCTACTCTATTTAGGAAATGCATATATTTAAAAAAAAAACCATGCTGGCTTACAAAAAAATAGCATTATACATAATAAGGCGTATGGAATAAAAAATAAATGCAAGGCAAAAACACAAAAAAATACCATGCTATCCGAGGGGACAGGACAAATAAAATAGAAGTTTGATTTGATCAAACGAATTGAGCTGACCAGAGTAACCTACAGTACAAAAGACATCAAAAGACTGTCAATGGCTATATGCCTTACCTGTATTATAATGGCTTTCGTCAATGTTTATATACCACACTCCTAAAAACTGTAGACTTTATTATGCAACACAATAAAAAATGTACTAACAGAAAATTAGACATTTAAAAAAAAAAGGCAATGTGAGATGATCTAATACTATTCAACATTTAAGCTAACTATTCAAAATATTTACCACGATAATAGTGCATCTGATTACTTTTGGAATTGTTGCTCTTGACGTTTATTTTAATAGTTTTTAATAATGTCTAAACATGAACAAATATAATCAAAATTTATGTCTTATAAGATTTTAAATCATTGTGTGTGGTATTAGCACTAAGCCATCCATATAATTGACTTTTGACAGTATTCACTTGCTGAGAAAACTTTAATTATTAACAAACTTAGGATCGATACTATAAATTTTGTTTATATTACAATTTTATATCATTCTATGGAAGGTGATCAAAAACAATTCAAGGTAGTGATTATAATTATAACATAACACAATATGAAATGCAGCATTCTAATTAAAATAAATGCAGTAAAAATCATCACATGACTTAGATTTTAACTAAATTGATTTGTTAATAAAATATTAATTAGTTAACGATAAAAAATATTGAAATCATTTAACAAAATGTAAATATTGAAATCTTTCTAGTTTCATTGTGATGAAATTATCATTTGTATATTAAAAGCTTGCTTCCTTGACAAGAATGCCATTTCTACTACTTCTGATCATAGAAAACCATACAATGAACATGAAACTGGATTCAGAACAAGGATTTATACTTTTGATGTAAGTAATTGACTAGTAAACTAGATATATGACAGTGAAATTTTTCTTGCAAATACTCACCAGAAATGTTAATTCCATTTGAGATAATTACGTAAAAATAAATGAAATTCAATGAATGATCAAATGTAAACAATATTAAAGATACACACAAATAAAATCTCAGAAATTCTTATCCTTAAAAAGTTATAAAAAATACGATATTTAAGAAGTAGTGTGGCGGATACCCAAAATAAGTATTATATAAGGAAGTTTAACATTGACTCGAGTTGTTAAAGCTCTTTTTATCAGTCAAAATACACAAAAACTTTTTTTGAGAATTTGCCTTATTTAGTAAGCTACCATGATAAAAATTAATAATCATTACAACAAAGATGACACGCATATTTTAAGCATTCATCTTGAAATGAAATTTTAAAAATCCACCCTTTACCGATCTTACAAATAATTAATATTACAAAATGATTTGCATTACATCTCAAGTTTTGATAGTACAAAAATCCAAATTCAACAGAATAGTGAAAAATTGAGCGTATTGAAAGACATGTTTTAATGGATGGAACGCTGCTGCTCCAGAGTAATTCCCCCGTCTTCGATCAACTTCTGATGGACACCGCTCAATGCCTACCAACCAATAAGTAACAAACAAATATAATATTATGTACAGACAAATAATAAAATAATATTAGACACAAATGAATAACTACCCGAAAGAATATAAAATTAAAATGTAGCTGCCCATTACACTACATAACAATACTGACAAAATTGAGGTAAATTAACAATAAAATTCATTGTCTGGAACAACACAGTTTGAGCATTTATTTTACCATTTTGGCAAAAAAAAGCAAATTGTTAAATTCAATTAGCAAGTACATTAATGCAAATCTCAGTTAGCCAGAAATGTTACCTCATTATAACATATTAAATAAATATGTCTCTACTTGAACTAGAGTTATCATTTTAAACTATATTAAGTAAAATAGAGGTAAAGTGTCTATCTATTATGTGTTAGCAGATGTTATAGGCAAGCAAAAATCTGTTTAAACATAATAATTAGTTCTGACGATAATGTGATGCCAAAATAGCTTTCAATATCATTCTTTAACAATCCTCGAAGAACCAAATAAATTGTGGTTTCTTACCCTAGTAAAAGTTTTAAACAAAGCAACATTAAATATGTTTTAGACTTCAGTCCAAGTGGTACATAAACTAAAGATGGCATGCAATAGATAGTAAAAAATGAAGCAAAGTTAAAAGAAAGCAAAGCAGAATGTTATATAGAAAATTTCCATTGACATGCAAGTTGTTGATACATAATTGTTGACATGGTTGATACAAATGAAGAGTATTCTAATAAATAACCTATAATAATGCAACAAATTTTACACATGCCAATATAAAAATGACAACTGAATTTCAGTTAATCCAATATTTTCTACTTGATTATCAACAAGTACCGTCAACCTGTCGATTTATAAAGTGGTAGTAAGTTTCACATTTGATTTAAATAAAAAATGGATTGAATTTTAGAAACAGTCATTCATTGCATAAGAATACAATTTTAAAGATACCCTTTTTCAACAAAGCGAATGGTTTCAAATAACAAAATATATTCATCGAAAATTTTGGTCTTCATCATTCACAGATCATTCATTGTGGGTCAAGGAGAACTATTATAAAACTTTATATTTGAAGGTTAAATAAATAAAAATAAGTTATATGCCTTTAAATTTAAAGTCTTAAATAGCCAAAATCAGCCATTTTTAAAAACCATTGTTTAATAAAATAAAAAATGATTTAACTGTGATACCTAAAACATGAAAACGTTAGTTTGAACATAACGTCTTTCATGTTAATCATTTTAGAATGCAATTGGTAGTTCATTATTGTCGTTGGCTGTCCCTCATCTATAGCTAATTAATATTATGCCTCTAGTAAAATAAGTTACTCTACTTTTATACCACATTTAAAACTGTGTCTAATTTCACAGAGAAAACTAAGAATACGGAGAAAAAAAACAAACAATCATGCATCAAGATTATTTTATCAACAAAAAAAAACAAAAGGTCAACACAAAGTAAATGCTATAAGTTCGTTGGGTCATAAGAATAAAAGGAAGTATTCCATAGTAACCAGATAACGTCAATATCATTATTAAAACATTTAATGCGCAATAGAAAACTTTACTAAAAATAAATTAAAGTGAAATTATTCTCCGAATTGTTTCATATGTTCGAACAAATGTTTAAAATAATCATTCAAAAGATTTCCATGCTGCTTATGTATTTATTTTTATATATGATATAGTCCAAACCAATTAATGATAAAATAACCAATGCTTTAGATTTATATGAAATAATTCAATATTAAAAATGGGGTATTTGTATTAAATATCAGCCAAGTTCTAATACTCATTTATATGAAATTAAAGCTGCAAAATATCTGTCGGTGAATGTCAAATTAGTCTAAATTTACTTCCGAATTTGAAGATATTTTTGTAACATTTGAGTCAATGTAAGCAAGAGAACTCTATATTTTTATATGAAAAATTTGTTTGAAAAAAAACTTCAACTGTTTTATGTTCAAGTTATTTTTCAAATAGAAATACAGACTGGTTCATTTGTTTTGATAGATATTCCACTGCTGATAAATAGAATCAAAAGATACAAAAATCTTCAAATTCCAGTTAACATAGGTTAAGTTACATCAACACATTTCAAAAGTTATCTGAATTATACTGACAACAATTAGAATGTTTTACTGCACATCTTCAAACATAAGAGTATATATAACAGCCATGGCAAACCAGTGAACCAATGAATCGAAGATATCTGTATCATCATTTATGAGGTACTAGTGAGTACCCGGCATGAGTTGCAAAATGCCACTCAAAGAAAGAAAGGGTCTGTTTTATTGCTGTATATTAAAGTGCTTTTGGATTAGAGGTCAACACGGGCCTAAATTTCATAAAATTACCCGGTCCGAGCCTGTCGTCTTCAGGCCTGGCCCGGCCCAAGCCCGAGTGTCAATATCACACTCGTTACCCGAATCCGACCCAAAGCCCAGATTTATTTTTCTCATCCCGAAAAAAGTTCGATTTATTTTTTAATATAGTAATTCATTTATACTTTTCAACATAATATATATTATGTTATTGTTTCCATATTTCCAACGAATGTGAAATAAATTATTAAGTTATGAAAATTATTGCGTTAAGGCTGATTCATGACCCGAACATGGTACGAAATGTTTTTCTTAAATTTGAATTCTTACCAGGGCCCGACCTGGTAATTCTCTGAATTCTCTTAAACCTCCCGAGCCCGGCCCACAGTAAAGGTCCGCGGGCCCGTGCAGACTTCTATTTTGGATATACAATATTTTTTGTTTCTCTGTCTGGTTCATAGATGTCGCTAGTTGTACGTATTTGATTCTTTTTTTTTAGATTTTAAATTTTTTTTCTTCAGAAACCTTCGCGGATGTGCGCACAACAACTCACCAAAGTTTGATCAAAATCGGATGAATGGTAAAGGAATGCATAGAGGACATACAAATCTTCATTTTTATATATATATAGATATGTGTGATTATACAATATATAAAATTCAAAACAAAGAAAATCAGATTGTTTACATTTTAACGTATTTTTTTTTTATTGCAGCGTAAACTTTGCAATGATTCTTATTAAAAAACTCACAAATGTTTTGGATATCAAAAAGTGAGTAAAAAATTTGCAATTTTTCAAAATTAATATTCACCAGCTTACGGAAAAAGGTTTGCCATAGTTATAGTATAATACAATGTAACAATAATTGCCCAGAACTCACCAATGCTTTCAACCAAATTATAGCCAGACTATTAGGAGAATGATTAGCTACGTATTATAGTTGATGTGTTATTTGACTCAATGAAATATTCCCTTTTATTAAAGTAAAATGTAAAATATGTTACCTTAAAATATTTGACGGTTTTGACTCTGAGTTCAAGGGTGGCATCCTCATCGCAAATCATAAGAGTGTGAGGGTGTTGCTGGAAAGCAGACACGGTCCACATGTGGTTCACTCCTTCTTCGATGGCCTTGTACAAGGCAAACGCTTTGTGTGTGCCAGTTATGAGAATCATTACCTGCATAGGAGAGATTTAATAATATGGAACAAAAAATCACCAAACTAAGATGATAATTTAATTAATATGGGAATGTTGACCATATTGGAACGTTTGAAAGTGTATGATAAAGTCGACTCATAAAAAATATTTAATTAATTGAAAAATTATAATATACAAATTTCACTCAGAAAACTGCACTGCCATTGTTATTATGTTAAAAGATTTCCAATGTCAATAATAATCTTATTCTGAATAACTAAACATTTAAATTGTGACATTTTACAAAATGACTAAGGTATAAATTTATAACACAAAAATACAGTTATTGTTTCATTGGCAAGAATAGGGATGGGGAACCTTTTCATGATGGAAAGCTGCATTCAAGTAACTTGAATTAAATATTCTTAAAAATGAACGTGCATTATTCGTAAATGAATGAAAACAATAAAAATGAAAAATTTGGATTCATTCAAAACGCTGCACTAGAGGACCTTGAAGATAGCATGAGGATATTGGTGTCAGTAATATTTACAAATCATTTTATTTCCCCCAGTTATACCATTTGGTTTTTGGAGATTGGTGTTGAGGAATTCCATCCTGCGGACATTCTACATAACGAATTGGACAACATACCTCTTTTGCATCCATGACAGTTCCTACACCGACAGTGAGAGCTTGTTTAGGAACCTTGTTAATATCGTTTCCAAAAAAGCGTGCGTTTGCTTCTAAAGTGTCTTGAGCGAGGGTTTTGACACGAGTCCTTGATACCAAACTTGATCCGGGCTCGTTGAAGGCAATGTGACCATCAGGACCGATACCTGTATCGATTAAATACAAATTCATAAATATTTTATGCTCCTTACAACAGTATTTCCCAACCTTTTAACATCTGTAAAAAATATAACAGTAAGATTGAAAATGTTTTTGCACACCGGCAGAGTTTCAGAACAGGTCAGCGGACCATCGGTTGGGAAGCACTGCTTTACGCAATGTAAAAAAATCACTTTCTTGAATTAATTCCGAACAGGAATGGAATTCATAATATAAACATTTAGTTAAAACAGCTGTGTTAGAGTTCCAAACGATTTGGTCAACAAATAATCAGAGTTGAGAAACAAATAGGTGTCTCATAAAACAGATTCATTTCAAAGCATGTATATTCATTGAGTGAAATGAAACGAGTATGTAAGTGTTATTTCATGAAACTTCACTTACAACTTACACAAAAAAGGAATGGAAAAACAATTAATTCTTAGACATTTGCGTGATTCAATTCAATCATTTAAAAGAAGCAGATTGAATAAAATAACACATAAAACCCTAGATCCGATATCAATAAGCTAAAAACTAATGCTATACTCTGTTCTCTATGGCAACAGACAATTTATTAATATAGTTGACACGAGTTATTACATTACAAGAACACCTTATATTAAAATTTTAGTAGCATTTTAGAGTTAGCAGATTTAGAACTGATCAAATTCATACTTTCTGGGCAACACAGTAGACTACAAACATAAGATGAAGTAGAGAAGAAGAAACAATGAATGATACTATAATATTCTTTGTGTGGTGACATTATAGTGTTTCATTTACCATTTAAACTCCTTATAATTTACTTTGCTTTTACTACTGTTAAACGTTTTGTATTATATACATAATGTACTTCAAAAGATAGATACAAACCAATTAAAATATTTTCTTTACTGATTATATTGAAAATAGTGTTTTCTAAAAATAACAGAGGGTTATTAAAATATAAAAGAAAACTGAACAAACAGAGAACAAAACCCTATGAATATGTATTCTTAGCCATGAAGAATAAGTAAATTTAAAATACGTAAATAAGCGTTAACCTCCAACGAAAAGTTCAATGCCCCCGGCCTCCTTGATTTTCCCTTCAAAGCTGTCGCACTCGGCCACCAGGTCAGGTGCGTTTCCATCCAGCACGTGAACATTGCTAGGGTCAATATCTACATGTTTGAAGAAGTTATTCCACATGTAGAAGTGATAGCTCTCGGGGTGATTTCTAGGTAGGTCTGAAAATTAGATATTTACACAATCAACTTATAGCACTTGATGGAGTCAGTTGTACATTTTCATTCTTTTATCTGCTAATACGTGGAATGTCGTATGTTTACCGGAACTTGCTTGGTAGAGTCCATTGCCAATTTATATTTATTTTGATTAAGGAAGTATGTAAGTGTACATGGACACATAGCAAAAGCAATAAACTTCAAAATGAATTATCATGATTATAATCATTCATTTGTCACTTTAAGTAGTTAGTGAATTTACATTCTACAATGGCAATATATATATCTTTTATGAAAACTGCTTGGGTAACAAATATAGGGAATATTTTATTAGCCAAACGCTCATCTTCTCATTTGAGAGACAATATAAAAAGAAATACAAAAATCACAAGTCAAACAATCAAAATTAAACTATAGTTAGCATTTCCTGCCAGAAACATTAAATAAAAATGATGCTTGCAGTTATAATATTATATTCTTACCGACATACTCGTCCATGTTGAATGTCTTAACATATTTGAAGGAAACTTTTCCAGCTTTATAGAATTCAATAAGCTTCTTGTACATGCCGAGGGGAGTTCCCCCGGTCGGTAATCCTAGAACAAAGAATTTCTCGGGCCCTGCCCCGAATTCCTTAATCCTCTTCATCACATACTTGGCAGACCATTCCGCTACGATATCTGAAGTGTCTAAGATTACGAGACGCATCTTGGAAGAATTTGATTATGGAAGAATATCTGAAACAAAAAAAAAGAAAAAACCATCAAAAACTAGCAAAATTATTATTAATTCTTTGCTAGACATAGCCAGGACTAATGGTTTTTACAGATTGAGTTTATGGTTGATATGAGCTCTATATTCGATCTTAACGATGTACCCAACGAATTCTGTAACATAATAAAAAATAAAACACCATTTATCTTAAATACTTTCACAATTTTATACGATGATAATACATAGAACATAGTTATCTAATTAATTTTCATCAGTAGAAAATGCTCATAATGAGTGAAATCGGTCCTTATCATTCTATAAGATTGTGGAATCAGTGCGAAAACATTGTGTTTTATTTTTATAAATGAAGTGTTTTTCCATCAAGAATTGACACAGTTACTTACTTAAAAGTTTAACATCAACATTTAAACTTTATACTTTTCCTTAATAAATAAATATTTTACACAAGATGGCACTGCCACCAACCAATATTTGCCCATTACAAATATATTTTGTGACTATTATTAGTTTAAAATTTTACACCCATAAATATAAAACTGTAAAAGTAAACTCACAAAAAATATTTTATTTCCATAAAGCACCATCATTTTAAAAAAAATTATTAATTCGAGACGAATTTATATTTTGATTGAAAAAATAGAATTTTTTTTCGGATATTAAAGCATTATTTCAAATGACAAATGTGATTTGATATTTACATGAGTAAATAATGTGGTATCAACAATAGTGTTTTCAACACATATTTTTTTTTATCACAAAGCTTTATCAACATACCACATGAATCAGTTTACAACACAAATTTTAGATTAACAGCAACACAGTTATCTGCAGAGATAAAACAGTAAGATTGGTACATCTATTGGATTATTCAAGTTCATGGCATAACAGCAGGGAGAGCATTCGGTCGATTGCATAGCTATTTGAGGTCTGCATTCCCATCTTCAAGTAAAAAAAGAAATTTGAATTATTGAGATTTTGTACACTTCCATGTATTTTTTCACTAACAAACCGGGTTTCTCAGGCATTCAAGCGCACGAATGCCTGAAAATGCCGAAAGGCGAAACCCGGTTCGTTGGTGACAAAATACATTGAAGTGTACAAAATCTCAATAATTCGATATTGAAATTCCATCAATCACCCTCAGTCGATGTCTTAAATTATATAAAAAAAGAAATGTCAGATAATGAAAAAATGGTCTTACTGAGCATTTTATATGAAGCCACAAACCTGTCTTTATTTTTTTGTTAAAAAGTAACAGTTATCATATTCTTAAAATATTGTTATACCTATAAATGTATAATCCGTTAAAATGTTCATCTTCTCCAAAAAAATTGTTGCAATAAATGCATTATTTTTTTTCAGTGCAGTCCCCGATCTATCGTTTTTGCATTCATCGTTTTCCCAAAAGTATCGTTCATTTATTATAGACCAGGCTAAAGACCCATCAGAACAATGTTTAATAATCCCACGTTCACCATTCCCTGATCTATCGGTTTCCTCGATTTATGGGTTAAATGTTATTATACTATTGCTGTTTCATCAAAAATTTTATCCTGATATAGTGTTTTTGTCGAAAATTTGTCTTCCACCTCACAAGCATCTGCGACCCCATTTAACAATTATCATAAAAAAGAGCGATAATGCAAGTCTGCAAGCGTCGGCTTATTGTTCAATCCCACTTTGGTCAAAATTCCATAATCATGACTCCGACGACAATTTCAATTTATAATTCAATTATAATCAATTTTTAAAAAATTAGAACAATTCGTTTTTACTACTTCCACATGTTTATAATCATCAGGTTTCCGCTCATCACGAGCATTATCAAATGATAAAAATACAAACATAACAGGCCTATTTATATAAAATTGAGTGTTAAAAATTAAAGTATATAAAACAATTGGTTCATGAACTAAGACAATAATTTACTGATTATCAAACAAATTATACATCAACCAATCTACAATTAAAATATTAAGGACCTGTTACAAATCACTAAACACTAATCTGAAATCACAAATATAGCTGCATTAAAAGTCCATTAACTGAGCAAAAAAATTTAATGACATTAATGATGCATTAAGCAAATATATGATTGGGAAAAATTTAAGAAGAAATTAGTGAACCAGTTAAAAACAATGAAATTATATCATCATAAACATGTGGAGGTAGTACAAACGAATTGTGTTTTATTTTTTAAAATCTAATGTCTTTCCACCAAAAATTGACAGTTGACATCTGAAAAGTGATTATAATCAATATTATAAATCCAGTATGATATGGCTATCAGTTTGAAATAACAATTTATAATCCCTGTTTATAAATCCAGTATGATATGATTATCAGATAAAAAATATATCAATGAATTTCAAAAACCTGTAAACAATTTTAATTTATAATAATTTACATATGTATTAGGCATAATATTTTAACATAAATTTGTACTGATTTATATTGTCAAAATTTAACAGTGCCAGCAAGTTTATCATACAAAATGTGTGCTACTATTTAGATAAGGTCATTCAACTAATGAAGACTCACATAAACAACACAATAATTAAAAATGAATGACATACAAAAAACATTGTTTCAATATTGATTGGGAAAGGAATGTTCATGATGTATTTACGATATTTCAAAATTGCTTCAGGACAAAGACAAATAAAGATTTATAAAAATTTATTCCATAGGTGATAAATATAATTGTTTGCTGTGGTTTCCACCAGATAATTTTGAAATATGTTTTTCTTTTCAATTTAACGAGAAACATAAACATACCATCCAAAAGATATGGAAGAATTTTTTTTCAAAAATGTGAGCTTCCAATTTCAAGCATAATTTTTTTATGAGTTTCAACACTAGATATTATAACAAGGACTGGTCTCTAAGGACAGACAATAGTGAAGAGGACATGTTGTCAGCCAATCACTCTACTGTTTTAGAAAGGGGAAGGAAGGGTTAATAACATCTAATACTAATGCCACTTATAAAAATACAAACAACAATAGTTGCAAAATCAATATATTCAATGAAATGCTTAGCTGGTTATACAAACACAAGCCTAAGCGACTAAAACACAACAATCGGTAGCGAGACTGTTGGTAGAGACTTCTTGGAACAATTTTATCAAAAAATAATATCATTTTTCAAAGGCATTGGTTGCCTGAATGAAACGAAGATTTTTTTAATTTAAAAAAAATATGTAGCATAAAAATGGATGTACTGAGTTTCTAGCACCCCCCACTTCATATGTTGAATTTTAGTTAGAGCAAGACCTGTCTAGTGCGTTTGGGTTAAGTGACGGCCCACATTTGATTTCTTAAAATCAATGGAGTTTACCGTTTCTGTGCACCACAGAATGTTAATCACGAGAAAAATTCGGGCTAATACAGTCAGTGTATTGATGTGAAAAGAGTGTGCATAATTAGCTCAGTAATGAGACCGATAAACAAAACTGTACAAAATGAAAGTATTTAAATAAAATCTAAAATAATACACAGAATTAATGGCAATATCTTCAGAACACTGCTAAGGGCGAATAATTCGGAATAAATTAAGCACACACATTATACATTTTTGTCTAATGTACTGTGGCATCGATTGTTTCATAAATATTGATTATTTTATTTAGAAGTAGGTACATAATAAATAGATTTCATTATTGCTTTACCCGGAGATAAAATTAATATTTTTGATTAATATGATTTATCATAATTTAGCATCTTTCTAAACATAATTATCATCTCAAACACACTAGAGTAGATTAAAAATAAAATATTGGGAGATACGATTTTTAAATGTAGGCAGGCAGATGAATAACAATGAAATCTTTATCAAGTTTAGATGTTACCACAGATCAGAAAATTAAGTAATATTCATAAATATTTTAGAATGGTTTCTCAAAATAATAATAGTGCTGGATTGTGGTTTTCAGACAACAAAAAAGGTGAACTTTGATTTGAGTTGAATAACCCACTAAAAATCAATCAAATGATAAACAAAATGACAGTAAAATTATCTAAGTGACACCTTGTTTGAAAGTTTGTCATAAATTAATCAGTATTATAGTTTGAGAGTACATTTTCACAACTTGATATGCCTTGAATGTAAACATTTGTATAGGCCAGCGCATTTCAACCTTCATAAATAAAAGAACCCTTCCAACTATTGTGTAAAGAATGTTTTCTTATCCTATCGTTAACACGTTAACTGCCAAGCAAAATTTTGAAAAATTCTCCGAAGGCCATTAAAAAAAATTAGTTGTATACTGTTAGGCTGATCGTAAGCTACATATATCAATTGTTTATACTATAAAAATCCGCATGTGGGATGCTATTTAACATGCCGGTCACGAGTGAACACCGCGGCGCACACTATTTTCTTGTTCAGTTGTGGTTAAAATTCATTTACACTGTTGTTTTTTATGGGGATAAAATAAAACAATGTTAAATGGATTCCAATAGCTTTAACTAGGTATAAATAAAATATTTTTCGAGGCTTGAAAACAATACTTATAGCCTATTGAACTAATGTATCCAATAAAAACGTCAAATAGTATAAAAATCCATGGAATCTGTAAAAAATATTTCGATAGTTTTTTCTACAGAATGGTATTATTATATTTTTGCTCAAAGCTCGGAGTTATGGAGAAAAAACGCAAACTGATATAAAATCCAAATGATTCAGAAAAATTTATAAAATATAAATTATAATCTCAATAGTTTTTCCTACACGATGGTGTTTTACATTTTTTGAGCTCGACGAGGCTCGACACTAAAACTCTATGTAAACACAAAAATATATGTAAAATTTTAAATATTTTGATAATAACATATTGTCCTGAAATGTGAACATATTGAAAAATAAAATATTTTCATGAATCAAATATATCATAAAATATCAGTATTTTTTTTAATAATTTTATTATTTGTTCAAGTAGGATAAAATTTGAGATTTGCATACCACCAAAACACTATTTGGAGAAATAAAGAAAAAAAGAAATTCAAGGATCAAATTTTAATTTAATATAATTTATTAAAACCAAAATGATTTTTTCCCTTGGTTGTTGTGGTATGCATTCGAATGGGAGACGCCGTGTCGGGCATATTTGGGGATAAATTTCAGCGCGGAAGTGGCCGATGGCGCATACGAATTTTTTTTTGTATGCAAGTTTTGCCGGGCACCGATGCACACCATGGTGCACTGGCATAGTTGGGTGCCGGGCACCGATGTACACCATGGCAGTGAACGTGTTAAAAGATATCAAATACCTAATTTACATTAGCTCATAAATTTTAAATATCATATTATAAAAGAGGTATTGATTTGACAAAATATACACCACAGAGTCACGTAACATCAATGACACTCGCTATTTTTCAATCAGATATAGAATCTAAACGGGGAAGACAGCAGCGGAAATATCCAATGATCAGCTTTACACACATCTATAAAATTGATCGTTTCACTAGTCATTTTAATAACAATTGTCAAAATTAATTAGCAGTTACCATGAATAAACAAATGTGAAGACAGCTTGTCATTATGCCGATTGCCAAGATTTTTAAAGCTAATTGATAGTTAGTCTGAAACAGACCTTGACTAAAAGGGTAAGAAATCTATTTGCTCATTAATAGCAGAATTAAAACCAAAGTGGTAGCTAAGAAAATGCCCCATGTTTTATTCCAAAGCATTTTGTTTTAAATAACGTGTTCTCGTCCCCCTATATAAAATTCTCGCGACACGAAAATGTTGGAAAATGGTATCACAGTAATAATTGATGGACGGCTGTCAGAGTAAAATCATTAGTTTCCATGTATACATCTGTGAGTGACCGTTCCAAAACTTGAGGTAATTTTGATAAGTGGCTTGTTGAATTAGGAAACCTAATTACGTATATTAAAATTCGTTGCATTTTATCGTGGTACAAAAATCAACAGTAGACAGCATGCTTTGTGCAATTTTAATCTAATTTAGTTTTTTTCAATAAATTTCCGATCAATACCGTCGCAAATTTCTAGTTCGTGTCCAACTACAAGCGCGTCATTTTATCTTCAAAAATTTAGAAAACAAAAAAATGTACTCACAAAAATTTGAAGCCGACGGCTACCTGTAGATGCAATTGTCGAACTTATAAAAAAGTATGTTGCTAATCAAACATATGGAAACACTATTAAAAGAAATTTGGGTTCATTTTCTATGTTATCTTTTATTTATGACAGAATAAACAAGCAAGCAACCGACCAAACTTGTGCGACTGTCAAAAAATATACGGCTGTGTACGGTGTACATACAATCATACAACAATTATAACGGTCACATGACGTGCCGGTTCCATAAACTAAAAAACGTAAATATCAACAAGAGTTGTTCTTGTAACCGGTAACGGCATCATAAATATTGAACATGTCGACAGAATAAATGGTAATTTGAAGCATAGACAATAATAAACTATATAACCTATTCAAAATCCACATTCTATCAAAAATATTTTTTTATACCTATACTTCTCGAAAATTTTATCAGGTTTATTATTTTTAGTCAACCCTATTTCAAATTTTAATGATTTAGACTTGACTGAATACTTCAAATGTAGCTATTTAAAGACGGCAGGCTGTAAATCAATTGGCCAAAGCCACAAACGATTCAAGAAAGTCTCGCTCCAGGTCTTCTACCTCAGCGGTCACTAACCTTTCTGATCTTACAGACCACTTAACTCACAATTTTGAATCTCGCGGCCCATTAGCATATCGTTTTCTTAAAAAAGATACTATGTATATAATAGATTAATGATCATAAAAATTACATTGTTTATTATGAAACAGTATATAGGTACTCTTGTTTAAGCATAAAAAATCAATTTTAGTGATATTTGTTGCCATATTTGAAATAAGGTTATGAATTCTTGACTAAACTACCGTAATAACTTTGCAGACCACCAAAATGCTCTCGTGGACCAGACCACCAGTTGCCATTACTTGGGATGAAGGGAAAAGAATAGCAAAGATGCAGTATTTTGGACACCACATAGTTGTTATCCATTAATACGCTAACAAGTGGCTCGCTTAATCAGAGCTGTTCGAGGTGTTCCGAGGAAGGGACGAATTTTTTATCACTCTTATAGTTATATATAGTAATTATTAAAGCAATGGAATGTTACTTAATACACTCATATCATGTAAAAATACGCAATGTACCGTAAAATAATAAGTAATATTTCTGACAAAATTAGTATACATAAGCTACAACTAAAATATCAAGTTTACTACTAAGCTTCCAATCCCGATATCCGTCAATAAGTAAATCCCGTAATCGCCTAAATGTCAATCCCGGGATTCACTGTAAATTCTGAAAACTAGTTCATATTTCAAATTAAATACCTACTACCTGATTAACTGCAGGGTATACCTCAGTTTGTTTATCTAAATACTTTTTTTATAATACAGTAGACTCCTCGGCAACATGGTTTCAGTGTATTTTTTTAATAAAATTTGCGTTGCTCCCTGATTATGGGGCTATAATTGTTTGATACGCATGAGACACCATTGCTCTCCCTGAGGCAGAAGTTGTCAACATTCTACAAACTATTTTTTTGGTTGTCATGTGCACACACATTCTCAACATTAATTTTTAACCGCTATAATTATTCAATATTTTTATTTATTTAAAGCCACGACTACTAACAAAAATAAACTAAATTTTACAACGAAAGCAATTTCCTTAGAAGAAAACCTTACCTACTAGAAGCGACACATGGAGTAATTCAATTTTGATACACAATAAGGTCAATAGCACACGTTTGATCATTTTCAAATATAACTTACAAAGATTAAAAAACCACAGTCTCCCGAGAGGGAACGCTTGCCACTACATCACTGGAATTTCTGCCAGTGATAAAATTAGTGTACATAAGTTACAATTATAGCACTAATTTAAATATACAGTAAACTCCTGCACGTACACAACGCAATTCACATCTATCACATGCAAGCTGTCAAGGGCAAGGGTGAGAGACCCATTAGGTAGGTTTTTCATAAAAAAATATAATCCCAAATACTTTTTTTTTAAATCTTATTTATAGTTTATCACTACAAAATGTACAGTAATAATAATTAACAGTATGTTACAATAAATTATATACAAATATCAATAAACCTGAAAAAATATTATCAAGTCATTACGTTATTGGAAGAATCAGATTTTCTTATGTAGGTACTCTAATACTAAATTATAGCGTAACATAGATATAGAAGTTATTACCCACAGATGTAATCTGTGACTTACACGTGTGTAAATGTGCGTCAAATATATTTTTATACAATACTAACTAATCTGTAACTTTTTAAGGTTTAACAAAAATTTATAAGTATAGTACCTATCATACAAAAACGCTGTTAAATAAAATATAAAAAACTATCATATCGAGTGGGTTCATATTGTTTGGTTTTAAAAAACTATTATTTTAAAGTTAGAATACAATTTCATTTTACATCAACATAAAAGTATTTTTACCTACAGCTTTTTTTGGTTTGCTTAGGGAACCTTATGAGGAACTACTCCTAAAAACAAAATGCTGACCAAAAATTGTTGGAGTGGGAATATCTAAAGTTGAAATAAGGTTGTTCAGCAACAGAAAGCAGGTGATTACCTGTCCGTATGTTGAATAAATCATAAATTTTAGGCAAGGAAATGGAAGCACTTTAATACTTGGTATATTAAACAGGCTGCCATTTTAAGAATGCTATAGAATTATACTCAATATTTGAGTAGTATGGTACAGCACTACATATTAATTACCATTTTCTTGCCTCTGGTGAATATTTCCAGTTTGAGACAGGTAAAAGCCTTTTCCTTCAATCATATTTCACTTCATTATTATTGATTTTAGGCATATTAGCGTACCAATAATATCTAAATAATTCAACTGCAGGGTGGCGCTCCAACGTTGTCTATTATTTTATAAATTTTTTGATGTCAACATTTACTTCATCTTCCATAATAACAAATGTATAAAATCATATCATTGATCATAAAGTCATACTTTCAGCCAATTTAGCATTAAAAGATCTAAAAAAACAAGACCATGCAACATTTTTATTATGACAAATAAGACTGGCATGTTTTGTGGTGGAAATTTCTCATCACCAATATAAGAAATGACAAATAATTTAGAAAAGTATCACCTGCGGATAAAGCCTAGGAACACTGTCAGACAAGTGATCAGTACATAGTAAAAATTGACGGATATGAGTCTTCCTGAACATTAAATGGATATTTGTAAAACAGAATGTAGAATATGAAACCACCTACCTATCTACCCTTCCACAAATTAAAAAATTGCTACATTTCACACCATTGAATTATTAATACTGATTAGAAAATATCCTAATTTTTAAAAAAAAATATTGTAATATCGAGAATACAAAATTTGTACCAATGCTTTTTTAACAAAGTTTTTCAGTTCCACATAAGTACTAAAATTCTTATTCAATATCTTATCCATTCATGTAGATTTTATCGAAAGGCTCTTACCTTATAATCATATTTGTTATTCTTTAGATGTGATATTTATTTTTTTACAATAAAATGGTAATTAAATAATCACAAAAAGCAAATTTAATAATAATTTTTTAAATGCCTAAAAAATCTTTTCTTACATAACAATTTATATCACATAATATACAAATTTAAGAATCATAATATTCATCCAAAACAGTTTTTTTTTAACCTTAATGATTAAAAGTGTAAGGGAGTCATCCCCTTTTCAGTTGAATATATTTATCTGTTAGAATTTAAGACTCATCGAATGTTTGATACTATCTCTGGAAATTATCTATTTCGATCTACCAAATTTCCATCTGTATAATTGTAATTATTTTCTTAAAGCAAGAGTGTTTCTTGCGCGTGATACAATATCTAACATAGTTCATTCATAATGATATGTTCTTAACTTTTGTACATTTTCAGGGTAACACAAAACAAACGAAATGTAGTATAAATGTTTCAAGATAACTCTTTACAATCCAGAAACAGCTGAATGACCAAAACTAATGTAAACCAGGCATGGATGACTGTTAATAATTTATTGTTGATACTGAAAACTTTTACAGCTTTCTATTGTCTTTCGTATTGAAATTCAAGATGAAAATATTGAAAAATACTTTTGGATCATTGAAACGAATTAAATAAATTAAAGTTTTCGAAAGTGTCTTTTAACATCTTTACTATATTGGGATTTTGACTGATTCCTAACACACCTACACCCTGACTTAAGCGATTGATAGAATCCAAACCCCATAAATTGAAGCATGCCACTCTTAGGCAGGTAGGTTCTAGGGTACCTTATACTGTGTTGATATTAAATTCTTGCAGCAAAAACACATCAAATTCAATATTTGCTGAACACCTTTATGTTGCAGTATTTTTCATAATATTCCAGGATTTTAAGCTTCATAACAATTAATTTGTGATTTATACGAGTTACACGTTGACGAGAGATTCAGCGGTTATTGATTGTCTTCCACAAAACCAGAAATGACAATCATTTTGGCTCATGTCAAATCATCATATTTTCAATGTTTCAGCATGATGTTATTTTTGTTCCCTAGTAAATGTGTACATATTATTATAATATAATACATCACATCACATCAACAAGGTTCGTGTTAAATAGTCACCTAGGAGTTTATATTTGGATGAATTATGAAATCAAAACTATGCTGAATGTTTAAGTAATGCTAAAAAAATTATAAACACGCTAACATTTTATTGTTTTAAACAGGTTTCGCTCAATAGAAAGATATTAAAGAAACAAATCTCTATATTATAAACTGTTGTTTATTGCCAATGAAATAGTATGTAGTCCATTATTGTCTCAAATAATCTTATTTACATTATCATAATGAAGCTACTTAGATGAGTTTTAAATTTTATTTTTGCAAAATTTTCTCCATAAACATATCAATTGCAAACATTAATTGATATCTAAATTTGTCTTGAAACCTATGACTATAATTTAGCTACAGAATAGTAATAAATCTTTTTCAAATAAAAAACCTAATATATACATAAACTAACGCAGGGTTTCCCAAACTAAATTCCGCAAAAACCTAGAATGGTTTTATACGCTACAACAAATTCGAACATATTTAACTTCATATTGACAGTCGAGTAAGAGAGGACTATCTTTAAGACATGATGATTTAACTTTGGCATATATTTTTTTTACCCGACCGCCGACGAAGCTTTGTCAGTTTATCGGCAGTTGCCGAGAATTGCCCAGTCGGTTGGCGGCACTGTAAATATTGTAATTTTAATTCTCTGAATTAAGTTTTACTAGTAGATGAAGAAGTTTCTTAAGCCTTTTCAGAACACTTTCATAACTTTAAAAAAATTCTTGCGATATTCTGGGTTTGGAATACATTTTCTGTGACAGCTAAGTGATTATCAAAATCTTATTGATTTAGTCAATGACTTAAAACAAAAATACAAAGATTAATCATTAAATGATTTCTGGGCGAATTTTTCAGAAGAATAACCCGCCCTAGTGTGTGAAAACAAGCTATTATTATTTTACTTCTATGCACTAAGCAGAATTATCTTCCAGAGGTCCAGGAACAAGCTCGACACCACAACAAATGTAAGAATACAGCTTTCTAATATTGTGCCCGACATCAAGAAGATTTGCAATGCAAGAACATGATTCATTTATATTTATGTTATGTTTTGAAAATACAATAATTATTGTTTTTCCTCATCTTTTTAAATTCCATAGATTATGTATTTATTACCTACCTAACAAAATAAACAAGGTGTTTCGTTAAAATTTCAGGATTTGCAGTGTTCCATCACCGGAAAAGTTTGGGAAACCTTGAACTAACGTTATACAATAATTGTGGTGTTAAAAAATTTCATTGGTCCATTGAATGCTTAAAACTACTTAATGTTACATATAAATTATATTTACAAAACGGTTTATAAATAACTAATAATACAATAACTTCTGAAAACAAATAAATAATTTGGGTCAAGCGTGACAGTCGACTGGGTCCATCTATCCATTCTCATTTACTAGTCTCGGCGGTAACTTGCGCCGCCAAGTCTTCAAACTTAGCCATGTAATCGATACTGGTATCGCTCATTAAACACTGCAGTTGTGTGTCAACCTAAAATAAAAGCACACAATTATGTTCTTCAACGAATTTACGGTTCCCTGAAAAGTTGAAATTATTATGTTATTTTTATCAGTTGATAATGCTCGTGATGAGCGAAATCGATCCTGATCATAATTTATTTATTGTAAATTTAAAAAATTGAAATGCATGGCATTACAGCTAACGCCAATGCGCCATGCATTTCACAAACATAATAACAGTAACAATAATAACAACAATAATAGTAATTATTGAAAACAATTATAAACATATGGAAGTAATACAAACAAATTGTGTTTTATTTTTAAAATAGAATGGAATAATGTCATAAAACAAGAGAAAAAAATATGATATCATTGCGACTCTCACCAGAAAATATCGAAATAATTTCTTTTAGGCTGAATCGTCATCAGCTTTCAGTGTCATTTTCGTTATGCTCCGTTGGTGGCATCAAGAAATCATATTTCCAACTTTCATTTAAATTGGATTTTTTTATATTGGTAATTGTCAAAACGAAGGTTAAAGTTTTTTCATGCTTGGTTAATTGTGTATCTTTATTCACCTTATCATCGAATATTTTCAATAAAGCAACCCTTTATTGAAAGATTTTTTTTCGACAAAACAGGAACCATGTTAAGCGAGGGATGGATGTATATTTATGAAAAATCAAAATTAATAATAAGTCTTCAACTGACCGCTTCGTCAGCCTTGGAAGAGGTAGCAGATTCCACTCCGTTGGCGTTGCTTCGGCTTGGGGGTACACCGGTCGACTCCAAATGACCTAGGAAAGAACTGAGTGAGAAATTGTGGACCTCGGACTCCAGCCAGCCTTGGTCGTTGAGCAAGCGCGATGGACTCATGGAAGGGATTGACATCGAGTCTGGCGGCAGCAGACCTGAAATTATTTAAAAAAAATATATTATTTTGCAATTCACGGACACTCACAATTCCAAATAATATAAAAAAATCATAGAAACTACAAATAAGTTCCTATTTTCATTAAAAATATCACCTGCAAATGTTTCATGTTTAGCGAGAATCCCATCTTTTTCTTTTCCAGCAGAACTGTCTTCACCGATATTAGATGGCATGGATATGTCCATGAGATTCACCAGACTTGGAGTGGTGTCCGGAATTATAAACTCATTTTTTTCTGAATCTGAAATCTTCTCCCATCCAGTATCACTCTCGTTCGGAGCAGTGTGCAGCGTCACCTATAAAATATCATTATATACAAAGAACACAAGATAGTTTTAAAAAATACTTACTTTCAATGACTACATATGAATTATTAAACTTATTTTGCTACAAATTTTACAATACAGCTCAAGTCATAATTTATAATAGAAAACCACGGAAACGTCTTATCCCTTTTTTTTTAATCCAGTCTGGTGCATGTGGACTCCTAACGAAAGTATCTCAATAGATGTTTTTCTATGAGAAAAAGTTGCTCAACCTCAGAGAGTAGGGATAGAAGGATAGAGCTAGCACAGTATCAATGGCCGGCATTTTAATAATGATTTATACAAAAGAAAGTTTACCTATTCAAAAAGAATTGAATACTTACGAGACCGAGTGGATCACAATTGCTCGCATTTAAAGCCTCTTCAGATTTACCAGTCACAACATTAGGGTTATTGTTTACTAGGGATCCTTCAGGGAAATACTGGTTATAGTTAGCCCGACCGGAAGCGGGACTATCATTTACAGATGGTGAAGATGTATTTCTGAAAAAATTTGGGAATGCTTATTTTAAAGAGTTTGAACAACCTTGGGTTTACTAATGGTTTATATGATATAAATGTAGTTAAATTATTTTCTATCCACACTAGGATGCTTAATATATTAAGTCTTGAAAGAAAAAATGAATGACTGAATGATAACAGGCTACAATAAAAAAATATTAATACAATTGATAACTTTAACACAGCAGATAACTGTCTGCATTATGCTCATAGAACCCTTTTAATGGTAACACTTAGCGGACTGACATGTTCAATGATGATTGTTTTATTTTTATAAATGCGTAAAAAAGTTAACCCTTTTCACGCGGTAAAATTTGATTTAAATAGATTTTGCACATTATGTGTGCATCACAGTGAAAGAATTATATAAGCCCTAGCACTGCAAATAAATTCTTCAGTACCAAACCATTGTTGTACTATTTAATGAGAAGAAGTATCAAAATTAATTAAGCGAGCTCGCGTTCGCTGGATACACCCAGTAAATACAGCCGCACGTCACTTGTGATGTCAGTCGAAGGCGTTACAACAATGACTCGTATCCTGTGATAATTTTAACATACCTATCGTTGGACTCTTTTCGAATAAACACCCTAACGACAGGCTTAGGGCGTAGGGCGGGCAACACTCTTAAAACTGGAGCGGGCGCCACTATGGCAGGATTAGGATGCGCAGGTAAGAACACTCTCGGAGGACAGCACCCTAACTTTGGGAGGATTCTGACATCTTCATTTGCGGATTGATCGATTTTCGTCCGACGTCCTCTCCTAGTCCACTTAGGTAAGTTGCTCAACTGCAAAAAGACACATTTCACGTTTGACAAATAAGTTATCTAGGTGTCATACCATATTTACATCTTGTTTTTCCAATAAAATATACGTACGGTTTCGCTTTAATACTGTTTCAATAAAATCTTGCTTTATTGACTTAAAATTCACATAAATAATTACGAAATCTGTAGGTTTTTGTTATTACAGGTGGTCTCATATCATTAAAAGGTACTTGAGAAAGATCAGATTTAACTTTGAGATACAAATACTTTTTAGAGTATTTTTTTCATCCAAAAAAACTGTTGAAGATTTTTCAAATTTGACACATCGTTACCTTACTTTGAAAAGGTTCTCATTGCACTCAAGCGTTTGAAGTTTTCACTGATCATATTTTGTATTTTGAAGGAAAAAATGTATTTTTAAATAGTGAGTTAGCATATATTTATACATATAAATATATTACTTGTTTTTTACATAAATTATTTTAACTAAAGCCTTTATGAGTATCTAAAGCTTCAATTAGAACTGACAACAATAGTTTGTTTGAAAAGGTTTTATCGGATATTTCAATTTTATCAAACAAAATGTGATTTTTGTGATATTTATTCATAGTATATATTATCATGACTTGCTGAACCATATAAGCTAACAATAATATTATAATACAACAGAATAATAATACATATATACTTTGAATGTTTGAACGAACTCAGCTAATTTTCGTCAATGACCACATCGATACAACAATAGAAGTAAGGGTAAAGCACACACCAACCATCAAGCAAAGAATGTTCGACATGACGTTAAAACCTTTTCAAAAAAACTGTGATGTGCATGTTTTTTCTGTGAGATGATAAAAAGCAGTTGTAGAACATATTCATATAGTATATATTCATAGAACCGTATAAAACAAATTTGTCAAAAAAAAATGTGTGGATAGAACTCCGGAATACTGCTAACTCCCTCATTGAACAATATATGACTCTGAAATCAACGTATATGGTAGAATGTGGCTTATACAACATTTTCCAATCAAAAGGTCATTTAAGGCCAAAATGTCAGTTAGAACTTTTTCAAAGTAAGGTAACGACATTCTAATCTCACAAAGAATTATGTTTATGAAAGCTATATATATATATATGTCTACGTATTATTTAAAATGGTGACATAAAAATATATTCAATACTTTTTCTAATGTGGAGCTTTTCAGTGTTTTTTTAAATAAATTTTAAATACAAATACTTGATTAGTTTCACCTGGAATTTATTCTGTTATTCATTATAACTAAGAAAAAGTATTCCAGTGAATCGAATGAATAAAATTTTGCTAGAAAACCTATGACCTAATATTATTATTAATTCTATCTCCTCACTTTTAACCGCCCTACCTCTTGGTTTTTTTCGATGAAACAAATATCCCGAAAACGACCGAAAGTTTCTACTGACCTTGAAGAACTAACTGTGTTGTTTTTTTGTAGATATGTATAAACCCATAGCGTATCATGTTTGTTTTGTAAACATCGGGTATGTATTTGTTTTAAAGCGCCTACATGATACTATTGCTATATTACAGCGCGCGTATCACGTATGTTTGTAGAGGTAGGGTGGTTAAGGTGTTAACTGTCAATTCTTGGTGGAAAGGCATTATATTTTAAAAAATAAAACATAATTTGATAGTACTACTTCTACATGTGGAAGTAGTACAAACAAATTGTGTTTCATTTGTTAAAATTCTATCTCCATTAAAAAAAAAGATTCGCCCCTGGAAGTGAAAATCTATTTCAGATATACGCCCCTGAAGGGTTAAATGCATGTTGGAAGGCAATCTGTCCTGGAATAGTTTCAAGTAATAATAATATTGAAAATCTTTAATATATAGAAACAATTCCCCATAGATTTGGATCCCCTGCTCTACACCATTTCAGGATTTAGAAATTAAAAACATCACAAACATTCATGCCTTTGGATATTAATCCAAATTGAAAAATCAACATAGTATGAAACATTCTTTTACAGATTGGAGTCCTTCGAGACAAGACCTAAAAGCGTTACACAAATGAATAATTCTCTAAATGTACACTTATACTATCATGGACCCAGATATATATGCAGTAAATCCTCCATATAAAAGACCAATGCGGACAAGGGGATGTCCGTTAAAAAATAAATCAGCTTTTTCATTTGTAGAAAAATTAAACGACGCAATACATAAATAGAGAAAGCTACATCCCGCCAATAATTTACCGACACGCATTTCAATTGTCGGAACTGTGTGATCACATGCTTATCATATGCAGAACATCGTTTACGAGCTGTGGATCTTGGCTTGAAGCAAGCAAACCAATAACAGGAATATTGAAAGATTTTCAAACTCGTATTGAGGTTTTTCTGTACTGCCACTTACACCATAAGGATCATGAGATCGTAGCGGATCTTCAGGAAATGTCCCTTTTGGCACGAGCTGACCTCTAGACAATGGTGCCCTGAAAATCTCTCTGGGTTGAACCGGACCCTGGCCTTTGCTGTCCATGGAAGACACCAACGTAGCTGCCGGAGGTTTCGATGTTGACTTTTCCGAATCATTCTAAAAGTCAATGAATGGAATCAATGTCAAAAAATGATTTAAATAATTGATTTCAGTTGTCAATTTATATTGATTACATGATGTTATGTACTGGTTCTTTCAGTTTTAAATTCAGAGATTTTTTAATTGTCAAATAAAATAATGTGTATTATGTATGAGCTTACTTCATTACGATTACGAACGAAAGATCTCTTGCATTGGGAGCTACCGCAGATATGACCGCAGGGGCACGTCGCCCGCCCCAGCTTGCTGTACATTTGCGACACATAAAGCAATTTGCGCAGTCTATCTGCAACAGTGACAATGCAATCCCTGTCGGCCACAGCCAACGGCGATTGCAAATCTTTCTTTGGAGACTTTCGACTGAGCTGCGGTCGCTGTTGGTTTAGGATGATTGACAATGGATTGTTTACCATCTTGGAGACCAAATGGAACGCTGTGTCTGTTGTGGGATCATCATATACGTGGTATATCTGTTTTCGCGCAGTTGATGAGACTTCTAAAACAATATAGTCATTAAACAAACGAAAAACTTCTTTACAATTTCTCAAAATAGATCAAATAGAACAACAATATAACGTGTGGTCAATTCAATTTAATTTAAAAAAATACACATTACAAATATCACAATTTTAGTTTTATTTTTTTCGTAACTTAGCACTTACTTCCATTGGCATGCATATGTGAATTATTAAATTGGAAATAAATTATTTTAAAATGTTTGCATACCCAAGTTTTTTTTAAAACTCAAAGTATCACGTAATTTAACTTCAACTTGTGATCCACATATCATAGTGGGAGTTGCAGGGACTGTGGAAAATATCAATTTGATCTTTATGCAATTCCTTCCTGATGAAGCATCTTTACCTGTTTCACTTGACTCTTGACTGGTTTGCCCGGTAGGCGATAAAAGAAGACGGTCCACTTGAAGAAGTTTATCTTTCTCTTTTTCCTCGGCCACAGTATCGAGGGAGTTCGAAAAGCATCGTTCCGCAGGCGCCTCCTGGTTATGTTCAGAGGCCTGTTTCAGGATTTGAATGGTTGACGGTGAAAGAGGAGGAGTTGCCTCTGACCACCAATAATTCAATTCCAATTTTGACTCGCTACCAAACTGAGGATAAAAAAAGTTATTGCTGAAAGATTCAGCGGTCTCTTTGTGGAAATTCATTTTTATTATAAATTAATACCTTCTCATTCCATTGGCTTAGTCACATACAACCGGTAGTATAACTAAGTTAACAATATCAATTATATCAAATTTGGATTATTGAGATTTTGTACACTTCCATGAATTTTGTCACTAACGACCCGGGTTTCGCCTTTCGGCATCTTCAGGCATTCGAGCACACGAATGAACTCGAACTGACAGACAGTAAACAGTGTCTAACGTTTATATAGAAGATACAAATACGACAAATATTATTTACGAGGTAAAATATTTTACGTCTGAGAGCCACACTGATACCTGAGTTAAAATTTCGAGAATCGCCTTAATCCTTATTTTGTAAACACCACATTTACAGAGTGGCGAATTGCCGCTTTCCAACTTCTTATGGAATTACCAGTGATTTTACAATTATAATAGCATTGTGGGTTTCGACGGGATGCAATTCGACGAAAGGGTAAATATATACAATCATTCCACGTTTAGTACATCTGTTTCTTTTTTTAATCATGTCGAAGTTTCTTTTTTTAATCTAAAGGCAGCTAAATGTTCTGATACCTTTATATCTAATGTACGTGTGGTTTTACCCACATAGAAATGTTGGCAATCACTGCATTGTAATTTATAAATACCAGATTTGTTCTTAAAATGGACTCTATCTTTATTGTTAATAAGTAATTTGCCTAGAGAATTTTTGCAATAGAACGCCGGTCTGACACTATCAGCGAGTTGTTTTTTAATTTTAAAACTTGTGCAACGTAAATAACTAATTCTATGCCAGTTCCTAGGTTGGTCTATGTCTTTAGACAAGTTCCCGAAATATAGCATCTTTTCTGCTAATTTACGTTGTTTTTTTGATACAAGACTATCTACAAGAGACGCCTCATAGCCATTATTAATGGCAATTTGTTTAATAATGTTTAGTTCGTAAATAAAAAGAAGTGTTTTCACCTTAGAAAGCGGAACAATGTTTCCGGCTTTCTTTCCTTGAATTTATTTCTTGGTGAGCTATGAAAATAATTGCAACGAATGCATTATAACCGTTCCATCTAACGATGCCAACTACCTGACTTTTTAGGATATTCAAGAATTATAATCGACAGTGTTTTGGTCAATTTATGTAACCCTAAAAAAATACGAAAATGAGTTCGAGATGAGAGTGAAATCATTTTGACACATTAAAATTACTGTATCTTGAAATAAGTCGAAAAAATGCTTGTTTAACTAGTTCTGCATCCAACTGACGAATATATACTATTGCCTAGCAAATGTCACATAAGATATTAGATAATGAGTAATAACATTTAGTTTGATTGTCGAATGATTGCTTAACAAGAAAAATGATAAATCGGTAAACTTACCATAAGATATAAATCGCCGATAGTCAAGTCGCTGGCATCGTACACGCTCCATCCTTTTTTTGCTTGCTGCATTAACAGTTCTCTGTTCCAAGTCTTTTTAAAATAATTTAAAGTTCCGTTACAAATTCTACCGCTCTGGTCTTCGGGACTGTCGAGAATATTTTTCAATATCAATGGAGACTTTTCTCTCGCGTCTGAAGAATTGCTTTCTTTCTTGCTTTTTGGTTTCGTCGCCTGAAAAAGTATATATGATGTATTATTTTGTAACAACAGATTCGACAGACCTAGAATATCAGAAACAAAAAGAATCAAAATACCTTCAATTTGGGAGAACTGATTGATTGCAGATCTTTCTTAGCGTCCTCAGCGACGGGTAAAACTGGTGCATCGCTTTCACCGTCAGTTTCTATATTGTACTTATCGTCGTCGGAGAAAAGGTCTTTTTCTTTATCTCTAAAATCAACGGCATCATTCGATTTCTCCTCAAATTGCAAAACGCGTCCGTCACCGTTGGCGTTGTTATTCTTAGCAATTGCAAATGTCACCATTTCCATTCCGTCATTCGCAGTTTCGTCAATATCAAATATGTCATTTTTATCAAGGCTTTCTTGCTCAGTCTTATTCTTTTTGATGACCGTCGGCTCATTGTCTCCGCTGTCTTTTCTTTGTCGTTTATGGTTCTTGAACCGAGGCCCTCCACCTTTGAAGCCGGCATCGTCTAATATAAAACACAACCAAAATCATCAATAGGCAAAATACTCGATCTAATAATGTATAATATTAAACTTTGAGAGGCAGTAATATAAGTTTGTGATTTGTGATTTCACTTTAAGACTTAAGACGTCTTGTATGCTCATCTATTTTAATATAAAAACATCTAGCTGTTTAGAAAGATTAAATGTCAAACATACTTACTTAACCAGGCTGAATAACAAAGTAAATGTATTATAATTTTATTTTGAAAGTGATAAGTATCTCTCGGATTCATCGAAAATATAAACATTATCCTATAACAGCTCATATAAAAAACACACTCACTTTGTTGTGCAGTGTGCGTCCCCGTTTCTATGGCACCCGTTCTTTCGAGATAGGCGTTGAGACAGATGCTTTGGCAAGAGACGTGCTCGCTAAGGTTCACAATGGGCAGGCACAGATCGACTCCCGGTTTCGGTCCCATGTGGAGAATTAATTCCCGCGAACCATATCGCACAAGCCAACTCCTCAAATCTTCATCGGTCTCCGATTTCCGCCTGCGTCGCGAATGTAAAAGGCTTTTCGAGTCTGCACCGCTTTTACCGTTGACGACGATTTCACTATTGGTAGAGGCGTTCAAACCTTCTTCAGACTTTGAATTCTCCGATTTGGTTACTAGACATTTTGAAATTACCTCTGCGCTTTCTTCTAATGTAGAATCTTTAATCAAGACAGCTGTTTCACTTTTAACAGTCGTTTTTTGTGCAAATTTATTTGATAAATGGCAATCGTCAGTTTTTTGAGTCGAGCTGTTCACTTTCAATTCTTTTCTAGACTGAAATATTTCAGTATTTTTTTCTACTCCGTTGCTAATAATTTTAGCGAGCTTCGTTATTTCTTGCGAACCGGTCGCGGCCGACGCTCCGAGAGTGGGAAGCTTGTCAATCTTTAAATTGAGGTTTGTTTGCAAGCTAGGATTCAGGAGATAGTTAATTTGCTGATTCAGCAAATTGAATTTGCGCAGGGAATTTTTCCCATGATGCGTCGTCGATAGGCTTTCTTTCTGTGTTTTAATGGTCAAGGTAAAAACTCGGCTTAATGCATTCACACAAAAAATTTCAGTATTTAAATTTCAAATTGGGATTATTGAGATTTCGTACACTACGAATGGACTCGAATTCGTGTGCTCGAATGCCTGAAGATGCCGAAAGGCGAAACCCGGGTCGTTAGTGACAAAATACATGGAAGTGTACAAAATCTCAATAATCCAAATTTGATATTGAAATTCCATCAAGCACCCTCAGTCGATGTCTTAAATTATTTAAATTTCATACAAAAAATAAATAATTAATACAAAAAAAAAAAAATATGCGAGATGACTAAATATGGATTTCAATAAAACAAACTACCAAATTAGTCAACACTCAAAATGCTAAAGAATAGATATTAAAAGGATACGGCATCATCGGTAGAGGACTGCCATCTTTTTTGTAACAGAGCCAATATGGTGGAGAGTCTGCATGAAGGAGCAGTCGGAGCTAAAACACGAGGATTATGTGCTGCGGATTGCACCCGGGCCCAGGCTTCTTCGTCTCGTGGAATACCCACTACACAGATTTTGGTGGGTAGCCGAAGTTGGGAATTCCACTCTGAAATAATTATAACATTTCAATACCCACAAAATCTCAAATTTGATAGCTTAACTATTTTTTCAATATCGTTTGCTGTAACTGAAAAGGCCCGAGGGTTCTCGTCCTGATCATTTGCAAGAACAGATGTTTTGAATTGATTTATGGATTCGTATCCAAGGGCATGGATATCTTTGAGGTTTCCATCCTTCCGTACCTACTCTTTACGATCCTGAAAATGGGGCATGGAGAGAGGTATTAGCTGCTAGTCCATTAATAGCCTCATCATTCTATCCTAATTACAAATTTGTTCTAACATGGTCATTGACATTATAAAAGCATGTGAATAAGAAATTGGAAGTGTCACGATACAAATTTATCGTTATTAATGTTTTAACTACATAGAGTTAAGGAGCCTTTTAACAAAGCGGACTATCCATGGCGCCGATGGGTGGTTGTCAGCTACATTTCCAATTTGTGTCTTTGACAATTTAATGTACTTTAGGTTTAAGAAATCTTATTGGAAACATAGTGATTTCACATGTCTAGGATCTCTCATTTTTTACCAAAAGTAACTTGATTCTAACTTATTCTTTTATGATAAGACGTTTTCAAGAGTGACAGAGAAAAAAATAGTAACCTTCAAGATTATTCAACTTCCTCAGTGCTCGGCAGACAGGCGTCCGAACCCTCAGCGTTTTCCCACCTTTTCTGCAAGCGACCATGCCCCGCCTAACAAGTTCAGACAGACGATTAGCAATGCGAGGTAAAGTTATAAGACGTTTTCTCATTTCTCCATAATTTATCAAGCCGTATAACTCCTGGACTACCTTCTTTACATCTGAAAAATAAATAAAACACTGTATTTCCTATCTAGTCATATGGAAAATATTTAAAAAAAAATAGTCGTATGAAAAAATTTTAAATCCTAAGAAATAAAACCAAGGCAAATCGGAGTAGATAATATAACATGCATTAAATTATAAAATTTCACATCAGCTATGGTGATGAAATATTTCTGTTAAATAAACAACTTTATTCGAAGATTTATACTCACTGTCGCTGAACTTGACGTGTTTGGAGATCTTCTGCCATGTTCTGTAGTAGAAATGACTGACCTGATGCTTAGTTTTAGCAGCCGGCGCATCCGATCCCGTCTTCCTCTTCATCTTACTGCATATGTACGCAGTGATGGCATCAAAGTCTTTGCCGAACTCATTCAGAGCTTCGAAGAATAAATTTTTGTCATGAGTGGACCATGGCGCTTTTGGCATGCGCGATTTTGTTTTCCCAATAGGATATTCCTTTTCTTCAAATAATGATGGATTTGTCGGGATCAAAGCTGCAATACCGGATTCGTTTTCCGGTTTCTCTATTTCTGAAGATACGATCTCTGAAAAGAATAAACGTTTTGTTACTTTAACCCTTTGAGCAGTATAACCATACAGTTACATCCAAACGTTGTATCGTGTTTTATGTGTTGCAAGGATAATATTATCGAGTAAATGATCATTAGTTCTTCATATAATACACCACACATAAACACAGTGGTTTTTGGTGATGAAACAAATCTTTTTTTAAGCCATGTCCACCTTAAAGGAGAACTGGTTGTAATTCAGTCGCTCAACTATTTCGATTGTAATACTACATGCTCACACATGAACTGAATAGAGATCTAGCTCCAAACGCTAAAAACGCCTACTACCAGCTACAGTCTATTGTTGAAAGCGCCCGATTACCAAATGTAAGTCTTGCCTCCTTACTAGGATAACCAAGAGTACTAATTAAAGCCACTGTTATAAATATTATGAAATATGTAGCAAATATTATGAAAATATATATTCTAAGCTGTATTTCCGCGGCCATCCAAGCAGCGCAAAATGGAGACAATTATATAACACTGAGGTCTACAGGTTTTACACTGTTACAATCATGACTGGACGGACCACGAACCAGCAATATTGTTCGAAATGACCAATATTTTGTTTTTGAAATTTTTCTCATGACTGTTGTATGCTCAGAGTATCAAGTTGGAAAACGACCACACTTGACAGGAATAATTGATGTTGATGCTGGAAGCCAAGCTTAAGCTCGTTTTTTCGTAATTATCACTTCATGATAATGACAAAAAATTAAAATATATATATATAGGAGAAAAGGTCCACAAAAAATTTTAGGGCCCCAAAGAAACTGAGTGAGATGTGAATACGTAAAATATTAGGCATTTCAGGATGGTACCTTTATCAATAGTATCGCCCATCGACAGTGCTGGCACCATCGAAGGGCCCGATGAAGGAGACGAAGCTGCAGCTCCAGGCGTTGAATCTAGTCTCAATTTCTTGATAACCCTGGCGCTTGTTCGTAGGGTAAGCCCAGCGGACTCACCCCCGCCGGTCCCATTGTACGTCGTCAGAGATCCGAGCAGTTCCTCTACAGGCATTTCTGAGGGTTCATCTAC
Source organism: Himalopsyche phryganea (assembly GCA_022494535.1). Lineage (NCBI taxonomy): Eukaryota > Metazoa > Arthropoda > Insecta > Trichoptera > Rhyacophilidae > Himalopsyche > Himalopsyche phryganea. The sequence continues at coordinate 1,983,900 of JAGVSL010000074.1, read as the reverse complement.
TTTTGAACAAATCTGTAAAAGAAATGAAAAGTGGCAAATTATACATCAATATAAAATTTTATAAAAAAAACTTGAATCCCCGGGTTGCGTATCTTATCACAATAGAAATTGGTAAACGAGAAACTCCGTCGCTCAAACTGTGAGAGAGTACGAATTGAAGGATGGGACTAGGACAGGACTAGCGGTTAGCTAATCATTCTTGCTACACCCCGCTTTTATGAGAGGGTACATGGGAGGAAATTTTAGACATCAAAAACATCCATGACATCAAACACGAATCCATAAATTTATTAAAAATGTTCATACTGGGAATTGATACCGTGAACACCGCAATCGATGTTGACCATTCAGCTACAGAGCTATAAATATTAAAATAATGTTTTTCTATGTAATGGATAATGTTGACTGCATATTGTGGACTATTAAAAAGTTTAGGTTTTCAGAAAATATATATAAATCACTTATTGGAAGCGAAAACATTTATGCCAAACTTACGTATCCAGAAAATGAAAGGCTAATTCCTTGTTTAAATTTTTTAACACAAACAAATTATGAAACACTGAATAATTGTTTTTTAAAATAAGTAATACAGAAAAGTTAGATTTTTCTTTAAAACGTTTCATTATTTTTCAGCAATGCAATGTAAATAAGTTAATGAAGACATCCATTGTTATTAATGATGTTAATAAGAGCATAAATAACACTAGATTGCTATTTTAACCCAGTTTCAGCATAGAAATGTGTAAATTATGATCTCTAATCTTTGCCATAAATTTAATACGATGGTAATTTTTGTACTTTGTACATTTCGATTTTTACTTTGTACTCATTCTTTTAACTCAATTTTTCACTATTTAAAAATACCGAAAGTGAGAAGTAGTTTTTATATTACGATTTTTTCAGATTTAAACTCACATCTCTTCAAAAAATTTGAGGGTTGTCTGTAATGATATTACTATATAAGATGCTATTCAAAATCAAACACATCTATCAAGGACAGAGACACACTCTCCAATTCCAATATTTTATTTTTCAGTTGGAAATGCTCGCGATGACTATGACATAACATGTCGAGATAACATTGTTAAATTCGCACAAATAAGTATGTTAGCCTAATTTCAAACATTTTCAGTAATCAGTCTCCTGCTAAACTCAACCTTCCACCTGAACCTTCTCTTAATAGGACAGTTGAGTGACTGACTTACAACCAGTCTTCATTTCAGCGGTCTCTGAGGTTTGGCGTAAGAGCTTTACTTAGCGATTAGATGGTTACGGGTTCCCTGGCTTAAAAATGATTTTAATTACAGGGAAAGAAAAGAAGCCTCAGTATTATTTTTGCATATTCTTTAAGTTTAATCGATGCAAGAACAGACTAGCGTAAAAATCTTCGAAATACTTTTTTATAAAATACTATCACTTAATTATTTTGTTTAGATAGAATAATTTTTTTCAAACCATCATGTCGAAATGCGTTTCCGTCCTCTTAATTCCAGGTTCTATTTGCGTTCTATGTAAACTTACAGTCAAAAATAATAGAAAAATTTAACTGGACTGGTCAGGCTTATACGAGGTCAAAATGAGAATTCTGCCATTCTTGAGAATGCCAAACTTTATGTTCTGGATCATTTTTTGAGGCATCGAGAACATGGAATTGTTTTTCCAAAGTATAGAAGCTTCAGAAGCGCTTTAACAATATTCGGTGAAGATTTATGTCTTAAATGTGTTTTGGTTTAAATCAAATACCAAATTCCAATATACAATCGGAAAAATACATTATTAAAAAATACGACTAACTAGATATATATATATATTACTATATATCCGAAAATAATATTCATCAATTACTTCCCACTAAGGGTAGAAACATTTACAAAAAAATTAAATATCATAATCAAATTGAATGGCTCGTATGCACCGGTCAGTGATGTTTGCATAGTTTTGCTTAGCTAAAAAATTTAAAATTATGAATTGTTGTGTAAATATTTCTAGCGACGACCTTCCAACAAAGAAGAGAAGATCACACATCATTCAAAAGTGCGAAACATTTTTCTCGATATATCCACTATGTATTACAAAATGGTCAAACTTTTAATACTAGGTTTTGGGTAACGTCGAAAAAAACGAATTGACAGTTGCGAATTCCGATCCGGCGAAATGATATTAATTTATTTACGTTCTGAAATAAATCATTAATACAGATACGAAGTATATTAAAGATGTGTTGCATGCTCCGTAAATTTGCTTCAGAATTATTTGCAATTAATTTTGAATGAACATCATTGTTTTCAATGGAGTTTTATTGTAAATTATGAGAGATAATTAGAAAATACTGTTGTAAATATGAAAAAATATAAAGCCCCATTTAATATCATACATTGGAATGTAAAGCAATTTGCAATCAGATATGCATTCATGTCAACACGATAGTCGAATAGATATCGATAGTCCATTCAATGCATTATTTTCACTCAAATCTTAGATCCCCAAAGCTGAGAGTAAAATCGCGCTGTTATTTTTAATCTAAGGTTGATGATTATAATGTAGCAAAGAAAATCAATAATTATTGGCTACTAGCGAAATAAATAAATTGAAAAAACGTTTGTATTAATATAAATTTATTATTTATAAACCCGTGTTATATTGAGCATATTTTTCGTTTTTACAATACCAAAGAGTTAATTAGTTTTCTTATTCAAACGACTAAAATACGTGTACGGCTGTAGGACCCCAAACCAAATTATATTCCAATGCTTGGTGAAAAAAATAAGAAGACTTCAGAAGTTAAATACACATTCGATTGTTACGTTAAAGGTAGCAGTGATAAAAGCCTGGTTACCACTGATCGATATATATAAAACTTCTTCGTGTTATCACTGCAATCGGTCGTATAAAGTCGAAGAAAATATGTATAAATACAGCGCCGTGTATCGACACATGTCATTTTTTAATGTCAAGCGTTAGATCTGTGTCCAAACGCCGGAAAATTTCCACTGGTGTTAAAACGTCGCGAATTTTGTCTCGAAGTTGAAAACAGCCCGGAAAATGATTGTTTTGTGTTTAATTAGGTGTGCTACATGAACAGATCAGTAGTTTGATGAAACGTCAAGATAATCGAACAATAATTTATGGTGAGTTACTACCAAAAGTTTTTTTTGGAATTATCAATCGGCTAAAAACTACATCCTAAATATTTTTTATGAAATCAGATGTCATTAAGCTGACGCGAAAGATTTTGCTATAATCACTCAAATCAAAGATTCCAATGAAATATGCTACATAAAATTACCAATGAATATGCGAATTGACTGCCATACGGGTTTCACTTGAAAAACAGAAAAAAAACATAGGTTTCATGTAAATTCTATCCACCGACAGTAAATTGGAATAATTGCTGCCGTCAGACGATATTTTGTTTACGAATATTAAAACCATTTATGATCCATCGTGGAAGTCCAATACTTGTTTTACCCTTCCCTAGTTTTTCAACACATTTAATTTTTCAAACCAAAAAACATGGGATATCAATAAAAATGTCATATTCCACTGTGAAAATACTGATGGCCATTATTTAGCTTTGAATGAATTTTATTTTAAAATAAACCTGCATGCGTCGAGTGATTGTGATAAACAAAAAGGCGCTTTATATATGAAAATCAGTCCATAATCAAGAGTAAAGAAGATTGTTTAGAAGCAGTAGCACTTAGATCTAAACACTTATTAGGATTATTTGAATATTTTTCAAATTAGACAGGCTATTAAATGTTTAAAACTTTCGAGCGGTGTTTATTTACCAGTGTCTCACAAAATAAAAAATTAAATACAATGCAAGCGTCATAAACTCAAAATATTTAGGAAGCACTGTTTAAGAGATTGAAAAATTAACTTTTCGCCGAGGCGTGACATAGTCAGAAATGCTACTAATTGTAACCAAATAAAATATCTATTTTTCAAATAGCCTCTCTCAATATTAATAAATAATAAACTCCTACCTGTACCTAAATCTACGAACTACAGCCTTTCATCCCGAGTGCTATTTATTCTCGACGAAAGTCATCAGAAAGTACAGAAAAGGCTTAAAAGCTATCGCGTCGAAAAATTAAACCATCAAATCACGCAGTCACCTTCGTATATTAATATCAATAAAATTCTAATCCTAACTAATTAAAAATGTGTAGTTATAACTTACAACCCATAAGTGCATAATTCTCAGTGTATGTACACTCTTCGTTGCATTTTCACATTCGGTATTTCTGGACTGATTGGAGTGACGAAATGCTCAGTTGAATAAATAGGTATCTACCATATATTTGGGTTCAGTATGAATTTCCTCTATGGTTTTAAATTCAATAATATTCACATTTTCATTTTTCGGCAATGACAGGTAGTATTTATTCCTGTCTTTGAAAAGGTGTGAAATGTTTGGTCGGTTAATATTATAGAGAATGAGATATATAGTAGACTAGAAAACCGGGAAAAACGCGATGGTGCAAAATATGACGGAGTACACAGTACAGAGCTATTATTTTTATAGTATTGCCCGCAACGTATATTATAAAAACACGAAAATTCAAAAAAAAATGGACGTCGCTAAGAAATACTTTTCATCTTAAATACCAGTGTTTCCTTGCATAAATTTGTACAATATTGACAAACATCGGTACGTGAGACCATTTCAAATTATCACTCAAGAGATCTCTGCATTTAAAAAAATATAACCATTACGATGTCCTTCAAATTGTACAAAACCAAACAGCTGCAAATACGACCATACAATATTACACAATAGACAAACAAGAAATTATGCCCACAAGAATCAGAAATATACATAAAAATTATGAAATTAATTCCAAGAAAATATTTCGAGTGCACCATCTTACTTCTGACAATTCATAAAACTTTGAAACAAGTTGCAATTGGTAATTGCGCATGTAATTTATTTCGAAGATATCGACGTCTATTCATCATCAATTTATGTTTACTGAGCGATATTTTTTAGCGTCTGTCACAAAATTATTTTTCTGCAATTCCACATTAGCTGTTTCCAAATGTCACATTTCATTTTTGTAAAAATTGATGATTTGATGTTAGCATACTAGTAGAACGTCGTCTGCGTGGGCTATGCTCATACAGTCCGGGGAACGAGGAATCCAAGAACGGTCGACAATAAGTACCACCATAAATTCATGTTTCATTAAATTATTTTAGTCGGATTAAGTGAAAATAAGTATGATCGATATGCAGCTACGTTCGGTATGAAGCGGCTATTCTAACCATAATCTGTTCTCACTCTTATACATGAGTGTCTCCAATTTTTCTTTCACTTATTTTATATTTCTCGAATTTTCGTAACCGATAGTCCTCCCTGGAATCTATTTACAAAATAAATAATGATCCTTTGAGAAACACTTGATTTGAAGTGTTTAAAAAATTTCTCAGGTGACCTTTTACCTGTGCGCCGCGACACGAATATAGTCTGTGGCATACGGTGCACTTTTCTGAGGTTGCATTACCGCTTAGTTGCATTTTCAAAATATTTTTAGTTCAAGCACAGTATGAATTGCATTATTTTTTTATTTTAATAGTATTCCAAATCAATGTTTCCGTCAAAACATTCATTTTTTCCATTAAGACGCGTAAATAATATAGAAGACAGATTATTAGATATATTGCAAGGTATTATAGAAAAGTATTTATTTTGTTCCACTGAAATTATAAAATACGTACACTTGATAGTTATTTCGGTGTTACACTGTTAGGCAAAGATATTAGTGGTTTCATATTGGATTTTGAGGTGTCATATTTTACACCGGTACAGTTGGATATTATTTTATTTATAAAAAAATATTTTAATGACGATAAATGAGAAGTTTCTCTCTTGTTCCTAAATATACGGCATGCATTATTTTATAATTACGTTGTAAATAAATTAACTTAAAAAGTATAGTGATATTAATGCTTCAGAAATGAGTGAAATTATAATAGATAGTATCTATGAGAAAGTAGTAATGGTAAAAATATATTTGATCATATTGCTTAATTTCTTTATATGATTGAAAAATTAACGTTCCGCACTCAACTCCGCAAGGTCACACTACTGCCAGATGTGCATCATCGTCGTATTTGAATGAAAACTGCCACCTACACAGTCGACCAGGGGTCTCCAAACATTCTAGCCTAAATGCCACACTGTCTCTTCCACTCCCAAGTCCCAAGGGCCAAGACCTAGCTAGCTCATCATACCAACATACTGTAGTTTTAAATTACGCGCCAATTTCGGTTGGTACTTACGGGCAAGTGTCAAGGACTTTTCATTGCGGCGGTGATAGCCGATAATGAGAAAACCAGCTTATGCCTGATTTATAGACTCATATTAAGTCCTTTCGACAAAAACATGGTTTTTTCCGTTTTCGGCACTACTTATCTGTGTGAAAAACCTACATCGAGCCGGACATCCGGAATGTCTGACCAGCTACCGTGGGTCGGATTGGTGGCCGCTGCAGCAGACTCCCGATTACCCGGGCTAATGGTGGGGAGAGGCAGCACGGATAAACAAAAAGCACGGATAATTCCAACTATGGTTTTTTCTTTTTTAAATACAACATTTCTAAAGCACATAATTATTTTAACATGATTAATACTCGTTATTTATTAGGAAAATCTGTGATTTTGGATTCTCTAATATCAGTTCCTATAATATTCCTTAGAGCTATTATATCGTTATATTCGAATTTCTATTAGTCGATGTACTCCAATAAAGTATCAATAGAAGTCAGTGCCATGTTGTAATTAATAATGCTTATTGATAATTTTTTCTAATTCTCTATCTCTTCTGTTTGAATGAGATCGGAAATAATATCTGCGTCACTCATTATTTGAATACTTAGATCACATGAATTATATTCTAATCACTCCTGAATATTTCCTCATGTTTACGAAAGCGAGCGATCTTTTTAAAATTAAATTCGTGCACGGATAATCGGGAGTCTACCGCAATTTAATAATATGTCTCGTAAAGAAAGATTATCTTTACAAATACATATAATTTATCTACATAAGCTGAGTATCAACCGCGGAGAAATTAAATCTCCATATAGGTAGCCCCGTTAAATACTAACCTTGGCATTCCAAAATAATGAATGATAGAAAGGTTTTCCAAAATGTCTCCCGTAATGGTGAAAGTGGTCACCGATCAAATAATAATAATACCATAACATCATGTGCAGCATTTTTTAAGTAAATCCATCAGCCGGGTGACCTTTTGGAATATCGTCATCGAGCTCGCCTCTTTCGGTGCGGCTAGGTCGTTGATTTTGTCGAAATCATAATTATTGCGAATGAGACGGAACCTTGACAGTGAGAATTGTGGCAACTCAATATAGCAACTCTCAAGAGTTATTTTGAATAAAATTACGACTCTATGTCAAGAGCCACTTATACGTCATGTTCCTTTTTTCAGTGTCGTTTTTTGCCACTTTCACGAACGCATTGCGTAAGTCAATATGTTTTTGCTAGCGATGTTAATTTCGAAGAAATTACTAACAAAATATTCATAACCTTTTAAAAATATGTATGTGAAAAATATTATCTTATATTCGTAGAATAATAATGTCGTACTAACGACGGATATGTGTAAATAATACAGCAACCTGCAATGATGTTCTTGAAAAAATATTATTGAAGCAATTTTAGGCGATTATTTTATTTCAACAATAACTACGCTATATTTTAAAGGTTCCTGTTTTCTTTCATGTGTCCATTTGATGGAGCACAGGATCATAAGGGAGCGTGCGATAACGTCAGATAAGTTCTTCTTCTCTAAAATCGTTAAGAGTGGAAAATTTTCTTTCCAACGTTGGCTTGATAAAAATTAGTAATCCATGGCGAAACCAGTTCTCGGGATTACTTTCAGCATTATCCAGTGCACACACATTTTTGCTGCAGTGTCTTGATCGCCTTTTTTAATCGACGATCGTCGAGCAGAATTTGCTTTAAGTCTTAAACTATTCGTAATAATCGCCTCATGTGATAAAAAAATCTTGATCGGTATTTTTAAATCTATATAGCAGAGTTGTGTATATACCACGGAGTATGGCGTTCGATATATTTTCTAGACAATTCTACTTTTGTTTTCTCTTCAAATTTCAATTTTTCTCTCGAGTATGGACAAAAACAACGTCTAAGCTGGAGTCAGAGGAAAATAATTTAATAGGAAGTGATTAGACAAAAATAAAAATTGCAGACATTCATAATATTTTATGTAACTAAACCTATCCCTTAATTTACACGGTTAACGATTTACGTTTAAACATAATGTCAAATAAAAAAATAATCATGAAAGCAATATCTCACATTTCGCATAAATTATAGCCTCGATTTTACAGATTTTAAATTACAAAATCGAGGGATATGAGTGTGAATTAAATTTAAAACGTTGGTATAAAAATGAGCAGCTGCATTTTATATTATTTTTGTAAATCGATAACTAGTAGTTTTGTAAAACAATACGCATTATGAAGCCGATTGTGGTATATTAATTTAAAAGAGTCCTACATATTTTAACAGTAATTACTGTTGTAGAGCTAAAGCCTTACATGTTAACCCATGTTTTTCCGATGTTCTAGTTTGAGTTAGTAAAATAACAGCCGATATTATAATTATTTCGAGATCGAGCATTGCAGAGATAGTCGAGTGAAATACCTCTCTCTTGCATAATCCATTTGACGGCGAGTGCAATAATCTTGCTGCACAAAATGAATAAACTGGTTTATACAAGCGTAAAAACATAAAATTTCTTTCATATTAGTTCGTAGACAAAAATATTTTAATTTTTACGGAATTATAACAAATAATTAACAAATCAAATCGAATCTTAAACGGTTAGTGGTTTTTTAATTAACCAGATACATAACAATTCGTTATATATTTGTTGAGTACAGTCGACGAAGAAGGAACCACGGTTTCTCTAAATGAGTTCATATCGTCGCTTGAAACAAAACTACATTCCAAGATGAAAAACTCAAGTGTACATACTTATTATTTGTATTCGTTATTGTCTCATTGCCACTCAGTTTAAGATGAGGATCTTAATATATTTCAACGTACACGAAGGGCCTTCCAATACGACGAATATTAATAACTAAGGTCACAGAATTGAAATCGATAAAGGCCACAACCTTAGCTGATAAATGATAATACATATTAAAATAGTTTTACATTTAGTGACAGTATAACTCCACCCTTCTATTATGAAAATCGAAACTGAACATGACAGTTTGCAGTGTCGACATAATAATATGTTGATGAGTCTTGTCTATAGGCGTAGGAGGCATTGTCCCCGAGTCCCGAGGCCCCAAATGCGAAAAAATATTATCGTTACATATTAAGCAAACACTTTTTACATCAACCACAATCACAGTTTCAAAGCTGTCCTGCATAAATACTTTTCTATTCACAATAACGTTATAATTTAATTACTGTTTAATTTGTATTGATTGTAATTAGTATGAAGAAAATAAAAGCTCAAAAAATATATGCATTTTATCTTATTAATTATTGAAGGTGCGCAGGACGAACTAGCTTTTTTAATGATTCTGGCTCCTCAAATATACATAATCCACCGATGTGACTAAAATATCAATGTGTAAAAAAATGCCAAAAAAAAAAAGAATTTCTTTCCTTATTTGAAACAAAAATGTATCACGAAACTAATCGAATATCGTGGTAGTTAAAAACAAACCTAATTTCATAAACCCCTTCCGTTTGAGCAAAAGTGTGTATACCCCCCACACGACAACATGAACCGGCTCAAAAGTATAATTCAGAGAGTTTTGGATTATTATTATCTGTCAAACGGCGTAACATTTCACTTGTCTCCGGCGACATGTTTCTGTATAAAGGATGCAGGAGAAAATTTAGAAGTAAAAACGTGCACACGATTTGTATACGAGTTTTTTCTCATCAAAAAAGTGAAAAAAGTATCTACAACCGAGTCGAAGAAAAAATTGTTAAAAAGTTTATATTATATAAAATAACAAGAAATTAAAAGTAAAAATAAATATTAATTAATAAGTGAGTTTCGCCAGTGTACAGTGAAAATATGCATAGGCATGCATTTAATAAAACAAATAATTTTAGTGCAGTGCAAATTGTGAAAAGTATTGAGTATTGACAATTAAACGATAATGATAAAACCCAAAATTGCATCCGTGCGATAAACACGTAAATGTATCATTTAGGACACACAAAGTGAGTACTCATCTAAATAATCGTAATTGACAGTGGAACACCAAAATGGCTATCGACAAATGCTAAATTTTCAATTTTTAAAAAATTTACAATTAAACTTCATGAAGCAGAAAAAATCATCTGCTATGTATAGCATAGCAAGTTTCGTTCGGTCATTTGTCTTAAGAGAGGTTTTTCACTTTCACATTTTCCATGGCACTAATTTACGATTCAAATACGTATTTAGAAAAAAGCTTTGCGGTTATTCTGAACTTCAAATACGTATAATTATTGCAGTATTTATTTTTCCGTGATTTTCAAATTTTCGTTTCGTATATTCATTTCAGGCCCAATTTTAAATCTTATATTCCTGAGAGACACAGGTACTTTTTAATGTCATTAGTTTTATAATCCTCGTTCGCTATATATATTTTATATACTACAAAATACTACACAAAAATGGTAAAAAAAAAATTATATATAATCTTTAATCAGCAAAATAAATAAAATGCATTGGTATAATACATACGATGAACTGCGTTGATTGGACATCGGTTATAACAAGGTAAATCTTAAGTCCTGATTGATGTCCAATCGTGACATAAAACAGCTAGTGAAAAAATCGATTTAACTATGATTAAACGACAGTTTTGTTCTATAGTTTTATAATTCTTCGGATATTATGGCAGAGCTTTGTGAGTTATATGCTATCTAGCGCATCCACAGAGGATTTGTCGAAATATTTTTCAATGGCACTCTACTAGTTTATTTTGACACACTTAAATAAATATTTTGTGGCTCCGATATTTTTAAATTGCTAAAACGACGAACAGGATGTAAAGATGACATGTTCTGGTCCCTTGAAGGCCGTTATAACATTACACTGACGTCTGTTACAAAAATATACGTACTTATTAAATCAAATTTATAATGTTTAAATGATGATCGGTTTTTATTCAATTTGAGAGTCGTTTATCGTAAACAATAATTACGTACGTTAACAGTATGTAATTTATTCATTCCGGATAAACGAAACGCTTTCCGGCAAATGATTTGTCGCAACAGAAAATAATGATAATCAAGAAATGGCGACATGTCCTGGATGCGATGTTCGAAAAATATTTTGGGCGCCGAAAACAATGGCGAGTAAAAAATATATGATTCACTATTAGTGGTATGGCGGTTTTACATTTTTAAACGAATAGTATTGTATAAGTAAGGGGGCGCAGGCGGTGTCAACCGGATATGCGAATCTTCTATACACATACACAGCCACGCGATAGATACAGAATGATTTTTAAATACCAAATTTATCGGTATTTACTAACAACAATTACCAGACAATTATAAATAAATGCATATTGCTGAATGTCGGGGACATATCGATGGCCTAGTTCCATATTGATACAACTATAAATTGGTGGTTTTGAGGTATGCCCGATCAAAGTTTTGACTCGTAAAAAGTGATGGCTTATTATTTGTATTACATTTTTATTCAAATAGGTGGTCATGGTTTACAGTTTTAGGATTAAAAGTCGTTTCTTTATGGAACGGCACGATTCACAAAAATACATTTCCACAATACGATATTTCGATATGTATGTATATGGAACTGAGAAATTATTTGATTTTGCCGATTTCCATACGCAAATATCTGCCTTTTGAGAGAAACCTGTACATTTTACAAGTTGTACTTTAGAGCGGAGATCGAATATAATGGCTAACTTAACTCAAAACATCAAATTTTTGACTTATCGTCCTATGGAACTGGGTCGTAATATGAGCCGTTGACATCGATGTGTCAAGTGAAATGCATATTACACAGTAACCCTATCCACATGTATAGCAAATGCTAGAAAACGACGCAAACTATAAGGTAATGCACCTGGCAGGTCACGCCCCCTCGATTATGTTACATATTTTATAATATTTTACTACCCGTTTCCAACGGAATAAAAACATAAATTATTGTCTTATAAAAGATTTAGTAATTTAATAAATGTCCAAAGTAATTAATTATTACAACTCGAATGCTAGATTTTTTCTCGGACAGTTGATATTCAAAAATTATAATCCATGTTTTAGGGACATTATAAAAGAAGAACAAAGAAACTTAAAAAATATCAAATTTGGATTATTGAGATTTTGTACACTCCCTGACAGTTCGAGTCCATTCGTGTGCTCGAATGCCTGAAGATGCCGAAAGGCGAAACCCGGGTCGTTAGTGACAAAATACATGGAAGTGTTTTTTTTTTTTTTTTTGCCATGTCCGCTCCCAATGTGGAGCATATGGTCTCCTAATGGAGGTATCTTGACAGAATTTTTTCTACGAGAACTGCTTGTCACTCAGTTGCTCAACCTCTCTTTTTTTTTTTTTCGAAGAGAGTATTGGATAGAAGGATAGGGTTATGACAGGACTAGTGGTTAGCTAATCGCTCTCGTTACGCCCCGTGAGGATGGGATTGGTGGGTGGGAGGACTCAGACTACGAACAGAAATCCATAAATCGATTGAAAGATCAATCTATGAAAACCGTTCGCACCGGGAATTGAACCCGAGACATCCGTAACCGTAGCCAGCGACGAAACCAACTGCGCCACGGACGCCGACAAAGTGTGCCGAAATGACACGACGTTTTTTTTAAAATGTCAGTTTGTTGAGTTGATATTTGTACTTAGGATTGATTCTGATCATAGTCCCGACGAGCGTATCATGGTAATCAGAATCAAAGATATACGGACATAATAATATTTCAATCAAAGAATTTTATATCTCAAGAAACAGTAACGACATTTTTAGAGCAATAAAGAAATGAGTGTTTAACGAAATATCTCTATGTTTGTATGCCTGTCGGTCACAAGAACGCCTCCCAAACGGTGTACATTAACGACATGAAATTTTCGCATGTCATTCTGGCTGCCATTTCTAGGTCAACTGTGCTATTTTCAACTTTCAACTCACAACTTTTGACCTTAAACTGAAATCGCTATATGTTTAATGTCTTAATAAAACGTAACAGAAAAATAATAGCAAATAGTTGCTTAGCAGCCCGCTCCGTACTAAAATAATACGTCACGTCGTCATAACAACTCAATCTGTGTTGAATTTGGTTAGCGACTATAAATTTGTTATAATATAAATGTCACAAATAGTGACTTGTCATGCAAATCGTACAATTTGTAAAAAAACAAAAGCTTTTCGAAAAATTATCCATCGTTTAAAATTATAAAAATTAAAACATCGAAATCCTCATTTCGTGGGTTTAACAAGAAGTATGCCGAAAACGAAAATAAACGTGTTAAATGAACTAATATAAGCGACCCCTATATCTTGGGCGATGTCCAGTAAAAAATACCAGTAATATATATTTGAATGAGCAATATGTATTGATCAAATATTTAATATGCACCGATTGTAATGTGGGAGATCGGAAAACCAATCAAGAATTTAAATTTGATGATAATTTCTATGAATTGTATTTCATCATAATAGAGAAAAGCCTATTAAACCACACGTTTAGTATGTATTGCGCAACTTGTACAAGGATTACTTTACTAGTATGTTCTAAGATTAATTTACGAGCAGAAATGTGTATGCTCAAAAACGAAATTGAGGCGAACAGTATTATACAAGACAAGCATTTCGCTTTATCATCATTGATCGAACGAGGAATTCATCTAACCCAAATTCGGCAGAAGCATGTGGTAGTTGTAACCTACAAATAGGTAAATACCTGCATTCGACGGACAACACGATTATTATTAAAATCAGCTGATAACGACTTATTCGATCATTAATGTGAAGAAAATTTATTTCGTTGATGTGAAACAATAAAAAATAGTATTCAATTGAGCGTCTGTATCGATTTTATGGCCAGTCATCGCGATGCTGCAGGTCGGCGTAGATTTCTTTTAAAACCGGTCGCTATTTTACAAACCGCAATAATTACTAAAATAATTTACCGAAACCCTTCGCAATTAACGTTTCCATCTAAAAATGAGCCTAATCATATGTGCTCGTATTTTATGAATTCAATCCACTTCGTCGATTTCTTATTGGTAATATGCCGGATTTAGCGGTGTTTTGGTGTTAACGTCATAGAAAATAAGAAACTTTGTGCCATACATCAGGTTTTTTAAGTCTACGTTAGTTACTACTAAAAAAAGATATTTCGCACAACCGTAGTATGTAATGTAATTAATACATAAATAATAACTCCGCTTAAAAAGTTTCACTAAAACATCATTTTGAATTATCTACGGCAATATGATGTACAATCATTGTAAGTACAAGTGTTTCTGATAAAACATAAAGTATCATCATTTGAGAAGGACTGCTAATCACCGCTCTTAATAAGCAAACTAAGAGCGGGAGAATTTTCGCCTCAGAAAGAGACGGACTAGAGCAGTGGTCTCCAAACTAAATAAGGATGTGAGCTACTTTCAGAAATTGAAATAGTCTGGTGAGCTACTTATACATATTCCTTCTTTATAATTTTTTATCATCGTCCTTTAACGTACCAAACATAATATTATTATATTACCTAAAATAAATTAGGACATCGGGTTTCCAATAAAACGTAAAATGCGTACTTTAATTATGTATTTAAAAACAAAATAATAATATCTTGAAATAAGTGTGAATAAAAGTAAAAATAATTAGTGAAAAGAATGGCATTCACTTTCCTCCACATTTTTTTCAATTCTCGATGAGTACCTTTTGTCACTCTCATCCGAATGCAATTATCAAAATGCATATCTGTGAGTATGTTTGTATATTTACTTTTAACCACTTTCATAAGTAGATAGAACAAAATAATGCTTTCATTTTGAGCGCAGTTCGAACTGAAATCGAATACTTTAATGTTGGAACGACAGGCCATACATATTCTACAGTCGAAACAGTACTCTTAAGCGACAAATCTCATTGAAATTCTATCCATTCCATTTCTGATAAAGAGCCATCTTCTTGAAAATTTTCGACGATAGATGATAAAATATCTTACGCGAGCTACCAGTAGCTCGCGAGCGACCATTTGGCGATCACTGGACTAGAGGGAAGAGGAAGGTAAGGCAGGTCGTCTCTTCAAACAAAGTCGCAGACTGGTGAAATGTAGGGCCCAGATTCAAGCCCTGTCAGTTGATTTACATCCAAAAAAAATATTTACATAAAACAGGGAAACACATACAATTTATAATATGAAATAAAAAAATGATTAGATTTCAATTTAACGAGTTACTTCAACACCCCTACTCGGCGAGTACCTCGGGGATTGAATGCCCTGGGCGCGAGTGGTGACGCCACTGGCCGTACTCGTGGTAGGTGAATCAAAACAGGGAAAACAACATCAAAATTAAACGAAACTCACAAAAAATCATTACACACACACGAATTTATACAACGGACTTATATCAAACTTCTCGCACTATTCGGAGCGCCGTGGCTTGTCTAGCAAATGCCACGTTCCCACTGAGGGTGGGTTTTTCTTAAAAACAAAAACCGTTGGACACATCGCATCTCCGCGATGGTCTTCGTATTTTTTTTTTGTTTGCAAGGGACGGCGTTCCGGATGCGAGCGAGGCCACACCCCCCGCGCCCGTTGTCCAGTGCCCAGTGCAGTGCTTATAAATAATCGTGACAAACTTCGTAGGGAAATTTGTCCGATATGCTACTAAGTTTAAATTGCCGCGAGATACCTCAGTTCTAATATCTTAGTTACGGTGGCGAAAGACGTCGCGAGGTTGGTTCGGAGCATATAACAAAACGGGGATGTGTCACATTATATTTTACTATTCTTCTTTGATGAAAAAAATATTCTTTCAGTCATATATGTACTCAGCTTTATGAAAGACAAGTGCAAGGGGGTAATTAAAATCTGTAGACAATACGTCAAATATGCCTCAGCGCTCCCAGCCATTCCGGCGTGAGTGAGAAATGCGTGTCGACAGAAAATAAGACAGAAGCGCTCGCACGACGGAGTGTGTTTGAAGTAAATTTGTATTTGACGTGACTTATCTGCCGATGTGAATTCTCATACACCGAACGTTTTTTCAACTTCACACATATTTGTAAATTGTTTTTCATGGCGCTGGAAAGCTTGACTATATACAGAGCAAATCTTTTTCGTCTATGTTCCTTGTAACGATTCTGAGAGCTGTATACCTTGAGCGGTTTCACGGGCCATATCCGTCACCTTATAGAAATCTTCGAATAATTAAGTATGAAAAATACTTCATCAATTGGAGTCAAGTTAATTTGTAATAAAACTGAGCGACGATATGAAATTGTATCTAGTAGTAAAAACTATCGCGGTCATGCATAACAGAGATATAACATTCCAAGTTCGGGGAAAATTGGTGGGCATTTATGGTTCATTAAACATTTCGCATAATATCACTGATCCTTGACCGAGATTTGGGATAGTCTCAGAAAAACTAATTATAAAAAATGTGACCGAGGTTTAATCCCACACAGTAGACGAAATTGCATATAACGAGAAAAATTCACAAAATTCATAGAAAAGAATTGTTTATTCACCCAAAGCAAAAGTCAACGAAACCTTGAAAATCCTAATCTGGGCAGGAAAAAGTAAATGGATAATGTAATAATTTAACACAAATTTCAATTGATTAAAGAATTGATTTTCAGTGTCGATTGCGGATTTCAATACTACACAAATTCAATTCAAAAAAATGTGAGTATTGATATTAAAAAATAGTACATTTATTACAATATAAATTCAATATTAACTAGATGTGCAAATATCGTAATTGATACAAAAATAATTATGCTGCAAAAAAACATATTGTCTTCGTGTATGCTCATAATACAGATGAAGAAAAAGATAATAAATCAAATACACCATTCAGTTCATGTGTCGTGATACTCCGGATATAATCCTTTTCCTTAATAATAAATATATACGATCTAACTTTAAATTCGTGAAGAAGGCCAACGACACCCTCAGGAGTCAGAAGGCTTCAGTCATATATATATTTTTTAAATTAATGTTACATTATTAAACTTAATACTTAAAAAATCCTTTATTCACTATTAAGTACGATAAATAAATTCGGAATACACGAAATAGAGGATTCGATCAAGGTATTACTTAATATTAAAATTGATAACTTAGTTATTCCACTGGCTGTGAAATAATTCCGCTGGCGTTTCGCTTCTTGAAGATGCATCTTTAGACTAACTGAAAATATTATATTAAAAATAAATTTCCACAAAGTTACCGCCGAATCCATCGAAAATATTAAGGTATTACTTACTTAAAGATTTTAAAACGGCGACCGAGAAGTAATATTCACAAGTAATTTCTAACATATTAGGTGATTTCAAATAATGTCAACTTAAAATAAAATTTTGGAATTGTCAATATGCAATATTTTTTTTTAAGTAAAAAAGCAAATAAATACATATTTAACGGCGTCCACTATTGAAAATAATGTTATCTAGGTACAAGAACGTTGCAAACACACCGATCGTCATTTCTGTCATAATTTAATACTCTACACGATAATAATTGATTCTTAGTGACGCTTTGAACATACTTGAAAATGGTTGCATTTTTTCCTGTTGTATCTTCATTAAATCGAAGTATTTGCCGATGAATAAAATTATAGACAATTAGGTACGTATTTTAACATTTATTATAACTACTTGATAATTAATTCGTCTGTCTACCGAATAAACCCGCAGTAGACCAATTTAAAAATTTGTAATTTCAATAAATATAATACTATCAATAAGACGTGACGATTGATAGATATTTCATATTTTGAATGCTTCCGGACGTTTTGTCGTTAAGAACCCTGTTCAGCCGTACATCATCTTCAAGTATTCACAAACTCTTAATGACTTCCAACAAACAGTTCGAATCCTTTATGTCACGATAAGTCTGAGTCTTGTTCAGCGAGTAAGAATATTCTATATTCTATATAGAATATTCTATATACATCATCATCGTTAAAATCTTTGTTGATTCTCATCTAATGTAATTCTAGCGTACGTAATTAACAACGAAATTTTGCGAGAGTTAATATTGTATTTTTTTAAGGCGATCCTATACAAATTTGTTGTCAAAAAACTACACCAGAAATCCATTAACAGCTCAAAGAATCGATAAAAACACTAGCACAATAATAAAGCCTCGTTACATAAGACAACTTAGATAAATATTGAAAACCTTGAAAATGTAAAGAAAAATGCAATGTCTATAGAAATAAGATTAAGGCTTTGAATGGCACAGTCGCAATAACATAAAAGTGTCAGTATCGTTACGTTGGTAGGAGAGATAACACAATCGAAGCTCATTAGATGTTTTGAGAGCTTTCTCGTTATTATTAAAAGTTTGCATTCGTTTACTTCTTTCATAAAGTGTTTATCAATCAAAATACAACAGAATAAATCTTAATGCTCGATTTTTTTATTTAATTAACGGCTTATTTAACTGTGAATAGTCTTTTAAATTGTTCTATACTTTTTTTGAGTACGATTATATAATATTATAGATGTTGATTACAATATAAGATAAATAATCACAAGCTCAGACAAACAATTGTTAAGTTCTTAAATACTATGTTGTTTTTGAATACTTTATATTCATTTTAAGACTTCATTGACTTAATTATTTTTATTTATTTCGGATGGCTTAAGAGTATTCCCATATTGAGCATATATTACCAAACTGCATCTCTTTCTTTAATAAATCGGTATTTACTGTGTTTCTATACATATGAATCGATTTGTAATTGTGTGTTTTGTATTATGCAGAACGAATAATCATAAAATAGTGAAAGCTCATCAATTTAACTGAGCACAAATTTTACCAAACAAGAAAGAAAGTTCAAAACATTTATATTTAAAAAATAAAACAAAGTGAAACGTAGTATTTAAATATTTTTAAAAAATCTAGAAAACCAAGACTCATGACACTCATGAGAGTATAGTGGAAATAATGATGAAATAAAAAATATTTTATTTATAATAAAAATAATATCACTGCAATAATATGCCTACTAATAATTCTTAAGGGGTGTGAAATCACGAATTTCAAAAATCCATTAATAATTTTTAAAATAAAATAAATAAGTGTCAGAATAGTTGAGCGTTAAAAATGAAAGTGTCGGTGAAATGTTCGGTATTATTGTTAGTGCTAACGATGCGCAGTGATGAAGTTACATCCAGAGGGCTTCCAATATCTGCAACTGCAAATACGGTAAGTCCATTTAGTTTCGCAGGGTATTTTATCATCAACAGGAAGTTTAAAACTTACATTGGAATTATTTTTTAGGAATATTGCGTATTTTATTTTTAAAAATATATATATTGCCTTTCCACCAATAACTGACAGTTAACATATTAAAAGTGGATAGTGCGGTTATTAGAACATAAATTAAATATTGCTAACCGTGAATCGCTGTTGCATGAATATAAATGTTTTTGCCATTTTTTCAAGTCATGTAATATAAAACGATGTCAAAGGATTTAGTAAAGAATTTGCATACTTGTCCCGAGCTATCAGTTTATTAGAATAGTCTAATTTGTAGGTATGAAATTCTGAAGGTCGCAGATAACAATAATTAATGCATAAACTAGATCTATCACGAACAAAAACAATAATTCTATAAAATATTAACTTCCACAAAGTTGCCGTGGGATGAATCGAAGATAATTATGTTTCATTTTCACTCGAAATTTTCCTGAAGTTTCTTGGCTGTTTTAGCGAGGTAGCATATGTAATTGTTTATCAGCTAACATTTTCTCTTCTCTAATAATTGTTAACCTATGGAAGAACACGCAACAAATTTCTTTCCAAAGCGTCCTTCATCAAATATAGATAAAGATTTTATTTCAGTATGTCAAAAATCTGAATGTATCACCCTAGTTTGTCACAGTCGAATGAAAAAGCTACAATCGATTCAAGTAAGAAAGTTTTCTGATGTCATTAATCAACACAATGAGTTGGATAACCTCTGATGACATATTATGACTATAAGAGGATAATAATACAAAAAATATCGTTTCACTATATTGGCATACGTTTGTCAGCAAATTATTGATGTTAATATTCAACACGTTTGCCATGAAAAATTAAAAACACAAAGTTAACAAAAAGGAAGGTCTATTTAATAAGTTAAAATTTGTTTACTATCAATGTTGTCAATCCATGGTAGAATTACATTATGTAAATTGAAAACACACGTAGATTACACATTAAACATTTTATTTACTTATCAGGGCCAGTTTCGCGTAGAGATTACGTTTTTGTCCAACCGATTGAAAATCTTTGCTTTGAATTGTTTATTTTCTTTTTAATAAATCTACTGTAATCAAATAAACCCGCGGCCGAGAAACTTCAATTAGATGAACTTCAAATTATACAACAATTGTGCGCTGAATAAACAAAAATATAATTATTTTTAATGCCGTGTAATTTAGTTGACGAACAATAAATACACAAATTAATATTTTACCCGAGAACGCAGTCGATGTATTTTTAACATACCTTCATTCAAAACGATCGCATTCAATAGCCTACAACACCGCAGGTTCCGCACCCCTGTTATAAATTAATTGTTCAAACGTTATCCAAATTACTTGGCTTGATTCTATTTCATCACTATTCCTCGGTCCAAATATACAAATGAGATGTGGAATGTATAATATCCGTGTGTTTAAATTGTATATATTTTATGAAAGTCAATGTGTTAAATGAAATTAATAATAATATTTGTATGTATTGTATTGCATTTTTGTTATTTTAAATAGCAAGCAAGTGTGAAAGATAATGGTCGCCTCAAGATCTTGGTAAATGCAGAGTTTAAGTACGCTTTTAATGGTGAAACAACAATTCCAACATTGGGTTTTATTCTAAGGTGTAAGATGTGGGGTCCGTAGAAGAATGAAAGAATTTCTCGAGCGGGTTTCGCGAGTGGCCTTAATAACGCGTTCAAAGTCACGGACATGAGTTATATAAGAGTTTAAGCGATCAAGTTGATCGCCGATCAACAATGCGTCTATTTGTTGATTATTTATAATATTAAATTGCGGTAGAAAGTGAGTTTTCGGTGGCATTAAAATATTATAAAATGAAAAAATGTCACATACCACTAATTTTGTTCTATTTTATTTTCATTGTGTTTTTTACATTTTTACTTAAGTAGATTGTCATGAGATCAATGGTACAATTTGCAATAAGTAAAAAATTGATAATAATGGGACAGATGGACCACTATTTTCTTGTACTAAATTACCACAAACAAAATTTAAATAAAATAATAATTTATATTTTTATTAATTATCATAATATGATAATGAATCTAAGAGTCAGCATTTTAGCAATGTTCTAAGTGTAGCTGTCAAATGATGACACGGCTGCGGGAATATTGACGCGTGTAGGCCGATAATTTGATGCGTCCTAATTTATGAAGCAGTATAAAAACGTATTGTGTCGGTTATTTTCACTAGAAAAATAATTTAAAAAATCACTAGGAAAACTTCCTTTAATAACGACCCCCCCCCACCCCCCTTTCTCGCCCGTACTGGTTTCCATTGAATGGGGATTATAGTGTAGCACTAAAATTTTATTCATATACCAATACCAAAACTGACCTTACTGTAAGAGAAAAGTATTTATATTTGTGATAGTAAATTTGAACTAGATAAAAATAAATAGTTTTGCTACACAATGAAAAAAGTCGTTATGCATAAAAACTTTAGAGAGTGGCATATCAAATATGTAACAAAGCGCCCTCGACATACAAAAATCTCATTACGAGTGTAGTTAACTGCATTATCTGCACACATCTTACACATTTTTCGCCCCAATTGATCACATAAAATCTTGCGTACCATTAATTACTACATGTCAAGGTCTACTGCACTTCGACTTAGAATCTTTGATGTAACAGCTGATTAGAACTTATTCCAAGTTGTCATCTAAGACGCGGCATAGATGCATATATTATATGAATCCATCTTAGTTTTAGATTACGATAATGACCCTTAAGTTATTAGTTACAAGGCAAATTATTAATTAAGATAACTGTGAAATACCTTAAACGATTACTAATATGTATTCAGCAAAATAACTCTGCATAACAAAAACGCTGTTTTTTCATTTCCATAAAAGTCACCATTTTATGAATAATAATACGTTTAGAGATATGATTGATACAGTAATCAAGCGAGATGTTTTCAATTAGCGAGCTGGATTTTACCAGTGACACTAATTAATATTCGTGTTATTATAAAGTAACTTAATTTTCGTTATTTAATGTCATTGGCGATGACGCTTCAGCGTTGTTCTTCTTGAAAATGTTTTGCTTCAATTGACATTTTCATAACAAAAAATTACTGCTTTCGATTCCTATGTTGTAATAGCACCCTGTAGCGTTTGCATAGTTAATTAATATGCGATTTAAAACTTTTTAGATCTATAACGCAAATGAAGCAAAGTTAGATTTTTTCAGGCGGCGTCAACTCACAGTAAGATTTAATTTTAAAGATTATAATAAAGTAATATTAGTTATGAATTATCAAGATCACAAATTACGTTAAGCAAGTTTGTAGCAGACATACGCTTGCCTTGACATACTATGTGATTATTGGGATGTTGATCAAGTGCAACGAATAATAACATTTTCAATTTCCATACTTTACGAAAAGGGTTAACGATATAATGTAATTTCCAATAAAATAATAACAGAGTCAATTTTTTATTATATAAATAATATGCCGACACATACATAAAAAAGACATGGCCTGTCAATTGAGTAAGTTTGTTGAAATCACAGATTTTCTAATTAGTTATGTGTAATTTCGTTTAGAGTAATTCATACAAAAAAATCAACATAGTTGAATATTTGACGTTTCATAAATATCAACTGTTGAATTTTCGACGATATTTTTTTACTCTTCAACTAAAAATCATTTACATTCACAATTTGCTATCATGAAAAGATGGGAATGCGTTTTCACGCAACGGATTTTTGAGCATATCACTTTCTGAATTAGGAAAATTATATTTTTATTCATTGTTTATTGATGGATAATACAACAATGTCGTTGATTTTTCAGATGCAACTAGCAAATCAGGCAGATTTTCCAATCGAAGAGTATCCAGTGACGACGAGCGACGGATACATACTGAAGATGTACAGACTTCCAGCAAAAAGACGGGAATCATCGGCCAAACCTCTCCCGCCAGTCATCATAATACATGGCTTGTTGGGCACCTCGAGTGACTTCATGTTACTCGGGCCTAAAAAAAGTCTAGGTAAATTCATACAATTTGATTTAATCTACCGCAAAACTCTTTTAGCTTTCCTTGTAAGGATTTTTTCAATGGTTGAACAATTGTGTACCCTGTCTTGTAACAGGTTAAATCGTATGACCATTGTAAAATTCTCTGCAACTAATAAGCCATGAAGCATTTTTCGTTAAGTTCAGAAGATAGTTTATAAGATTATAGAATATATATAGTAAACGATTAAAATAATATGTTTTTTTTCTAGCCTTTTTATTAGTAAACGCAGGGTATGAAGTCTTCTTAGGAAATTTAAGATTTAATGAATATGCCTCACACAAAACCCTGAATAAGACTGATCCAGCTTACTGGGATTTCAGGTAATTACACATAATATAAGACTCAGTTCAACGTGAAAATTTATTGTCTGTTGGAAAAATATAATGCGATGTTTTTAACATTAAATACATTTTCCGCAAAAAACATTCGCTGTAACGGTTAGGTTAGGTTCTAACTGGTTAGAGTCTAACCAGTAAGTAATATGTAGAAGTTACCTCCTCCACGTGTCGTAACACTCGTAACCCGTTTATAACAATGAGACAAGCGCGTTGGGGAGATTTTGGAATATTCACTAATTTATTATTCCTATGTGTTTTGGAATAAAGGCATTGCACCATATTATGGTAAAATGTTTATTTTATTTTTAAAACAAAAAGTAAAGAAGAAAATCTTTTCTTCATTGTAATGGTTTGCTTTCCCCCAGCGAAAATGTATTATCAATTAAATCAGTGATGCATATTCAAATATTGAATGAAAAAATAAGTAACAAAACTGATTATGGGTTACGGAAAATCTCCATTGAGAATGATCGCCCTCACAATACTGAAAATAGTATAGGTATACATACATATCGGTCCGAGTTCATGAGGATTCGTTGGTTACCATTTCCACAGATAATAATCGTGACAGACTTGCTCAATCTCTGACTAACGATCACTCTAATATAAAATTTAATAACATCTTCAGACTGAAGGTGCTTCTCAAAGAGGCGAAACACGTGCCACAGTTAGTGATATAGCCAGTGCAATAACAAAGTGATGTGTTATATTAAAAATGAATGTCCATAAAGTTACCGCCGAATCCATCTAAAATAATATGGCTACTAATATGACTACAAATATGACTAGATACCTGCGGGCACGTTTATACACTCAATGCAAGTTATGTAATAGATATATAATACCGTAGGAATGTTTTTTTTGTGTATGAATATTAATCACTTATCACATGTCTGCATATGTCACCCAGCTTAGACGAACATGGTCTGATGGATGTACCAGCCCAGATAGACAAAATGCTGAACATCACAAATGCCACGAAGATCCACTTCATCGGTTACTCTTTAGGCTCGACTGCGTACGTAATGATGTGCGACAGAAGACCAGACATTGCCAAAAGAATTTTGTCATTCGTGGCCCTTGCGCCCGCGGTGCACATGAAGGGGCTGGCAGTTTTTTCACGTTTTCTTTTGGATCTTCCGATATTGGTGAGGCCTTTTATTTTATAAATGTTAACCTTTATTTTTTTTTGAAATATTGAGCGCTTTCAGTACGGTGGATGGTTTTCACCTGTGATATATTGGAATTCTAAAATTTTCAATGAATATTACTCATTTGATTCAACAATACATTTAATATATTGTTTAGAATACTTTATTTCTTGGAAAGCGTTGTCTGACTATAGGTTATACTAGTCAGATAAAATATTAGCGGTTTTTTCGTTATTAACCGTTTATCTATGCATTCTATACAAATTTGTGTGAATTTGATCTCGGTTTAATAGTCGTTTCTCGCCGAGAATAATGACGCACTTCTAAGCTATTTTCACCAGTCTTTTTGCATGCTTCATATATTTCAGATTCTTTTACGATTCTTCCTTGATTTAAATTATCTGAGGTAGATCTGGTAGAATTCGCGTTGTTTTATTAGCATCCTTATACAAAAAACAATCTGGCGCGGTTCAATCTAGTGATCAATAAAAACGAGTTTTTTTAATGGTGTCATATGTCAAATTTAAACCGATTCACCAAACTAAAAAAAAATAGCAGAAATACACCATTCAGCTTTCAATTCGGCAGTTTCGCCCAATCTGTATTTAAATTCTTAATATGAAATTAAAGTTAATTACTTTGTAACTACCACTTACTTGCTCTGTTTAAATAAATGGTATGTTTATCGTGAAAGGCGTAATTTCAATAAGGGCAAAGTTTAACGAGATGAGCCGTCATTTATTTCGAAGACATTGTCAATGCCATTTTTTCTGACACTATTAATTTCAACGGATTCAAGGCCATTTATTTTGAATACTCGATAATGTTTACCTATATTACTAACATAACATTACTTTCTAAGACTACTCGCATTTAAAAAAACGTGATTCCTTACAAAATATTATTTATTTTCTCACACAATAAAAATCACTATTTACTATGATACAAAAATTTATTACTGGCTGGCGTATCTTCACATTATTTAGTTGTAACTTTTCTGGTTCTGGAGTTCTACCTAAATTATGAATATCTACTATTATTAATAAGGTATTTTTGCGAATAAAGATATCTTATGTATAATAACCCAGACCGCTCTGCAGACGTTTTATTATTATCACATATCACATGTACGTACGAAATTTTCTCATGACCTAAGCGTTTGCGGTGTAAAATAAAATGCTATGCAATGCACACACAGTTCAGACGTATTAGTTACTTTAGACATCCAGTATTTTAATTTCAATACCGTCATCTATGACGGTTATACTAGTTTATTATAATTTAAATAATATCGTTCCACATTTTCACATTCTTCAATATTGGCATTAAGCCCCTTTTTAAATACGATATTATTTAGTAGTATTTACAAAGTTATCAATTTTAATTATACATTTTGAATTGCAGCAAAGTGAATGGGAGAAATTTAGATTTAATTAAAGTATACATTTTGCTCATATTTATAATGATTTTGTGATATTGGCAAACAGTAATGAATTATAACGTAAGCAACGACATCCTTTGTTTTAAAGGACATGCTGACTTCATTCGGAATAAACCAGGTTAACCTAGGACCTTACCAAAAAGAAATGGCTTCCTTCTTCTGCAGACCTCGCATGCAAAGCGAGGACCTATGCTATGCTCTGGTGTTTCTGTTTGTGGGCGAAGACTACGAGCAGGTGGATTATGTAAGTTATTAGCGTTCATACAATTATAATATCAGTAACATGGTGTTTATTTAGGAAAATATATATTTTGGAATATTCTGAGCTTTAAGCTATGGCTGGAACGTTTTTCTGTTGATTTTTAATTTCTTTATTTTTCAGGAAATGGTACCTAGCGTCATCGCCAGAATGCAACCGGCATCCTTAAATTCATTGAAGCATTATCTACAATTAGCGAAAAGGGGTATGCTTAAATAATTGCATCACAACAAAAACTTAATCATAAATAAAAAGAAGAAATCATAAGTTCATTTTAAAATTAATACCATATTTTAATTTAAGACATCGACTGAGGGTGCTTGATGGAATTTCAATATCAAATTTGGATTATTGAGATTTTGTACACTTCCATGTATTTTGTGTTGTACATATATTGGTGTGCTCGAGTGCCTGAAGATGCCGAAAGGCGAAACCCGGGTCGTTAGTGATGAAATACATGGAAGTGTACAAAATCTCAATAATCCAAATTTAATATCATATTATTAGCTGTTGTTCCTACGTCTTAGTTTCAAATACTAATAATAACATCCCTTTTATCAGTTGTGTATGAAATATAAAGAATTTCTTATAATTTTTCAGACGGCCTGAGACAATTCGACTTCGGATCTCCGGAGCGTAATATGATGAAGTATGGGAAACCGGAACCGCCAGAGTTCAGCACGGCAGCTAATTCAGCTAGCGTAGTACTATTCTATGCAAAGAACGATCCCGTCACGCCTGTAGAAGTAAGTTTTATTCAATACCAAAGGATTTGCGCGACCCCTTGTTAAATCTAAATTATGAACACACTTCGCATAAACAATACTTTTAAAGAATTTCGTCAAAACGGCGAAAATTTGTGCTATCGGAAATATTTCATTTCCAAAAAATGGATCACGTGAGCTATAGAGATGAATTACTCTGACTGAGTCACATGACGAACGGTTAGTAAAAAAGAAATTCTATTGTAGCTGAGATCGATTAGACAATTTGCATGTTAACTACATCATATAAATGTTTCCGATGTCAATAATTTCTTGTTCATGTGCACAGACAGATAAGCATTAATTTACGTAGGTGTAGAAAATTTATTAGATGTGAATAATGTCGAAATGCATGCAGAAACTAAAAACACTAGATTATATATAGCTAGTGCAGTTTCAAGCTCAATGGGTCAATTCAAACAGCGTTTTATGAACGCCCATACCCGCCTTGTGCATGTGGTGATATGACCGATTAAAAACAGAAACAAAACGTTCCTGCAGATCGATTTCAGATGTGTTTTGAAATTCTTACTAAATTATGTCTAATCACATTTTTTTTACAATACAAATGAGAGGGTGCGATACGGTTTATCGAGGGTTGGGTGGTACAAATCATGATTATTAACAAAGTTCATAGTAACACTATTTAACATTGCAGGAAGTCAACAAGCTAGCCAACGAATACAGAAGCGCGAAAACTTTGATGTGGGAAAAATCGGTCGATTGGATCAAATTCAACCATTACGATTTCTTATACGCGAAGGACCTTGGACAACTGGTTAACCACGACGTAGTGAAAATATTGAACAATATAACTAGGTCGATAATTTAAAAGTGGTGGTGAAAAATGAACAGCGGGTAGATTTCTGTAGGAAGTAGGGGTTTGCACGGGCCCAGGCTTTACCCGCCCAGGACCGTGGGCCGGCCTCGGGCGGGTAAAGACAATTCAGATTCAGGCTCGGGCCGGGCCCGGGTAAAGAATTTAAATTTAAGAAAAATATTTCGTACCATGTTCGGGTCATGAGTCAGCCATATGGTAATAGTATTCATAACTTAAATAAATTCATTTCCCATGTGCTATGAATATCGTTGGAAATTGCTATATTTAAAAAATCGGGCTTTTTTCGGGCTGAGAAAAATAAATCTGGGCTTCGGGTCGGGTACGGGTTACAAGTGTGATATTGAGACTCGGGCTTGGACCGGGCCGGGCCTGAAGATGACGGGCTCGGACTGGGTGATTTTATGAAATTTCGGCCCGTGCAGACCTCTAGTTGGAAGTGTGTTCCTTTAGCGGAATAGTTCAATAAGATGCCAAAATGTTGCCAGATTATATATATCTATGCATAAAAAATTCCCTTGTGATTTAGATTATTTGAATATAGACGTTACTGTAAATATACATGTTTTAAGGTTTTATTAATGTTTATTACTTAGTGGTATTGTGTTTTAGATTTATTTTAACCAACAACATTTAAGATTACTATGAATTGAAGAAAAATCGGTATCTTTTACTTATCTCAAGTAATTAAAGAATAATACCAATTGTTCGGTGATAATTTAATTTGACGCATAAAACTGAGTGCCAATGATAGAACGAAAAAAATTATACCACACCATAATCGAAACTTACGAAAGTAATGTACATTATAAATAGTAATGCGACATGATTCATAACGCGACTAAGTTATTTAGTATGATAGAAATTGTGAGAATATTTGACAATATTAACATATTTATAGTCATCTTTTTAACGATGAAATAAGGAAAAAACAGTATTTCATTTCTAGTGATACTAAACGGTATGTCGGTGTATTGTGATATCACAAAAAATATCAAATAATAACAACAGCAAAAAGCGTTGCTTTTTACTCTTCGGATGTTTATTGCTTTTTATTTGACAATGAAATAAAAGGGCATACGTTTTTTAATTAAAAATTTTTTATGTAATATTATACGATGCTAGTAATAACAGAGATGCTTACTTTTATATAAAATTAGTAGTGCCCAACTGTTATAGAAGAAATAAGTAGTATCAAATATTACAATAAAAATATTAACTAACTATATTTGACTTAAGCCGCTTGGTACAATAATAATATACCCGATGTAATTAATAAAACTACCTTTCCTATTTATTGACTAAAACGATATGTTTACAATAATGTCACAATATTAAGTTACCCCACTGTTAGTCATATTTTACTTTATGGTATTTTATTTGGCTATCGTAAAATATAATAAGTGTATTCAAACTTTACGAAAACGTTTTTTAACCATATCCGCTCCCAATGTGGAAGCATGTCGACTAACGGATGTATCTTAAAGGATATTTTTCTACGAGAACTGCTTATTACTCAGCTGCTCAACTTCTCTCTTTTGAGGAGAAGTTGAGAAGCTGTGTTAGCTAATTGCTCTCGCTACGCCCCGTTTTTATGATCGGATGGGTGGGAGGGAATTCTATACATCAGAAACATCCATGCCTACGAACAGAAATCCATAAATCGATTGAAAAATCAATTTATGAATCTGTTCGTACCGGGACATGACCCCGAGACTTCCGTAACCGTAGACAACGACGTTGACCACTACACCACGGACCCGACAGATTAAATTCTACCTGTTCGATTGCTTGATAAATTTCTCGTCGTTCTCTTCGGTTGCGGTGTCCATGGAATCGAATCCCAGCACGGACACTTTTGGATTTGTGTTCAAAGGCATGAATTTCTTTGAATCCTGCGTTCCCTCCCACTCATCCGACATTAAGAACCGTGCATACCGAGACTGATTAGCTAACTACTTGCCCTGCCCTAGTCCTACCCGTCAACCCTTACGGCCCGTCTTAGGTGGTCGAAGAATTTGCGAGCGTGAGGCGGCCCGTCGTAGGTCAAAAATGTCAATCGTTCTCCGCCAATGGGAGTGTCCTAAGTGAGAGATGATGAAAACATGAGGCGCGCCAAAACGGCGGCATGCGCGTCAAACGCCGCCTCACGCTCGCAAAACATCATCCACCTAATTCACGGTGTTACTCTTTCTGATTGAATAACAATTGGTTCTCTTTCTGAAAAAGAGAGGTTGAGCAACTGAATAACAAGCAGCTCTCGTAGGCAATTGTGTTGAGATACCTCCAGTAGGAGACCATATGACCCACACTGGGAGCGGACATGGTAAAATAAAAAAAATATACATAAAAGAAATTTGTTTTCCAAACAATAAAATTCTTTACGTTACTAACTTTTCCCTTAGAAGGGCAGTCTAGTAGTAGCGGACAAAAACACGTTGATTCAAAACTTATAAAATAAATACATATGTGCAAAAAATTTGCAAACCTGTAACTGGCCGTTAACCTACATTCAATAGCATTATTTATATGTTTGTTTATGGATACTAAAATACAACGCGGTTCCAATATTTGGAGATTAGTATTTAAAATATGCAAAAAATACAGTTGTAATATATATGCTTCGTTAAAAAAACCCCCACGTCTCTCCGAAAAAGATGGTATTGAGTAAATAATCTTAAAATATTCTTATATTTGAGTACCTTGGTATCAAAGTCGGACAAACACCACATCCCACGAAAGTCATGTTTTTATTGTTTGTGGTAGTGCAAGTGATGATCTGTTCAAAAAAACTCATTAAAAATATCAGAATCCAACGGTTTCATATAGATTTTTGAGTTTAAAGTTCGTAAATAGTTTTAAAAGCGGACACTAAACATCCATTTTCGCGAAATCAGTGGACATATGTCCATTGAATATGTATTTCGACCCACGCATTGACAAATCATCCACACATTGCCACATCACAGAGCTAGAATTTACTTTAAAGTGTCATGGCTGCCGTGCTTGATGAACTATGGAATATATATGAAATGAAAAATCACCTCTGCTGTACATTTTCAGAGATGGCTTTTGTCCGTCTTTGATACCAATGTACTCATTTCTTCTGTTCGACGATATTTTTAACCGAGTTCGCTACCAATTAGGGAACATGTGAACATTGTGATTCTTTTCCCACAACTCAAATATACATCACAAAACGAAACTGAAATTACAATAGAGCCTAATTCTTTGAGAGTTATTTTTACATGAAAGATTTCTCACAGATGAACAAACCATTCTAAATTACACTTTATCTAGCAAACATTTCAATATATAAAGAGTTAATTACTGATTTTTTCGGATTTAGTGAGATTGTTTTATTTAAGTATAATAATTTTCCTATGTTCCAAAGAAGTATCTATTACTAAAAGAAAAAAAATAAGACAATTATTTATAGAATCTATGTGTAAGATACCTAATAAAATATTTTTTCAATGTTGTATAAACATATGAAAATAACAGGGAAAATAGTGATTTTGAAATGAAAACAAAATTCGCATTAGTAAAAATAAATTATATTTATTAACTGAAAACTTCTATTAATAAAATAGAATAAGAAACTTAACAAAAAATACTTACAATTAATAACAACTTTTTATAAAACAGACGCTCGTGTTGTCTTATGCAATAACAAGATTTAGTGACTAAATTATCGTAAATAATGTTTACTAACATGTGTTATGATGTACTTAATATGGTGGAATTGCAGTTTATTAATAATAAAAATCTGAATTATACCATGATTCGGACGATGTCAAAAGGCGCACTACTGCCGCCCAAAACATAACACACCAAGCAAAATGCATGATTTTAGCCGAAAATCAATGGACGCCATCTACAATCTCACAGCTATAGTTTCTACAAGCATGAGCAGGTATTTTGTGCTAATTTTCACTTGTCCAACAAATTGATAGAACTAGATGAACTGATCTTAAACGATTTCTTGTGATATTGAAAATAAAGTATATATTGAGTTATTACGTTGCATTAATTATTTTCAAATCAACACGATTTTTTTAATTGTATATTATTTTCAGCAATTCATTGAATTGAATACATACAATTATTTTTGTATAACCAAAATAATGACTAAGTTTCATAAATTTCACTATAACTGTTAAACTGCACAACATCTAAATGTTTGAAGCATCACCGCAGAGATGCCGTGCGCAATTTCTATCTTTTCAAACACGTATCCACTCTACATTTAAGTTGAGTTCTATATTTTTTAAAAAAACTTAAGATTCTAACAATTTTTGCAATTTTTCAGGATATACTGCAACTTCAGCGGACTCTTCACGGTACGAATGAAATAGTAGAAGCGAGAATGGTTCCGTGGGAGAAATTCGGCCATACAGACTTTATTTACGCTAAGGATATTAAAACGTTAGTAAATGATGAGATCATTAATCAACTTATGCGATTTTCCAATTTCTAAGTAATAAAGCTTCAAGAACTGATGTTATAAAATATTATTCGAAATAAAATACTTTTATAAATTGAATTAGTTTTTGATTTATTATATTAAAATACACACGATTCTCTTTTTGCACGGGGGATACATTCCAGAGGAGACTACCGTGGAAAAAAGATAAGGATCCCATATAAAAATGGGAGATAGGTTCCATTACTTAAAACACTTCCAAAATAGAAAATTGTCGAACTCAAAAATCATTTGAATTCATTTTTCATTTATAGTGTCATGCGATACGACTGCACTAAGCTGTAAACCATTTCTAGCACGTCAAGAAAAACAATTTTGGAAAGAAATTCATTTATTCAATTCGGCATACAGAAGAAAGGGAAGAAAATCGAAACATAGACCAGCAACATTAATAAGTCATGAAAAACTGCATCTTAAAATTCGTTAAATGACGATACCAATATTCACAAAGGACTGAAGTGTTTTTAAATTAAATATTGTACATATATATATATATATATATATACTGTATTTAATAATAATTTTCGTGTTTTATAACTGTGTCAACGCAAAAAAAATCAGTGTAAAAAAATACTTGTTCCATTTTCCTAGACCGTTCAAAAGGAGAATCAGGTGTATCTAACGATAACAAAATATACTACAAGAAAGGTTAGGGCCAGGATTTCAAATAAGTGGTACGCGAGAGATTTTTGGCGACTCACCAAACACTTTTTTTGTGTAAATATTTTTTTACATTTAAATTTTATTCGATAATTTATTTTTGATTTGTCTACTGATTATCTGCAAGTGCATTATATGAGTATTATTATTAGCTTACAATTAAATGCACTTTTTTAGATCATATTAACTAATTAAGATGTTTTAACTTATTACAAATACATTCCACAAAAAAACAAATTCATTTACTGAAAGTAAAGTGATCCCACATAATAAAATATATTTTAACATTGAAGAAATATATAACACTCAATATAAATACTCACACTTTGAAATTGACAGTCGCACGAAGCTGGAATGAAATGTCACCTATTCTTCTACCCTATATTAGGCCACCTACATTGTCTGTGCTCCACGCATTAGAATACATTACAGTAACTAAACCAGACCAACCCTAACATAACCTACTCCATCTTAACTCACATTGTTAAAAGAATCCTTAACTAAGTAGAAACTATTAAAATAAAAGTTTGATTGTATTAAGTTAATAATATCTAATACAAAGTGCAAACTATCGAAATAAAAGTGCAAGTGTAACAAGTGAATACTATCTAAAAAAAAGTGCAATTATTTATAACACTTATTATTACAGACCCGTATTTTGAAGATCTATTTTCATTTTCCATTTTAACGTTTTGCAGCATATAAAATGTACAATTTTTATCAGAGACTAATGAGTAATCGGCAAGCGTTGCAATGCCACTCAAAGAAAGAAAGGGGTTGTATGTATTGAAGTGCTTTTGGATACGAAATATATTTAGTTTTCCGTCTGGTGCGTACACTAATAAATCAGGGTTTCCGAGATGTCGCTGTTTGTACGTACGAGATTTTTTTAAAGATTTTGTCAGATTTATTTTCTTTTTCAGTAACCTTCACGGGTGTGCGCAAAACAACTCACCAAAGTGTCATCGGAATCGGACGAACGGTATGCAGTGCATAAGATACGAACAAACAAACATTGATTTCTACATAGAAGATAAATTTAAAAAAAAAAATACAATTCAATACTCTTCAACACATTTTATGTTATAAATATGATTTAAAAGCTATCATCACAATTCAAAATAAAAGAAAATCCATGTAAATTATCGAAAAAAAACATATAAAAATAAATCTAAATTGAATTAAAATTTAAAACAGCTAAGCATGGAAAGCATTTCCTCCAATGACCAATTTATGTTGGTACGAAGTCAGTCCCAATTACGTATATGCTGAAAAATCTTTCGCATTTCGCGAATCGCTTGTATAGCAGCACAACCAAACTCGTTATATTTAATCTTTGAGGTCAATAATAAATGCAGTTTGTCAGGTTTGTCACTTTTTTCTAACATTTATAGTACTTATTAATTATCTAGTTGCATAATTTGCTACTTTGGCATTAATTAGCATCTATTGTGAAATGTAGTGAGTATTTCGCATTTATCACCAGATACTCAAAATACGAGTCTCTAATCATTTTAAATGTAAAAAAATGACATGTGATAACGATGAAGAAAAATAATGTCCGCATTTGCAAATAAAATACAACTCACAATAATTTCAAGACCATCACCACTAATAGATAACTAAGCGAGACATATCGAATAACTCAAAAGCACAAATATAAACATTATTTGAGCGATAAGTCAGTGCAGATACATATAATGAAATTATTTGGCAGTGCGAGAATTGTCAATTTATTCATTTAGACTTATGGTGCTAAAGTATGTTTGTAGAATTCAATTTGACAGCAGTCCGTTTTCATCACCTTTATTATCTTCGAAAAGACATGGGATGGATACAAAAATAAACTACAAATGGCGTTTGTAAAGTGTACAACAAACACGCAATGATATTTACTAAGTATACGTTTTTGGCTGTTCATGAACTTTAGTAGCAGAACAATTTACTGGCTCAAAAAACTTCGGTGGATGAATGAGTACAGTTAACATATATTATTATGTATATTTTAGCCCAAATAAATTGATATTTATAAGTATAGATTTAAGATTTACAGAGAGAGCCATCTGTCGAACAGCATAAAGTTAAGCAAACTAACTTGTTATCAATAAAAATACTAGCGGCAGATACCGCTAAAATAATAATTATCGTAATAATAGCAGCACATAATTATTGTCAAATAATATTAACATAATATAAAACCTATCTTTAAGTAACTTTTTCGGAAAAAATTATAGAAATAAGGGTGGTAAATGTAAAACTTAAAAATTGAATTGAAGACTTTTCGTCAATTCGCTTGTTTAAACCAACAGAAAGCCATGAAACAAATACAGATGCAGGTGCCAGAAAACTCTAGGGCAGACGTGGCCAACGCGGGGCTCGCGGAGCTGCATCATAATTATATACATTTTTTAAGTGTACATAAAACCACCAAAAGAACATTCCATCATGTGTAGTTCGTATCATATTCCATATATAAGAGTATCACAGTATATTGACAAAACGTAAATTTCTTGTATATTTTTGTGTTGAGAAACAATCACCAAGTTAAACTGATTTTAAAATCAGCGGAAATCAACATCGACGCTCTTAGCTCTGCCAAACAAAGTCAGACGTCTCACTTATTTCATTCTTTTTCAATTGTAACTCAAATCATTTAACAATGCATGATTATCAGTTTTGTTTTATTTTTCATCAGAAAGGTTGGCCACGTTTGCTCTAGAGCAATACGAGAATAGGGAATACGAGATAAAATAAAAAAAAGTCTTAATAACTATCAATTAAAATTTCCAAAAAAAATGTAGATTCATACATTTAAAACCGTACTGAATTAAAGATTGTTTCTTATTTAGTTTTCACATAACACATATTTATTTAGTTTCGACTTCGCCGATGGTGTGGTGTGCGCATAAAGAACGATCTATCGGGATTCCACTTTATGAAATAAGTATATATTACAGATAATAATGTGACTAATTTGTGAATACTCTAAATGATTGTAAAGGTGTTTTTTAGAGGTTTGTTTTTTAAACTGACAGCACTTTCTCCAGTGACCGCCAATTTGACAGCTGATTTGTGCTCAGTTTTGTTTGCCATTTCACCGTGAACAGACCGTTTGACCCATCGTGTGCGTCGCAACTTCGGTGAATGGGGCGAAACAAAAACTCCATCTGATCCTGACTTTTACCGAAAAATTTTGTTCAGCGAAGAAACTCATTTCTGGTTGAATGGCTTCATCAATAAACAAAATTGCCATTTTTGAAACGCCGTTACATCCACAAAAAATAACAGTTTTGTGTTCTTTATGGGCTGGTGGATTCATTGGTCCATATTTTTTCAAAGACGATGTCGGCCAGAACTGTACTGTCAATGGATAGCGCTATAGATCTATGGTTGATAATTTTTTCATTCCAAAATGGCCGTAATGTAAACGAGCTTTGGTTTCAACAAAATAGCGCAACATGTCATACAGCGCACGCCACAATCAATTTGCTAAAGGAAACTTTCAATGAGCGCATAATTTCGCGGAATGGACCTGTGAATTGGCCACCGAGATCATGTGATTTAACACCTTTGGACTTCTTTCTGTGGGGGTATGTTAAGTCGCAAGTCTACGTCGATAAACCAGCAGCGCTTAATGACCTTGAAGCCAACATTCGCCGCGCTATCGCAGATATACGACAGCAGCTGCTTCGGAAAGTGTTTGAAATTGGACTTCGCGATTGTGCTTTCTTCGAGCCAGCCGTGGCACCCAAATGCCGGAAATCATTGTTAAAAGCTAATGGTATTTGGTAAACTTTTCAATAAATCCAATATAATGAGCATAACCACGATTATTAAATGTTTTATTTCATTTCAAAGTTCTATACCTCTAAAAGAACATCTTTATTTGATTCTAAATCAATAAGACATGTTTGTAAAAGATACATATTATTTTTAAAATTAAGGTATGGCGAGTGATGGCTAAGACATCGACTTATACTAAAAAACTAATGTAGCCTTAAAAGTCACCCCATCTAATTATGATACGGTCAAAAAAAAATGTAAATGTCGTTTTCGCAAATACTTTTCTGGCATCTGCGTGTAGAAAAATAAAGATTATTTCTGCCATACATATAACACCAAAACATAATTATATATATTGTTCTTTCAAACATGCTAAGCACTCTATATGATAATAAGCTTTGATGATCATAATAGTAGACATATAAATAAAAAAATCATGTTTGAAAAGAATTTGTGGGAAGGCGGAAGCACGTCAAATTATTTGTACAATGAATCGGCAGAAATATATGAAAGGGAATCGTGAAAAAAACGTACTGTTTCGAACTGACGGCTTCACCGTTTTTTTTCAGCTCGTAAAAGGATATGGCGTTTAAATTCGATTGTAATTGTAATTATAATCCAATATGTATTTTTAAATTAAAAATATATTCCATTCACACGAGATAAAAAATGATCAAGTTTATTGAGACTTTAGATACTTGTTTCATTCAAAGATAAGATATATACATTGGAATTACAGTTAACGGATTCTGATGAAAAATCCAGTTCGAACATGGAATTGATTCTTTCTAGTTCGAATCTTTTGCCGGACCTTAGTCCACAGTTACGGTTCGAATCCCAGTACGGACAGTTCCATAAATTGATTTTTCAGTCCCCAGTCCTGCACTAGCCATATCCTTACTTAATTCAAAAAAGGAGATTTTGAGCGATTGAGTAAATAACATGCAGTTTTTGCAGAAAAACTTCTGTTTAGATAAGCTCCAATGGGAGTCCATATGCTCCACATTTGGAGTGGACATGGTTCTAACCGTCTTACTGTGATGACTGTAACTAATAACGTCGACGCCAAAGCTTCAGTTGACTTAATGAGCAGGGATTAAGAAAGACTACAACGACGTCGTGGGGCGACACAATACTATGACATTAATAAATCGTATTATAAAATGTCAATTAACACCGCAAACAGTTTTGGTTGACTTTTATTAGTCAAAATTATGAGCATCTTCGGCTACTTTAAAAGCTTTCACGGAACATAAAATTCCTTACACGTCACGCATGCAAATATCTAACCTAACCTAACCCCATACGAATAATACTTTGTAGAAATATCCGTTAAATAATGGTTTATAAACCGATTAAAAAAATATTAAACGCCGTTCCCTAACTTTCGGCAAAATAAATATCCGATGCAATCATTATATTTTCTTATGCCTCGTTCACTAGTATTTTAATCCCCCTTATTGTATGTATCCTTTACGTAAGATGAGTTCGTAAAATATTCATAAAATTACTTCAGCGATCCAAATAATTTACCTCTTGCAAAAATACGTCATCTGATATTTACCCAAACAAAAACCACCTTATACCCATATTACATATTTCCCCAATTTTTTAACTTAAATTGGTTCTTTTTTGAGTTTGTAATTGTTTATACGATTATTTTCCCAATTAAGGTTGAAAGTTATTATCAAATCAGTATTTCAAAATTATTCAGATTTCAGTTTCTAGTATTGATATTTTTTTTTATTTTTCCCACATATAAGCGATACAAACTATTTACTAACTGTCAGTTCGAGTTCATCCGTGTGCTAAGTGTATCAAAGCACCCTCAGTCGATATCTTAAAATATTTTAATTTTGTATTTGACGATCGCTAAGGCTGCCATTTTTTTTTGTTTAATTCAAAAAAATGAAGACTCTTGTCATCGTAATACTGAAAGGTAACATGGCAACCACGATCAAAGCCAAATTAAATACGGTAGTAAGAAGCGTTTAAAATCCTTCCTTACGTACAATGGTTTTTGAGCACTGAAATAGAAGACTAGTTAAGTACAATCTAAATGTCCATATAATCCTTTAATCGTACTGCAGATTGAATTTCAAATGAAAAACAAAAATATAGATAACTTTTGCTACGTGACATTGACTCTATGCATATGAAGAACGCATACTAAGGGCAATTAATAAATGAACATGATTAAATTATGAATTTAAATGCATTACATAATCTTGTATTGTATTATATAATATGTCTTTAACATTGATGTATACGGTTTATACAGTTCAAGAGAATCCACTGCTGTAATTAAAAATGGCAAGAAGTCAAGTAAAACTTCATCTACGTTCAATCGATTATATAAGTGACCCTGCGATTATCTATTACAGACTAAGTCCACTATATACAAAGATCAAGTCACAAGAAGTGAAACGTCTCGCATTCGTATTGGTGACCAGCTCACGAGGTCGAATCCCGAATATTAACTTTAAAATGTGGACTATGTAGCTGTAAATTCTTAGTTGAACATGGTATGGGACATGCAGTGATCCGTCTACGTAAAAAAATAGAAATCGACCATAAAAGCTAAGGATCGTGAAAATATGAGATTGTGTAGTGTGATATCCAGGGGTGTGGAGTCTTAAAAAAAACGCTACTCCAACTCCGACATTGACCAAAACCCGACTCCGATTGCGACTCCAACTCGCTCAGATTACGACTAAAAAAAAGTCTAATTTTGTCAGGTTTTTTCCTGTCTATGTGTAATTGGTCTTCAAATTAAACACCAGCCAATCCGGCAAATAGCCAAATTTTTCATATTACATATATAATATATACAAATATATAAAACGACAAGAATATGTTATAGCCATCAATAAAAATGAAACAAGTAGAATACACGCAAAAATGCATTTTATGGAAAAAGTAGTCTACTCGTTTCTTACGACTCCAAATTCGGCGAAAACAGCGCGACTCCACGACTGCGACTCCGCAGCCCTGGTGATATCACATCAATATACAATTGTATCCGTTAAAGTTATATGTTCCTCATGTAAAATAATATTTATTACACTTTTGGTAATTTTGCAGAAGACCGAAATATAAACATAAAATATTATCGATTATAAGAATACATTGAGAATTACTTCGCTTAGAAATCACAGAAATTTATATAAGTCTTAATATAAATCAATATCGGTATATTAAAAAAACACGATGTACTGCATATTTACCAAAAGTCAGTTACTGCTTCCTTCGATAAAAGCTCGCTGAGAAAGGGTATGGGCGGTATGGCATACCAATAATTGCAGTAATATAACAGCAAGCTAAATGGCGTAAACGGGCTGATCTCTCATTAGTTAAAGGGGCGTTCAAAACTGCAGACATTTACAATCTAAAAATGCTATTATAAAGCATTTTACATTAAGGCATAAATGTTTTTTTTATATATATTTATTGCTATTTCACAAGCATATGTATGTGTATGTATATCAAAATTAAGACCGGAAATAAACATATACCTAACTCTAAATAAACACAAATATTTTTTCATTACCATTAGGAGGGAAATGCCGAATTTTTTTTCGTTTAGTCCTTGATTATAGTTATTTTGCCTACAAACTTCCTCCTTGATTTATACAAGTTCTCACTTAGACTGCAAGAGTTACAATGATTTTTCATATAAATATTATTTTGAAGGCAATAAAAATTACACGCGGAAATGACCTTAAAATGCATTATTGATTACATTTGCGTGCATATCGATTACAATATCGCAAATAGCTGAATTCATATTATAAATAATAATTAAAAAGAGTTTTTTTCTTTTTTGTTAAAATATAATTTCAGTTAGTACGTTATATTACAATAATCGAATGGTAATATTTATATCACACAAAGAACTCTCAAAATTATATTTTCTTCAATAAAATATAAGATTATATTGTTTTTTTTAAACATCAAACATTACAAGACATCAAATAAAATCTAGTCATTACTGTATTACTTTTCGATAAAACACTGAATATGGCATCTATTTACATGTTCATAAATTTCTAATAAATTTCAAGTTAGTGATCGAATAATATCTATATTGAATAACTTACAAGCCATTTAAGTGGCGTGCAATTAAATCCGGAAATTAAATGATGCGTATTTACTGCATTGTCGGCGTACGTGGGGCAATTGGTAGCGTCGCTGGCTACGGTTACGGATGTCTCGGGTTCAATTCCCGGTGCGGACGGTTTTCATAGATTGATCTTTCAATCGATTTTTGGATTACTATTCGTAGTCTGAGTCTTCCCTCCCATCCATACGATCCTCTCAGGGCGTAGTGAGAGCGATTAGCTAGCCACTAGTCCTGTCCTAGCCCCATCCTTCTATCCGTACTCTCTTCGAAAAAAGAGAGGTTGAGCAACTGAGTAACAAGAACATAGAAAAATTCTGCTAAGATACCTCTATTAGGAGACTATATGCTCCACGTTGGGAGCGGACATGAAAAAAAAAATAACAACACTTCCAGTTCTACAAGAGTTACGTATTGTAAAATAGGTCAAAGCTATTTCTCCAATCGTAATTCTGACGATTGCATAATGCCGAAATAGCTATTACGTAAATTACATAATTCTTGTTAAATTTACATATTTCCTTAATCCGTACAATATTTTTATTCGCTAAATTCACTAATAGTTGTAATCGAGCTATACTTTTACTTACTCTTACACAGTATTAGTGTTAATGCATATTTCTCGTAGAATACATAGCACAGCGTTAATACGTTTTCATACCAAACACTATTTTGGGAAGCTGCATCAACGGCAAACAATAAAAACTCTTGAGCACTGATGGAAATAATAAAACCTTTTCGGTTATAAATTATATTTTTGAAATAACGATGTGGTTTTAGGTTGGCCATACGTTTAAGAAATCATTTAATAAAAGAACGGAAAACCATTTCCTGGGATCACCGTGATATAATTTGATAGGTACGACGGTTTCGAAACCATTGTACATATTATTTACACACTTTTTTTGAACAAATTTACTTGTTTTTATTTTCCTAGTATATTTATTGTGTAAATCTGTCTTTTTCATACAATATCAACACTGCATTACTTCAACGTATTTACAATGTAGTATTGAAAGATTTAAATGAATCACGCCAAAAAGAACTACTACACGGAATGTATGATCATTACAATTCGTTATTAACCATAAAGCCTAATCGAAAGCAACTAAAATAGTTGGTTTTACGTCAGGATCAATAAATACACTGAAAACCAATTTTAAACCTTAAAATGTTGTTTATTTAATATAAAATAATTTTACTATATTCCTCAATTGCACATGTATTTTATCAGATTTCTTTACTTAAAAAATTATAAAGTTCGATATACAAATAATTTATTTAACGATAAATTTGAAATCCCTATTCGCTTATTTGGTACATTTATGATTCCTATATTTCGGATATTGATTTTAAAATAACATTTAAAAAATATAAGAAATAGCACATCAGAGAGATATCCTTTATAAGTGATGTATCCTTTATAAATGATGTAAATACCATCGCTGTTATCAGTTTTTTTTTTTTAATTCAAAATGAACGATTTTTTTATATTTGGTTACTTTTGTTTAATTTTATTTCCAATTGAAATAATAACTGTAATAATGAATAGATTTTTCAAATCAGCATGTTATAAAAACCGCTAATTCAATATTACTATATTGAAAACACAAGTCAACGTTTTTTAGGGAACATTGAATAATTGATACTTGAATGATTCGTGATCAATTAATGACTGACCATCATTGCTTAGAATATTTGATGAAAAGATCAACAAGCTATTAAATGGAATGAGTCTTTTTTATTTAAAAAATATCCGTTTCATAATTTTGTTTTATTTAGTTGTATGTAGGGCTGAGATGGGAAATGGTATGTTAAGGAAATCGTAAACAGAGCGATGCTTTTTTGTGGGAAAATAAAAAAAAAATGTTTAGTTAGTGTGCATAACTATAAATATAAAATTAATTTAGAAGCTTCGAATGATACTTGTAGTTTCAAGTTTTTTTTTATTTTTAATGCATGATTCAATTGCAATATTATTTTATTAATATATATAAAGACAAAAATGACAAAATCAAAAAAAATTCAAAAAATTCTAAATGTACAAATGAAAATTCTAAATGTATAAACGAGAATTTTTCGAGAAAAATGCCAAATCCAGAATTCTCATTTCTCGAGAATTTTTATAAAACAATATTTAT
Organism: Himalopsyche phryganea; assembly: GCA_022494535.1. Classification (NCBI taxonomy): domain Eukaryota; kingdom Metazoa; phylum Arthropoda; class Insecta; order Trichoptera; family Rhyacophilidae; genus Himalopsyche; species Himalopsyche phryganea. Next base: position 1,940,378 of record JAGVSL010000074.1, on the reverse strand, counting down.
TGTATAACGCAAAATTTGTACGAATGTTTTCGATAATAGACAACCGTTTCCCTTTTTATAAGGGTGCACTTTTATTGAACCGCTTTATGCCAAAATTCTTCTTGGAAAGTTTTAATAGTGGTCTAGATATGACAAAAAAAATTTAACAAACAAGAGAACTAGAATGTCTGATTCTACTTTAGACGCAACGTATTTTTTAAAAGGTTATTTTAAAAATAATATCAATTGATGTAATATAATTTCTTAATAATAAATTTTAAATGTTTAACATTCTATCCTTATCATGACATCAGTACATTGGAACAGAAATTCATAATTAGATTGTAGAAAGTTGCATAATTTACAAAACAGTTATCATTGTAATATAAAAATAATTGCGAACTATGTATACTGCTGTTTTAACCTTAGCATCTATTTGAAAATTTATGGTATTTTGAATTTTTAATAAATTACAAATGCTACATATATATTTATCTTGTGATTGATAAAAACACATGGAAACCCTAGAACCTCCTACATTTCCGTAGAAATGGGGTTTAAGCCTCAAAACGACTAGTCCGAAGACATAGCATTCGAGAAACTTCATTACACGAGCACTTTATTACACATTTAAATAACTCAATAACTTATGTCATTAGTGTAGACTTAAACGAGTATTATGGATCATTAAAGTATAAAATAGGCGAAGGGAATATTGGAGAATAAACAATATTTTTATGATAACTTAGTTAAACCCAGCTGGCCAGCAGGATTTTCCATGGAAAAATTTCTGCCATTTATTTAATTTAAAAAAAATTATACACTTTTTTTATTCTGTTATAAAAACTTCGTGATAATTGTCCAAGATTAATCAATTAACACAAAATTAACAAACATTTAATAAGGATTCATTAATGGTAAAAATTACCGATTCGCTACATGGTAAAAAAAATACAAATTATACAATCTCCTAAGCGTGTAGCCTTGAATATTTTTAATAATATAGTTAGCGATGTTCGATATTTCCTCTATTGTAATCATGGTGTAAATGTCAATAAATATATTACGGAATAATTAAATCTTAACTGTTAAAACTACTCAATATCAATACTACCTAAGAATCTACCTATTAATATCCATATGATCTGGTCGTTTAATTTAATCCACGTTGTATGTAGAGATAAAGCGAGGACGCCTTGTGTTCAAATTTATGAAATGCCTCAAAGTTTTCCGTGGTTGAAATCACGCTGACGTATACAAATTGGCAAAGAACCCTCCCTGCTTGTCGGCATCGTTTAAGTCTCATAGTACTTACAGCCGACGCGGCCTTCTTGCCGACTTTTAAGTTTAGTTATACAATTTGACGAAACCTCAAATAGCTACTGAATTTGTTAAAATGAATCCCTGGGAGCACCAACCTAGGGACGATGATTGATAAAAAATAATAAATACTTCATTTGCCGTTTATTATTGTGAAAAAAGAAACATTCAATTAAAATAGTTATTTTAAGATATCGACTGAGGGTGCTTGATGGAATTTCAATATCAAATTTGAATTGTTGAAATTGTGTAGTCTGTCAGTTCGAGTTTACTCGTGTGCTCGAAGATGCTGAAAGGCGAAACCCGAGTATTTAGTGACGAAACACATGGAAATGTACAAAATTTCAACAATTCAAATTTAAAATAGATAAATAATAAAGTAAACACAAACATATCAAATACAGAATAGTTCTGACGATAGAGTGGAGGCGAAATAGCTATCAACCAATTATTCTAATTCTTGCGAAAAAAGATACTTTATCTTATTATAATACAGTACAGATGCAAATTGCGTGTTCCAAAGCACTCTAGGCCGGGTCGAACGCAACAAGTGCAATATGCAAAAATGCGATTTAATGAAAGCTTTCATGAAAGGGTGTGGCCGAAGTTTCTGTGTGTGCGCCAGCTATGAATCAGCCTAAAAGTGTCGGCGAGGGAAAATGATTTGAATTGGGATAGAATCAACTCTGCGATGGTAATAAACTATGTGAAGGATAACTAAATCTAATCAGGAAGTAATTTCTATGCAGGATTTCGAATTGGTTATGTAAGCTTCGTCAACAACGTTCATCGTAAAACCATAGATCATTTAGCAGCCCACACGAGATTCTTTTCAGATAACATCATTTATTTTTTTGGAAATTACGCCATGCTGGACATGCAACGTAATATTATTTCATTTTTACTAGGATAAATTTCTCATTCGTCTGCTAGTAATTGCTCGATATTTCAAAACCGTGTTGCGTTTTGAGAGCTTAATGTCAAACAACACTTCTACAAAAGTGTAGCTTTACAAGAGAGCCAAAAAAGTTTTTTAGTTTCTTGTAACTTAACAAAGCAGATGATGCTTATTTAAAGCCCAATGTTCATATTTTATAATTTATTGTGCATTAGATTGTCTCCGTAAAAAGAACGCTAACATCTTATGCAATATTTTTTTATTAAACAGGGGCAACTTTATGCAGTTAACGTTAAACTTTACCCAAAATTTAAGAAGAAATTAGAAAAGATTAACACAACGTTGATCGACTACCATGTAGCCAAAACGTAAAATAAAGTTATAAAAAAAGAACACTTTTGTCATGATTGTTTGATTTTAAGCCCTCGGTTTATTCTCAGGGGTTGATGTTATTGGTAACGTATGCTGTAGAATTAACTTCGTAAGACTCAAATTTAAAGTAAATAAATAAATTTACTGGTGATATTAAGCGGAAGATATTTGTGACTAAACTATAACTATAATACTATTGTTATATTTTCAAATAACCATGAAGGTCAATAATGTCCTTTAAACGTTTTTTGTCGGAGGCGATACAAGATCTGCATCATAAATCCGGATTTAAAAAATGAAAGTCATGATTTTTTTATAAACTTAACATCTCAATTTGATATTATGTTACACTAGAAGTGTACAACACTCTTTACGGCATTAAGCGAATGAGTAAACAAATCAATGCGACACGGATCACTTCCTTGATTTGTTTTTATTTATTTTTCGACAAAACATACACGGATACATGGTCAACAGGTTACTCTCGGTTTATTCTCGCATAATTTATGCTTCATCACCAAAATTAGTGACATAACATGAAAGAGAACAAAGGAGGCTCCGAATCGAAACACAATTTTAAGCAATCGTGGAAACAACTCAAAATGTGGAGAGTGTAAACAATCGCAGCGAGTATTCCGTGATTTTTTAAAGAAAAACTATAGTCAACGATTTGGTATAACAACTTCTCAAGTTCAAAGGCAATATTAATTATTTATAAAATAACACAACATTTTGACAAAGTTTTTTTTATTGACATATTAGTAGTCTTAATTAATCTGCGATGCTTTGTTTATTTGTATGCAAAACTGATAAAGACGGACAAACGGATAAAATAATGATTACACTATCTATTTAATTTAAAAATACACATATACATTACATTGAATTAAAGTTTCAATTTCCCATGAAATATTATTGTTGCGGTTCTCTGTATAATGTGGACTGAGAGTAGTGGTGTTACTAGTACAAATTATTTTATTTTCGATGGAATCGGCGGTAACGTTGTGGAAATAGATTTTTATTGTTAAGTTAAAATAGCGTTCGCCTGAAGATATTTCTCAAAGACGTGAAACACGTGTCACAACTATTAATACAACCAGTTATTAATTTAATTTTTTTTTCTGTTTCCAAATGTATTTCTTCTTGAAAACAAAAGTTGCTGATTTTTTTTCACTCTGTTGATTATGCAATCAAGGCAATTTTTGCAAATACACGGTGTCATAGAAATTTGCTGGTTATATACAATACAAATACAAATATTATGGAATATGGTTGGATATTATAAAACGAATACATTTAATTGGTCGATTTCGATTTTCTACCATGCATGTTATCTGTACTAATCATTATAGATGTTAAAATCAATCTTGTATAACTCTTGATTTCATTGTTACCTGGCGACGTTTTCCTAAGAATTACAGGAAGCATTCGATTACCACGAACGGTCAACAGAAAATGGCAGAGCTATTTGATGTCGATTTAACCTTATTCTCGTTCAAAGTTTAAAAAAATGTGTTTCCTTTAAATACGTGCATTTCCTTCCTGACTTCCGGTCTTATTGAATACTTTTAAACAAATAGTATAGGTATTGATATTTACTAATTTAATTCTCAATTTTAAAGTTCTACAGCCGTAAAGTGACATGTATGGATGAAAAAAATGGTAAATATTTTTTTCACTAGCCTTTAGGTAACACATAAAATCTGGCTAACAAAGGCATGCCTCAGAATACTGTTCCACTAAACTTTTACTTTATAGTGCGTGTATGGTGCCAGTGACGTGCTTAAACAGAGACCTATTATTTTTTTTCAGTAAATTTATCCATCTCAACTAAAACGCTATTTAATTTTGAAAAATATATAAAACACTAACGAAGAGAAATAAGTTAATATCACAAGCTCTTTTTTATAAATTGAACAAAATTCTGTTTAAAGTTGCTATTTCAAATTTTCATGAGATTTTAATGTTTAACGAAAGAATAAATAAAATAAAAAAAGATTTGGTGGAATTAAAGCATTTATATGTTGCAACGTTGAATTTATTAAAAAAATATAGGTATCTGTAAGCACGTCACTACTACCCTGCTGTACGGGACAATTTTAGTGGAATAGTACAAGTAATGCTTTAATCAACCGAGATGTTTTAAAAATTTTAGTTAACTGGATTTTATTAATTAAAAAATAAAACACAATTTGTTTGTACTACTTCCACATATTGTGGAAGTAGTAGAAACTCAGAACCATTTCACTCCAATGCATTTCAGTTTTAAGCGCCGCGCCCGCCCCGTCGTCGCACGTTGGCTCTAGTTGAACACTTACGCTTACTTTCACAAATTTAGTCAATGTTTATATATAAAAGAGTGCTTAAAAAATTAGACAGGCAGCCCAGCACTATTTTTTTAAATGAACAGTCGATCATAACACAAAACAAGTTGGTCACCTCTGATATAATTTATTAATTTGTTTCAAGGAAACGTAGTAAATTACATGTAATAATTATTGGAAATCTTTCCTTAATACTATAAACTTATGAATATTTATAATTATACTCCAATGTTCAATTTATTTAGCATTTTTATTCACATACAGCAATGAAAGAATATGTTAAGTAACAACAGTACACACGAGATTGTATTACGTTACCACAAATGAATCCTTGGAATGCCGTTAACGAATAGGTTAAGCATCTATTTTGGATAATTAATAGTTTTATTTTGAATCGTCTATCTGTCTACTCATATCAAACGTTTTACCTGGCATTACCATTTTCAAAATGTAGTATTTTAATTAAATAGTACCGGGTGGTAAGCCTTCATTCCAAAATGAAATCATACTTACTGGTTAATATGAATATACATATCAACTTTGGATTATTGAGATTTTGTACACTTCCATGTATTTTGTCACTAACGACCCGGGTTTCGCCTTTCGGCACCTTCAGGCATTCGAGCACACGAATGGACTCGAATTATATAAAGAATATAGATATATTTAAGTTTAATAAAGATACTCCTTTAAACCAAACGAACATGAATTATAAAACCGACCAACAATATTTAAAAAAAAAAATTGTATGATTATTCATTCAATGTAACTTAGCCACATTGAATGGAAAAATTGAAATGCATTTATAACGTTTAATGATATAATTCGATTAAATACATGAAGAATATTCGCATTGAGATACATGCAAGATAAGATTTGCATAACATAATTCAAGGTTTGAAATTATTATTTATGACAATATCACAATAGGGCTGTATAATAATCCAATTATCAGTCAGTTCTCAACAAGACGTGCGCATCCAGAGTTATGAAGATATATTTTGCCAAATTTACAATTTTAATAAAAATGTTAAGGAATGGTATTAAACCTGAGATCGTCAAAGCATACGTACCGTAGAACTAAAATATTGAATAATATTGGACCTAACCCGAAATCCATCCTGGGATCTTCTGATCTTTAAGCTGAGTTCTTGCCGCTAGTTTAGAGGCCGAATAAACGGGTTTTATCAGTCGATCGTTTGGCTTAAATTGCTATTGATCGAGTCAATCACAACATTACATTTAATATAAGTTTTGCTTTTTCCCTTTTTGAATGCTAGAAATAATTACGTAATAATGCCATTAATATTAAATACTAAATTGAGTGAGTGTTCAAAAAGATAATTTATTATAGGAAAATAATGATAAAAACAAAATAAGGAACTTTGTAAAAAATAAACGTATTTGTTATTTTTTTATGAAATTCCCAATTTATTTACTTAGCGAATCGTATGGAGAAAAAATTGTTTGTACAATAGTTTAGTAAAGATGAAAATGTTCAAAGGATGAAATAACAGGACTATAAAAACAATGATGATAATTACGAAGCCACAAGGGAACTTATAAGTAGTCATTTTACATGAGTCTGCAATTATTATAATGCAGCCCAAGAGTAAACATCTAATAATTTACAATTAAAAAATGAATCATTAAATACTAGTTTTCAATGGAGGGAAAAAAAGCTTGTATTTATTATTTTACTTAAAAACAATTATAACCGAAAGGAATTGACTTCCTTTTGAAAAGCTATTTTTTTCGCGGACGAATCACGTTTGTTATAGCATCTTAAGTTTTTTTTATACGATAATAATTATAAAGATATCATTTCTTTATTCCATTGAAGTTGGCAAATGAAACTTTTCAATTAGACCGAATAAAGCTATCAATTTTATTCATCGAAGCCTAAAGATAATCTAATTTAACAAAAGACTTGTCGGATTTCGGTTAAAGTGTTCTGTTCTTCCCCTAACTTTTGAGTTTTTTGAAAGAAATGTTTCTTTGAGGATGGCTGCGTCGCATTGGTTCTGTTTACTACGCAACCTTTAGTAATCCACTTTTTTTTCACATAATAACGATCTATGTAGAAATAATTATTTTCAACAATATGTAAAACATTTCTGCGTCGGAATTGTCACTAAGTTGCGTGCAATTACTAGCATGAAGGTAATTGAAGACTGTAAACGCTCACAATGAAAAAAATATGGCATTATTAAATAATAAATAGTTGGTGATGATAGATATAATTAAATTTATAACTATTTACAAAACGTTGTAACAAAATTATGCGATATATTTATTTTCAAAGCTTACAGTATACGTCAATCTAAATAGTAACTAAATAAGATATCATCAGTGGAAAAAATACTAATTATAAAATTATCTCTGCATTTTAAATGAAAACTTATTAAATATTCTATAATCAGACTGTCGCCTTAAGAAAGAATGTGAAAGCTCGGTATCGGATGAACTTTTCAGGTTAGTAATTTTTCAGTGGATGGAAATCAGTAAATATTCAACGATCCATTAAATATTCAGGTTTAGCCAGATACCGATTATGCAGGGTTCTAAAAACCGATACCATGATATATACAACGACGATATGTTCAACAATCAGATATATTCTCCTTATATGTTATATGACACGAATTTATTGTCCGCTTACATTAGGCAAGCAAAATACTTCATAGTAAAGATGATCATAGGTTATTATTGGCTTAATTCAAATAACAGTTCGATCGATTGTATGAAATACAGAACGGCATTTAACGATAATTACGTAATGCTCGCATAATATAATTTATTTTTTACGCACCATGATAATATGGTTTGTTTTGAAAACTTGAATTATGGCGCTTTCGGATTGGCCGTACGACGAAACAGTCATGCTAAAACGTGCATTGCCGCCCGCGGCCTCAGGGTGATCTTGAAAAGCTACAGCCGGTTGCTTAGTTGATCCACATGGGTTGACCGCGAAACTCCAGCGAGCGACGAAATCGCGAGTGATCCCGGCGCCGACTATATCAGCGGCAGCTTCGCGTTTTCCGAATGAATTAAAGACGTCGCGGCGTCCGATGCGCAACATTGAAAAGTGAAAACTGACCACTGAATCCGTCGTACAGTTCTAAGTGATCAATGTAGTGAAAAGTGACTATATTTTTATGTATAAATCGCATCTCGGATTCACTATACTACATTAATAAACGTAAACACTCTTAGATCAATTTTGTGTGCGATAATAAAAAAAAAATGTATCAACTGTAATAACAGTAAAGTGTAAAAAAAGAAATCATTCGAAACGGGTTGATAACTTAAGTCCATAAAATTACTTTTTTGAAAAATATCTTTTTATGTATTTTAGAATCAATTCAGATTATTTATCAGTAAAACGGCGATATACAAATATATCTATTATATATTATGACAACCGGTAGAAATATTTGAAAGATTAACGAGAAGCGTAAAAACTTATGTCGTTTATCTAATAATAAACTTTTAATATATGTTTTAATGCAATAATTGTGTTTATTTACAAAAGGCCTACATAAGAAGAGCATTGTTATGTCGGTTAAAACAGAGAAAAGTAAGGTGCTAAGTAATAGATAATGTTTACATAAAAACATGTATAATATCATATCAAATGATTCAATAATGGCATCTGATATTACAGCATACTATTTAGCATACGTTTAATATTTCAAGATCATGTAAGTAGTTTTGTTAAAATATTATTTTTCACGATACTGCCGTTTATCAATGTCAAGGAAAAGCAATGTCATGGGTGGAACTAATTCATTTCAGTTGCATAATGTCCGGATTAAAAAATATGCGTTGAATGTATACACCATGGAAATAAAATTGTAAATCGGCATTGATTGAACGAACCATAAGAGCATAGCAAAGTTTTTCATTTTTAACATTGAATATTTATGGCATCGTAAGATTGAAATCTCTTTTTACACATGGGATACGTTCATGAGAAAAATAGCTCCATGTGAAAAAAGATTCAATAAAAGTACATTATATTCATTTATAGTAAAATCTTAATTCGTTACATTTATCAAAATCGATATAAAAATGTGATCAATGTCGATTAAATTGAAAATAAATATAAGTTTATTCAGTATCGCTTCCTGACAAAAAAAGCATTTATATTTTACAATTTTGTTACAAAAACCGTGCTAAATCAAAACATATTTTTAAACATCCGTTCATTTTCTTAGATCGGTTTATTTAGAACCAATGCAAAATCCGTGGATAAGATAAATAGGTTACGCAGAACAACAATTAAGTATATTTTAATTTAAAAATTTAAGACATCGACTGACGGTGCTTGATGGAACACTAACGACCCGGGTTTCGCCTTTTGGCATCTTCAGGCATTCGAGCGCACGAACGGACTCGAATTGACAAAATACATGGAAATGTACAAAATCTCAATAATTCAAATTAAATTAAGTATATACACAATATAAAATTACAATTAATAACGTTTTTTATCCACTGGTTGTGTAGCTATGCGTAACACGTGTTTCGCTTCTTAGAGAAGCGTCTTCAAACTAACTTAATTATACTGTTAGCACTAAGGTGCTTCTTTGAAGCTATCAGATAAAATAAATATTATTATAATAAAAGCGTACATTTAACGCCGAGTCAATCGACAATAATCAGTTTTTATTTATAAATGTTACGGACATTTGAATGGTGAAGTGATTATTAATCAAAAATATATAATTTTAGTACCTATCCGAACCTCATCTACTTCACACACAATTTTACGAGATCTTTGTGATAATTGTTTTCGCAGGACTATTTTTGGAAAGAGTTTATCGTTCAAATAAAAATTTTGCGAGTATATTTTTTAAGACGAAATGGGTCGAATCGATACAACATACGGTTGTATCGATTTGATGGTTATTTTATATAAAACCAGGAACTTCATACTTTTAAATACAGTTGATATCTAGAGATTAATATTATACAAAAAATAATGCGCGAAATCAACATAAAGATATTAAGGTAGGCTTTTCCTGGTATGTAATTATTATTATTACGTTATATGAGAAAATAATTTGATTCGTTCTTTTCTTGTATGCACGGGGCATTATCGCGGAAATAAATAATTAACTGGTGATATTTTGATTATGGGTGGGTGGAATCTCGAAAAGTTATACTACCTTATAAAAAACAGGCTAAACTAGTATTCAATTGTTTTGTAAATCAAATATTCATATAGAAACGATCGATTCTTATAGGTGAATTTAAAAAAAAAACTCGTCACACCAGAATTGGCATGAAACAACTTTTGTTGAAAACAAACTTTTGTGGATTAAATTTACAATAAACTGAGCTAATGAGAAGTGAAGTGTGCCAACTGATATTTTCGAAAAAAATGAGTTAAGTGCGTTTTGGTAGATATTTTAAATGTCATAAAGAATCATGAAAGTGAAATGAGCTAAGTAAATACAGACTGCAAAAGTAATGTATTCTCGCTAAAATAAATCGAAGAATATTAACACTTCCTGAGCGGGCGCCCGGAACAATAGACTCTATCCTGTGACGGGCGTTTTTCGTGATTAACGCAAAAATATATTGCTTTTTAAAATTGACACAACTTCTAAACGAAACAATATTTTCGATTGAAATTTTCAAGAACTCTCTGGACATCGTTTTAGCAAAATAAGGAGTTTCAGTTGTTGGTTCTGTAGACCAATACTCGCCCCTTATATCCTTGCGAACTTGTCCCATCAAAAGAATAAGCCCCAGAAACTTTTTCATTTCTTTCAAAGTAATATTTTTCCACTTTGCCGATTTTTTACATAATTTATAATTATGGGAGTTTTGGTGGTAATATCTATTAGATTCGTTTACAAAAAATTCAAACAAATCATCACCGATATATAAATTTACCGCATCACTTTGAGGACAATCGAAATTTGAATTCAAACCGCGGCGGCCTAAAAATGATTCCAAAACTGGAGGATTATCTAACGATGACCACTCATCCACATACTCATCTGAGCTCGTCTCCGAATCAGAATCACTTGGAATAGTGCGACGGTTAAACGTTCTAGGTCTTGGTCTTGGTATTTGCTCATCATCACTCGATTCGTTGTCTGACAACTCTTCAATATCATTATTCCATGAGCAATCAGATAAATTGTCGGCATACACTTCATCGTCACTATCATTGGCTTGTGAAGACATTTTTGTAGGGATAACGTCTTATACAATGGTAATATTATATTCGAATAATAAAATACGAAACAGTATGTAAACAAAACAGCGCGAGCGATATGAAATATAGTCCGACACTTGAAACGACTCAAACTGAACTAGAGATTGAGATATCGAAACAAATCTATACGACTGTTGATTTTCACCCCTTATAATCTAGCAAAGAAGTAGAACTAATGATAATTAGTTGCGGCGTTTTATTTCACGCCGATATACAAACCCGTGAAATGCCGTCTCCCGCCAACAACCGATAGTCAACAAAAACGACTTTTGCCGTGTCCCGCCTTCGACCGATAATCCGCGAAAAACGGCATTTGCCGTTTCCCGCTGTCAATGTGTTAAGAAGCTGAAAAATATTTAATTTACGACTTTACACGCACACAAGCAAACGCGTAGCCGCATAAATATGTGTAATACATAGGGCTGACGATTAATGCTGCGTTTGTAGCCTAACTTCTCTACCTAAAGGTTTGAACTATTTTCTAAGGCATATACCCACAAGTGTTTCCTTATAGTTTGGCTGGAAATACGAGATAAAGTCTTGGACATGTAAACGTGTCCACCGCGTTCATCGGGTTTAGGTCACCAAAACTGTTAAAAGGTCAAAGGGTACCGCCAAAACGTTTCTTAGGTTAGGTACCTTTAGAGCAACTGAATGATATATATTATTATATGGGTTATAAATAATTGCACTTTGTGTTAGGCAGTATTCACTTGGTACACTTGAACTTTTGTTTCGATAGTTTGCACTTTGTATAAGATGGTATTAACTTGGTACATTCATACTTTGATTTTAATAGTTTTCACTTCGAAACGGATTCTTTTAACAAAGTACCACAGACTAATTTTGATAGCTTGACTTTGAAACGAATTATTTTAATTTTGTATGTTACAGACATTGAAATAAATTATATTGACATTTTGCGTGTCCACTTAGAACCCTGCTTCTTCATAAATACCACTCCTATAATACACTAGTGAATAAATTCTAATGCGTGGAGCAAAGACAATACAGGCGGCCTATTATAGAGTTGCGACAAGTAAACTAGTCTATGGTGGAAAATCCTATGTTGCAAGTGTAAAGAATAAGTGACATTTCATTACAGCGTTGTGAAACTATCGATTTCAAAGTGTGAGTATTTATATTGAGTGAAAACTATTTTGTCTATGTGATAATATTTTTTCGTAAGTGCAACATATTTCTTCAATGTTTAAATATATTTTATTATGTGGCATCACTTTATTTTTAGTGAAATAGTTTGTTTTTTGTGGAATGTATTTGTTATAAGTGAAAACTATCATTACGAAAGTGAATATCATCTAAACAAAGGTGCATTTAATTGTAAGCCTTATTATATTGGTAAAAGAAGATTTCGTCAAATTGTTCACTTTACTTCAAACTTGGACTTTAAAATTCACGATACCATACAACCGAAATGACGTATTTATACACACATTCCTAATTTATTCGTTATTACTAAAACATAATGAGTTCAAACTCGGCCCTGAGAGCAAATTTTCGTAACAAATGTTTTAATTTTTATTCTTATACGGACTAATAATATGTTTTTTGTACATACGTATCGAAGTCTAATACATAGCATGTTTTAGCTATGTTATATAGTTTAATGACAAGAAAGAAAAACTATTTCAATTATTGTGTATTAAAATTTACAATAAGTAAGTAAATGTACCGGTAGTTAAACTTTTTTCAATAAAAAAAATTAAATAAGAAACGTAGATGCAATATTGCTTTAAATTGTAGAATTCTGACAAGATCACCATATTATATGTCATTGGGGTGTCACAGCGGCCATTTGAAAACAACACCTTATGCCAGCGGTTTCCAACGTTTATGTTACAACGCCTCCTCTTAACAAAAAAAAATTCCCTCCCAAGCTTTATTTTTTTAATCGATATATAGACAAGTTTTCAATAATAAAAACTTAATTTAAAAAAAAGTGATTATTTATAATTAACAGAATAATAAAAAGATTTTGTAGCTAGGGGTTTTGCCTTCCTCCCACCATCTTTCCTCCAAAATTGATTTAATATTTACAATTGTTGGATTAAGGGTATCTTTAAAAAAATTTACTATTCATTTTAAATTATAAACCAACACGGCATATAATATGGCGCCGCAGGCTCAAACTTTTTATGTATAAATGTAATTTCTTGAAAAATATGTACTATCAATTTGTCATTTACAAACGTTATATTTTATATTAATATTGTAGAGTTCCGCAGGCTTGTTCATGAAATATGTCGAAAAATCTAGTCCTTAAAATAATTTTCATATTTATTATTTATACAAAAAATACAAAATTACTGATGAACAAACCATTAATATAATGTACATTAAAATTGTATATTAATTTACGACAAAGATATTCAGCAGATTTTACTAACACAACATTAACTATTCGCAACAAATATATCGAAAAAATGATATCGTCGTAATTCTGGAAGAAAACGCTTAATCAAAAAAATTACATATTGAGTTAGTTATAACAAAATGTTCCTTATTTCAAACTCTACCGTATGACGGAACACACTTATTTTTATAAAGTATACTTTTACTTAAAAACCGTTTTGTACAAACAAACAAAATGAAAAACGTATAGCATTTCAAGCATTTGGCAAACTTCAAAGTTCAATTACTCAAAACTAGTATTTTATAGTTAGTGTCTTCGTCCAGAACAACGACGATATTATAGTAGGTGTTCTAGTAAAAGAATTGCAAGATATTTTAATAGCAAATTGCTCACCGTCGATGTTAAATAGTTCTTTCATTAATTTCAACCACAAAATGATAATTCAGCATCATGTGACTGTTCACAACAATTTCTTCGTTCTGTCTTGAAATTGAGGCTTCATGATTATCCTGAGATTATTTTTATTTGTTTATTTACGAAATTTTCTGTTCAAAAATGCAGCCGCCAAGAATATAGTTTGTCAATGAGTGAAATAAACATTCATTCTCTGAATTTTTACTGTTATGTTGTGATGTGAAGTTTTATTTATTTGTTGATATTATGGTATGAAAATTATTGTTTAATTACAAAATGTTGGCGCCTCCCCGGTTGGAAGCCACTGCATTGTGCATTAAGTATTTAATTTTGAATTCTTGACTTAACGAAGAGTTGTCTTACAGGAAGCTCTGAGGCAACTCTGATGAAAGGTTGTCATGAAACCCTCTGATTAGACATAACTACTGGAACTTTCAATTTTTTAGATGGTCAACTACCGAAAAATTAATATGGTTGTTAAAAATTGAGCACATTTTTTTTGTAACACACCCTTTCCCAATTTTTGTCTTATCATATTAATTAAGATTTATTATGGAAACATTTGCTTTGTCACCATTCGGTCTAATTCTAAAAGTTAATCGTTATTTTTGTTGAATTTTTCTCTTAATCGGTCAATTACTGGTACGTTTACCTTACTACTAATCAATGTAACCGATAAATAGAAAACAAAATAAATACCTGTGCAAGGCAAACAGAAAGATAAAATTTAATCTTTTTGTGTACCTCTTCTATTATGGATTTCGATTGGCAGTCCAACACTTACCTGAAATAAAAAGAATACAACAATAAATTAAGAGCTTATTTTGATTTATGTGTTGGAAATTATATATTTGTTTTAGGAAAAACATGAAAGTAAGAACTGGACGTTTTGTTAATTTCACTGTAACTGAGAACATAAGTATTGTCTTGTTAGAATATGTCACAGGCATAAAACTTCAGACTTCAATAATAGTATACTATACATTATCGCGATATGTAATTGATATCTGATGACGGGTAATCCTTATCGATTAGGAGAACCAGATTGTTACCAATTTCGATATTTAAATGAACATAACCTTACATACTGAACAACTGAAACTTAGTATTGATTACAATAAAAACGTTATGTGGGAAAATTGCGCAATATGAGGCGACTTATTAATATTGTTAATAGTATAAAATAAATATGACAAACATTTCATATTATGTTACCTTAAAAACTTAATATTTGTCTGACGTTATAGCACATATCACAAAAAGGGTTAAAAATACATTTAAATAAAAATCACTTTTGTTTGACATGAACAATATTATTTTTATAAATAATAATTGTACGATTTTATAGTTAACCTGAATACCATAATAAGCGAAGCCGATAGGACTCAAAATAGTGGGGCGTTTATAATTATTGGAATATATAGAATATTTATGTTGAGGTTTTAAATGATTCGTTTATTTAAGGACACTATGCACCGCAGGTAAACTTGTTTGATGATTTTTTACAATGGACGCATCTGAATACCTGTCGGTGAGTAAACTATGTATGATAAATAAATTCTTTATTGTCTGTTCACATGCTATGATGGGGATTTAAATCCTCTACCCCAGCTACTTATGGCTATGTATGCAAGTGAATAAAAAAATTGCATCCATTTTACATTCTAGTTTTAATTCTTAAATGTAGCGTTTTTTTTAAATATTGATAATACACACATAAAAAAATTAAAAAACATTTAAAAAATAATAGAATCTCGCAGACGACATCAAGTACATATAGAAAGAACAGAAAGATAATGAACTGCTTACTTTAAGAAATGCGTATGAATTATTCAATATTAAATAATATTTAAATTAAAACTTGTATCGAAAAAAGCTCCGGAGGTCTGCGGCGCGACGCATTGCGTAGTACTATACCATCTTTTGCCGAAAATAAGACACTGTCCTACTTTCTTTTTTGGTCCAAAACACGTGCTAGGGCTTATTATCGGGGGAGGGCTTACTTTTCAAGTACAACAAGTAGATTTATATATTTTAGTTTAATATTTCACACTATCGTAGTCTGCTCGCCATTTCCGAACCATACGGAGATCCAACATCTTCTTTTTACAAGATTTACGTCCCAGGAGTCCTCCACGATTCCCTTTTTGTACTCGACGGAATAGCTCTTTCTTTTTGCACTAATTTTATTTATATTTTAGACTTACAAGACCGCACTGTATTGAGACTGCTGCCGTATATTGTTAGGTAGGTAAATTCTCCACTCTAGATTCCAGGAATTAATTTCGGCACCTGCGAGTGCATTGCTTGCAACGAACTGTAGACGTAAACATGGTATTTCTCGAATTTTTTGTTCCAAATTGTACAATTCTCGGAAATATTAGACCAGCTAGAGGTACTAAACTCAACAGTATTTATTGACGAATTATATTTTTCACATTATTTTAACTAGGGCTTATTTTTGGGGGAGGGCTTATATTCCAAAAAATCCTGAAAATCACACTAGGACTTATCTCGGAGGATGTCCTATTTTCGGAAAAAGACGGTATTAACTTATCGCACATCACAAAACATTGTGAAAGTAAAAGGATGAATTGTATTGATTGAATTGGCATTTACTAAATATTTAGTCTTACAAAATTTTACAAAATTTTGTAGAACTATATTTTTATAGAACTGTTAACAAATAAGAATGTAGGCTTCCAGTGTGGAGCATATGGACTTCTAATGTAGCACTTCTACAGAAGTTGTTTTTATGGGAAGTGTTGGTTATTCAGTCCTTCTCGTTTTTAAAAGGGTAAGATAAGGCTAGGAGAAGACAAATAGTTCGTTCTCACCACCAGTGTCTTAAGAATCGGATGGGTGGGAAGGAGTGTAAACATCACATACCCATGCGCTTTTTACACAAATCCATAAATCGATCGACCGCAACCGAATAGGACAAAAGCCGAAGAGCGTCGACTACTCGACTACGAGACCGTTAAACACATCATAATAAGCAACCAAGGTTATTGTTATTAATACCAACCGTTTCATTTCAGTCGCCTAATAAGATTTGAAAATGTAAATCTCACACTAATTTGCTAACTCTGGCATGTGTAAATATTATATAATATTATGTGTATATTAACATAAAATCTAGCTTCCGTAAAATGTAAACAAAAAAGTGTTAAAACAAGTATACTGACGTCATTATTTTAACGAGTAACACCCACATGTTATTAGATCCTATTTATTTACCAATCGATGAAGATGTCATATGATAACTAACTATAAGCCGCAATATATTACAATTATTAACTTGCCAAAACAAAATGACAGAAATAGTTATTTAAAAACTAGTCACGTGGATTCTTAACGTAATTCTCTTGGCATTTCAATTCAACGATTTAACGATAAATTTTATATTGTTGCCGATTGATAATTTACTAATAACGATTGAAATAAAATTCTTGTGTGATAATAATATTTCGGTCGCCGTTGCGAACTTAAAACACCGTGTCTTAGGTGGACGAAGTCTTGAGAGCGTGAGGCGGCGTTTGGCGCGCTTGCTGTCGTATGGTGCGCCGCAAGTTTTCATCAACTCTGACGTAGGACACTCCCGTTGGCAGAGAACGATTGATAATTTCGAACTAGGCCGCGCCGCCTCACGCTCGCAACGAATTCGTCCACGTAATTTACGGCGTAACGTTTTAAATCAGTGATACGTACGGTAGCTTTAATGGTTATTTCCCATGTCCTAATAAGCTTGTCAAAAACCTAAAAAAATACAAATTAAGACGAATTTCTGTAGAAAATATATAGAGAAAGAATGAGCAATAAATTGTTATATTTTAAGTATAATTATGTTACGAAAAGTGGCATTTAAGGTATTCAATCTGTCTTTATCATGTCCGCTCCCAACGTGGAGCAAATGGCTTCCTAATGGAGTTATAAGTCAACGTGTCAAAACAAATGCAGGCTTCATCCTCCAAGTTTTAAATGTCTCATGTTTCGATATTAAACCTTATAAATGCAATCTAGAATGAAAAAAAATATAACTTTGTGTGACTATCGCCAATTATAACGCGGTGTTTACGGAAAGTTATGTTTAATGAGACAAACCCGCCAATCTTAAAAAAAATTAAAATAACTATCGATGCCGCAAATTCCTATTACGTAATCTAATTAAAACCACAAATTTTATCGTTATATAACCACACGTTACCAGTATAAGCGTACCCATCATAGATGACGGTATTGAAATTAAAATACTGAATGTCTAAAGTAGCTAGTAAGTCGAAACTGTGTGTCCATTGCATAACATTTTATTTTATCATACACTGGGAACCGCGAACGCTTAGTTGATGAAAAAATTTCATACCTACATGTGACATGTGATAATAAAAAAAAGCGTCTACAGAGCAGTCTGGACTATTAAAGTTAAGATAATATGTTACAAACGTGACAAGATTTAAAAAAAACAACGTTTATTTGAATTGAAACGAACTGTTTATAGCTAAAAAATACACGTCGATACCCACTTAGAAACCCATAGTAAAATTGATCGGATGGAAATTAGTAAAAAATATATATGAAATGTGAAAACTTGCATAAGTTAAATTAAGTCCGGTAGCAACTAATTTTCTCTTTTTTCATTTAATCTTGTGATAAACCGGTTGTTCGTTCAGAAAAACGTCCTGAGAACAACTAGATGAATTATAAAATATCGTAAAAAGAGTCCAACAAAATAGTATGATAACGAATGAGAGCATTAGCATCGTGATTAAATTTTACATTAAAAATAAATATATTACGAGGGTATAGTCGTTTTTTTCCCATTTTGCGAAAATCGTTAATCGTTTAACCGTCGCCTTAATCACATGCACGGTCGAAAAATTCTTTTTTTTAATAATTGCATTGTCAGAGTATTTGTTTACACTATTGCATTTTTGTTTTGGTGGAAATAGTAAAGTTTGCAAGCCTGCCTAGCATAGAGTTGACACCTGTTTTTAGCTGCTTTACGCCGTGACTAGTTTAGAGATTACTATAAGTTACCGAAATTTGATATCTAAGGAAAAATCGCAGAAATGTTTTAAATAGTGACCGATGCAAAATTTTCAATTCATTGAATACAAAGATTATATAAAGATTTTTGAAATGTACAAAAAATTTCGTTTTCTCCCACTTATTCCGACTGATATTTAAAGTAAAATTATAGCAAGTATACTAAAAACGTTTTTAAAAAAGGAATAACTAAACATCCTACTATATACGTTTTTAACCAAAAAAAATAGTGTGAATGTATATTAAATAGTAACCATCTTTCGGTGATATCGTCATTGTTCTGGAAAAAAACACTAAATCGAAAAAATGACATATTTAGTTAGTTATACCAAAATGTTCCTTATTTGAAACTCTAACACCGCATGAAATAAGACACTGAATTTTATAAATTCTACTTTTACTTAAAAACAGTTTTGTACAAACAAAATGAAAAAGGTCTTAAAGCATTTCAAACATTTGACAAACTTCAAAGTCCAATTTCTCAAAACTAGTGTTTTTCAGTTAGTGTCGATATGACGATATGTTTATTAAGCCTACTTTTTCTTCTTAATGTAGATAGACGAGTCTTTTTCTGAAACTGAATATCTCATATCTGAATGTCGAATTCAGTGCCAAATCAATCCAAGGATAGGTACCTACATAAAATACGAAATGAAAATAAAAGGCTCGCATTTTTGGTCAGAATTTGAATTCAGTTTCGGTCATAATTTTTAATACATTGGTCAGAATTTATATTACATTAGTCAGAATTTATATTAAATGGTCAGAATTACAGAGGGCAAAATAAATAATTTATGGTCAGTATTTCTAATCTAACATTTTATTCGAACCGTTCATATTTTTATTCTTAAAGATTGATTGCCAAAATAAAATGGTTTTAAACTATAATATACGTGGAGATGTAAATACCAAAATTACAATTCTAATTTATACGAAACATGATAATAACATACTTCCTCGTAGACTTAGTAATAAATGAATTTAAATGTTTATATGTTTAATACAGTCCAAGTAACTCACAAACAGGCCGAAAAGAAAAATAAAAAGTATTTGTATAACAAGGTTGAAATTTGAATGATATAATAAAATCGCTAGACTAAAGTTGTGTAAAAATATTGGCATGTGTTTTTGTGAATACATAAGAAACAAAAATACAGGGTGAACATGGCGACAGAGCGAGCAGTTTTTTCAATACTGGTATTACTGGCGATATGCGACGGACACTTGTACATACCGGAAGAATCGCATATGAGAATGGTAATTATATTAATAAAATACTTGAATCAAAAAATACCTAACAAGGCTAATTTGTAATAACTTCCAAGCTTTTATACGCAATTAAAAAATTATTGACAAAGATAGAACTGACACTAGGCTCTAAAAATGTTAATTTTGATTTTTTCCATGAATGTATGACCTCCATTCAATGTATTACATTATCAAAATATTTAAAAAAAAAAATGGTATATTACATGTCAGCGACGGCGACTTCATCCAATTTTAAGTATTAAAAAAGTAGGTTTTAAAAAATAAATACAAATAATTTTAATAGACTTCAAAACATTCCATGACATATTTAAAGGGTTATTCTGGAATACAAACATAAAAGTTCTATCAATTGTAAGATTGGATAGCAAAAACGTACGTTGAGATTTTTTCATCTGTTGTAATTTAGATGATGGGGTGAGATTAGTAAGTACGTTTCAATCAGAAAAGAAGAAGAAGAAGAAGAAGCTTTTGTAACTATTTATTAGAATAAGTCGCTAAAATATAATCACAGTATTATGTAATTGTTTTGATAATGACTTAAAACGAAACAAGAATTTTAATCTAATCCGATTAGACCAATCCCGAAAACCATTTGAGTCACTGAGTCGCTAATCACACTCCCGAAGGTTTTTAGAGTTTTGAGTAAATCACGAAATACTGTTATGGGCAGTAATGATTAATTTAAACTATGTCGTGTCTTTCTGTGTCTTTTCATTATAAGGAAAAGTAAAACATTCTTTTACACTCGTTTCTTGGAGCGCGCCGACCGTGTAAAACGAGGATCGAGATCGTGTAATAAAACGACTTTTTTAAGTTTGGAAAAATTTTGAACAGGTGACAAAATATGACTTTAGACTTGCAACTGGAAAAATTTGATAGATCCAAATATGTGCTCTTATTAAGATAAATTAAAACTTATTTTTTTTAAAAATCGCCAGGAGCGTGTTGAGCGACTCAGCGACTCATTTCGTCTCATCCGCGATAAAAGTTTACACATCACTGCAACAGCAATTACATGATTTGGAACATTTGTTTAACTTAAACAGATAACGTAAATTTATTATACGAGGTCTCAGATTATAACAAAATATGGTTTGTTACTTGACAGGTCTAAGTTGTATGGGCGGAAGAACATGGTGGAAGTTTGCATGGCGTCGCGTATTTACTTCTACTCCATCTCCATGTACCCATTACATTTTATGAATAATAAAATAAATTTACAAACCTTGGCCTTCTCGGAGGGCATAATAAGGATAGCCTTTTTCCTCCCTTGCTCACCTTGAGCCAGTGCATTAACATAAGAATTGCATTCCTTATAGACAGATGGCGAAATAAAAATAAATAAAGTTTCTAGACTGCCGTATACCTACATTAAATAATAGTAGTCTAGAAATATGAGAGGAGGCAGAGGCACACTATAACCGAAATTCGCAACCATTTTTCAACTACAGTCAATATTCTATTTACATGACGATCAGTGAGATATATGTATCTGCACGAGAACGATTTTCGCCGAGAAGCATTGCAAGGTTGGGGAGTTTCTATTCAACCTACTGCACATTGTTGGACGTGATCAATAATAAAATACATTTTGATATCAAAAAAACTAAAATGATATCTTACAATATGTACATTCAGTCGAAATAGATATCAATGACTTAATACATTTAACTAGTATTTTTGTCCTAACACTATAATGATAAATAAAAAATATGAATTTCAGTCGGAGATATTAACCCGGGCCGGCGACGGAAAATTTTCTGTCCAGGAGCACATGGCTCTCACGACTGACGGGTATATCCTTGGAATATATCGCGTGCGAGCTCACGGCAAAAGAGAATCAACGCGTCTTCCAGTGCTGGTGATGCACGGAATTGTGGGATCATCGGAGGACTATGTGAGGATGGGTCGGAATAAAAGCCTCGGTAACTATACCAACTGACATATTCTATTAAAACATATGAGATGTCTTGAATCATAACTCATAGTGTTCACAAGAAGCATTTAAATTATAAAATATCTTTCTATACTTAAAAACTCCCATCTAAAATGAAGGTGAAAATGTTTTTCATTTTCAAAACTAATATTCTCCAATACCATACAATTGTCTAAACTAATAATCTCCATTGCAGCCAATGATAGTATAGCATTGAATTGTCATGGCCACCAGTGTTTGTCACAGTTTAGGCGTCTATTCCACAGTTTTTCTTTTAGCATGAAAACGGTTTTTCTTGGATTGCCAAAAACAAGCGTTGAGGAAGAATCTGAGTTATGATACAAGAGCACTCATGTGTCCCAAACTGCGCATCGAAGTACACTTCCACGGGGCTGGAGAATATTTTAAATTTACGATGCAAGCTCAAAACTTATATCTATTATACCTTAGTAATCAGTTATTACTCAAACGTGGTTTAATATTATTAGTTCATTGTTTCTATTTTAAAAGTTATCATTGTGAGAGGAGTGAAGTTTGTATTGAAACAGTTAATGAAATGATATGTTTTTTTTATTATATTTAATTCAAGGCATCGACTGATGGTGCTTGATGGAATTTCAATATCAAATTTGGATTATTGAGATTTTGTACAAAGCTTTTTGTTTGAGCCCACTCGTGTGCTCGAATACCTGAAGATGCCGAAAGGCGAAACCCGAGTCGTTAGTGACAAAATACATGGAAATGTACAAAATCCCAATAATCCAAATTTGATATATGTGTTTCTAAAAAAATAAGTTTACACTATTTTTAGAAGCTAGATCAGAGGTCGGCAGTCTCTTTATTGAATGGGCACTCAAAATGGCTTGTTTATGACAAATGACACTATATGATAATTTTGCTAGATGAGGGTTTAGTGAGCATGAAGTAAATTCAAAATAGATTTAATTAATCGAACAAAAATACTTTATATTGTCTATGTATAAAATTTATGTATTTATAAACATTACTTTATAAATCAAATTAAGTTTATTTTAAAACATTCGATAATAATTTAAGACATCGACTGAGGGTGCTTGATGGAATTTCAATATTAAATTTGGATTATTGAGATTTTGTACACTTCCATGTATTTATACATGTATAAATACATGGAAGTGTACAAAATCTCAATAATCCAAATTTAATTCGATAATAATTTTTACAACCTAATTATATGTATATTTAGAAATTTAAATACTTAAAAAATATTAATGTTGTATTTGGAATTACAGATCATTAGGTAATTTCTCATATCACATAATCTGAATGACCTATTTTGAAGCAGTGGACTTCATTTCAATCAGTTAGTCGCAATCGGTACGATTTTAAATATTTCATAGTATTTGAAAAAAGAAATTCACGTGCATATGTCGAAGCACATGAGTAAATTTTTAGATAAAATTTTCTCAATAAAGGATAACTATTTGTATCAACCAAATACGAAAATGTTTAATCGTTTTGATGAGATACTAAAATAACATAAGTTTTTATATTTATTATTTCCATTTCCAAGTCTTTCGCATTAATGATTTCAAAATATGTATCAATTTTTTTGGAGAAATCTTTTTATGTAGAGGTGAAAGGATTTAGAAAAAATATAATAAATAAATCCAATTCAGAAAATTCCTGAAATCCAGAGCTTCTCTACCAGAAAAGCCCATCATATTGCTTCGCAAAATGACATGTGAAATTACTTATTTCAGTGTTATTAAATACTTTCATCCATTTCATGAAAGAATTTTGTGGATATTTTTTCGAAAGCCATCTTCAGAATGATTCGACAATTTTAGAGTGTTGAATATAATGACGGGTGGTCACCTTTAGTATGTTCGGCAACCCAGTGCCCGCCAGCCGGGTTGCCGAACTCTGACACTAGTTAAGCTGCCATGACTCTAATTAGCACATTTATACTGTTTTTAAATTTAAAAAAACTATCCAATTTGAAGTTTATTTGTAAAATTTTGACATCTTAACCCTTTAAATGGAAAGAATTTCATTAAGAAATTATTTTTTTAATATATTGAATATTTCTACTATAATTACCCAAAGAAAATGTTATCGATCAATCTGGGATGAATCATAATTATTATTTCAAGGAATGAGTAAAGTTTTGGAATTTTAAAATGCAAAAAATGTAGATTAATTATATCTCTCATGACCAGTAACATAATAGGGGGCTTCCTGGTCCGTTCCCTAATCTCAGAGTTCCCAACGAAATCAAGCCACCTCATCCCCAATATTCGACGCAAGCATCTATTCGCGACGCTCGGTATACGAGTTCTTTTCAGTCTTTGTCATGTGCTATGATTCGCTACCGTACAGCAGCACTGGTAGAATGCAAGAGTTTAACAAATGGCATTTGGTTTTCACCGTCTACAGCATATTACGCATATTACATTTTATTTGTTTAAAATTGCAGCACTGTCATTAGCAGAGGCTGGATATGACGTATGGTTGGGAAACCTCCGAGGAAACCTTTACACGCACCATCTTAAAATATCTAAAAAAGATCCAGAATTCTTTAACTTTAGGTGGGTTAAAATAAAATACTTTCTTTTTAATCATACAGATTTTGATTATTTTCATTAATTTTAACACCATTCCTGCTGAGCCGCAGGCGAAAGTTTTAACACTATTAAGACCCTTACATTTTTTAATATCAACACAAGACAATCGGCCGTTTCAAACAGTTGAAATGTTACGGGTCGTCTAGGCGGCGCGGCGTATTTAGCTCGAAAATAGCAATCGTTCTCCGTCAACGGGAGTCTCATAAGTGAGAGGTGACGAAAACATGCGGTGCGTCGATACGGCGGCAAGCGCGCCTAACGCCGCCTCGCCACATTGCCGCCTCACGCTCGCAAAACGTCGTCCACCTAAATCGCAGCATTATCAGATGCCGCGTACTTTTAATAAATATAAAATTTCAACAATTATTAATTTAATATGCAGATGGGCCTTTAAACCATCTGAATATCCATTTATTTCATTAAAATTTTGGTGGTTTCCTCCACGAGTATATTTAGGAAAATGATAGGAAACATATTAAATTTGTTGTGTTTCTACCAGTATTGACCATCACGGTATCTACGATGTGCCAGCCACGATTGAATTAGTCCTATCTGAGACCGGGGCCCAGCGCCTACACTACGTCGGCTACTCTATGGGTTGCACCAGTTTCCTGATAGCTTGCAACGAGAGACCCGATCTTGCAGCTAAGGTTGCATCGTTTGTGGCTATGGCTCCTGCAATCAGCATAACTAAGAGGCTGAGGTCATTGGCGAAAGCATTATTCGATATTGGAGTGCCGGTAATAATGCATTACTATCTTCTTTTTTTTTCATCAGTTGATAATGCTCGCGATGAGCGACACCGGTCCTGATCATTGTAAAAATTTGGAAATATTACAAAGTAAATGGTGTTTTAGTTTTAAAATACACTATATAAGCTATAACTGTGAAACAACAATTATTATTACAGAGACTTTTGCACAATGTAGGCTTCGACCAGTTAGCTATTGAGGTAAATCTTCAGATGTTACTGGCCTCATCGATTTGCGCCGAAAGAGATTTTTCTAGAAATATCTGCCACCAAATACTACATCCATTCGTAGGCGAAGACTCTTCCCAGGTTGATCGGGTAAATATAATACATAATATATTTTTTATACGAAATAAAAATAGTCATCTTAATTTACTAATGACTAGGGATTCTAACTCGAATGTCCGAATACATTCGACCCTTTTTTAATTATTAACTATTCGAATATTTAGGTTTGATGATTGACTCGGGGCTCGGGGCAGGGAAAGAAAACCCTTTAAACATGACGTAATTTCAATAATTGAAAAAATACCGTTGGAATAATCCGATGCAGCTGCAAATTTTAAATATTGTCCCTATCTTGAATTTGACAGAACTGGGAAAAGATTTAGTTGTAAATTATTACAAAATATATGTAGGTATTTCATCCTTAAGAAAATATTACATGTATATCAGTGATTTAAAATTTGAAAAATGTGACTTTTTCTATAAATGACCTCGTTTTCGTACAAATTGTAATTGTATTATTTTAGTACATATAATGTTACGATAATTATTATTGAATTCGAATTTTTCATGTTATTTTCATACTTCAGAAACTATTCGAATGGTTTCAGTTTCACTGTTCGAATAAGTAGTTGATAATGACGAATAGTTGGAATCCCTGCTAATGACATAATATATTAATGTGAATAAAACTTGCCAGTTATAATAAAATATATCTTTTATTTGCATTGCTAAAGAATAATAAAATTGTAATATTTTTTTTTCAAGGAAAAATATCTTGTTGTCTTTGCAAGGTTTCAGCCAACCAGTCTAAGAACTGTTGCCCAATTCATACAGTCTTCACTCTCAGGTATATAATATGTATCTAACAAATTAAATTAACCCTTACAGCGCGAGCCGTTTTTGCACGAATTTATTTTTAGTCAATTGATCTGTCAAAACGCTCACTATGGATAAAAATAGATCAATTTCAACAGTAAAAAATGGAGAATTGTGTGAAATATATATTAGTTATATCAAATACATCATGAAGTAAACTAAACTCGTCGCATTCTCGCTTAAATAAATCGAAGAAAATGAAGAAGCTGAAAATTATTTAATCTACGACTTTGCAAGCAAAATGGCTGGGGCCAGTCTTCATATACACCACCAACACGCACACAATTAACCACGTAGCCGCATAAGTATGTGTAATACATAGGGCTGACGTTAATGCTGCTTATCGGTAGTTCAATGCTGACATTCGAAAGACTGAACATCGAGAGCTCTTTCCAAAAATTTATTTCCTTGTGTTCTATTTGACATTTTCGTGATGTTACATAATTTGGTTTGAACTATTTTTAAAAGCATATATCCACAAGTGTTTCCTTCTAGTTTATAAACGAGATAAAGTCTTGGAAATATAAACATGTCCAGCGCGTTCATTGAGTCAAAATGCTTTCATATAAACACGTCCTGGGTTAACTGCATATTTGGCAATATTCAGTTCAATGAGGGATTTCATCAAAAAGATAAAACATTTTAGACAAGGTAGTGTTATTGATCAAATACAATTATTTTCAGTCCAATCTCAAATGAGAAAATATGACTGGGGAATGCAAGGAAACATGAAGATGTACGGCCGACCAACTCCAGAGGCATACAACAATTCAGCTATTATTGCTCCAACACATATCTTCTACGGATTAAATGACTTGATCATTCCTACTGATGTAAGGAAGTAAAATGATAATAACTAGTTTTTTTTTTTGTTATCAGCCATTGCATACTTCTGGGTGTTAATATTTTAATTTAAAATAAGAGTTATGATGTTGGAATTAGTGATTTCAATAGATGTTTGACATGAAAAAATAGTCAGGTCTAAAATCAAATCACAAATATAGCTACATTAATGAGCGAAACCGGTCCTGATCATCATAAATATGTGGAAGTAGTGCAAAAGAATTGTTTTATTTTTTTTTTTTAAATAAAAGATACATCTTCAGACTTGTAAATTTAAAATACAGAAATCAATGAAAAATCAATGAATTTCCAAACTTCATAATTGAAATCGGGATTGACCAAATTTTGTTTAAAGATTGACTAGGCCCAAAGGATTTAAAACACAACTTTCCATTGAATATTCTCGTTACAAATCACCGATAAGTATGCTGCCTGCACATACATTTTTAATTTACTAATTTTTTATCTGATGAAGTCAAATTAAGTGTTAATAAGATGTTCTTTGTTCTATGTCAACTATTTTCATTATTATGACGTCAAAAACATTGGTCATTTTCCTACCAACATTCAGACTAATAAATTTAGAATCAAAACATTAATATTTTACAATATCTTTGTATCATTTTCAGAGGGTGATAAAATTTGCCAAGAGCCTACAGAAGACCAACCCCATAGTGACGATGAAGCCAATCAAATATCCCACCTTCAACCACTTGGACTTTATGTTCGCTAAAGATATTCAGAATCTAGTCAATACCAATGTCGTGGACATGGTTAATCATTTCTCTGATATGCAAAAATCTTAATGTCTTCTTAACTTAGTGTATTTAATTCTAGTGATATTATATACAAATGCCAGCCGGTAAACTATTCAAATTAGGAAAAGTATTGAACATGTTATGAATTCAGCATAAAATCAATTCAACTTGAAATTAATTTCGTATTTAAAAACAATGTCAATTAATTCAATATTTATAAAAGTTGGGTCAGTGGTGCAGGGGTGAACGCTGTTGGCCTTGGTTACGGATGTTTCGGGTTCTAGTCCCGGTACGAACAGTTTCACAAATTGATTTTTCAATCAATTTATGGATTTCTGTTCGTAGGCATTTATGTTTGTGATGTCGAGAATTCCCTTACACACATCCAATCTAGCTAACCACTAGTCCTGTCCTAGCCTTATCCTTCTATCCCTACTCTCTTCGAAAAAGAGAGGTTGAGCAACTGAGTAACAAGCAGCTCTTGTAGATAAAATTTTGTTGAGATACCTCTATTAGGACTACATATACATTGGAAGTGGACATGGTGAAAAAATATAAAAACGTAACGCAATTTTTTAGTATTATACTAATTCGACAATTTTATGTAATTATCAGGACTGGTTTCGCTGATCGCGGGCATCAGTTGGAAATGCTTAGAATGAAAATTTGGTAATTAGTGCAAAAGAATTGTTTTATTTTAATCAATATATTGCCTTGCCGCCAAGAATTGAGAGTTGACACCTTGAAGTATTTAATTCAATATGTTAACCATAGCAAAAAAAAACATATTATCATTGGATTGGATTTCACTTTATTGAAATTTTATATTGAAAACATAATATATGTTTACATTATATTTCCATTCATATAATTTAAGTTTATTTCAAGTTTAATTTGGATTTTTTTAATAATTCGATTATCAAAAATCGATAACACTTCCAGGGAACTAACCATACAAGAAACAATTTATAAATAAGTGCAATTTAGTAATAATTAATTTATACGATTTAATTTAGGCGATGAGAGGCATGTCTGTATACAAATTCAGTGAACATAAAATAGATCGTTATTATTATTAACGTAGGCTTTCATTAATTGAATCGGGATTTACTGGGTAGACTTCCATCAGATAACATAAATTGTTTATTCTATGTCATGTCCTGGATATTTTATTTTTTTATTAATTAAGTTTGTAGGGTAAGTTATTGATTTTAAGAAGTTTCCAGTATTCAATGAATAATAATGCTGACAAGGCTGGACATTGAAAAAATTAAAATAGTTTCTCAGCCAAATAAAGAAACTATGTTGACCATGCAAAAAAAACTTGTCATATTATCTGTTAGGAACAAGAACACTTATTATTCGTGCAATTCTGAATTATTTGATATGGAAAAAATGCTGGCTTTTAATTTTATGGCATATACATGGCAATACTTTTAGGTTCATGTGGCAACTTGCTGCTAACCTAATGAAAAGATAATATAATTTAAGACGTCGACTGAGGGTGCTTGATGGAATTTCAATATTGTATCCTCCGTTATTGTATCCTATACGTTGAAACACCTAACAGATGTCACTAAATGTGGTGCTCGAATGCCTGAAGATGCCGAAAGGCGAAACCCGGGTCATTAGTGACAAAATACATGGAAGTGTACAAAATCTCAATAATTCAGAAAAGATAATAATCAAGAACAGGAGAGGTATTTGATAAAAAAAATATTTTGCTAATAAGATGTTATCCATTGCAGGCAATTTCTATATGTTTTTTGTTTTGTTGACACCTGCTCATACTTGATTAAGTATTACAATGTATTTTTCTTGTAAATTTTATTGTCCAATCACCAAAACACGAGATTTTGAACCCTACTCAAAACTTATAATAGGCATTCTGGTTTAAACTGCACTAGACCCTAAGAAAGTACTTATTTAAAAATAGTAGCAATAAGTACACAATATGAAAATAACAATTTAATTGAATAAAGGTGGCCAAAAATTGATTTTAAATTATAATTAATGAATAAAAAATACAGTTACATAAATGTTGGACTCTGTAATTTTATGTGATATTATATTGCTCATCTTTGGATTCTCCAAAGAAAACAACAAAATACATGTGTGGATATGATTTAAGTAATAAGTAAATCAAAAAAGAATTATTCCTTGTAGGAAGAATTACTTTCAACCAATAACACATTAGTTTTTAGATGAAGGTAAATTCATAGCTATTTAATAATAAGAGGAAAAAATATGTTTTTTTTAGTGGTGTAATAAATTATGTGTCACACCGAAATGGTGGTTGGTTCAAAGAAGCTTTTTTATACAATGGATGATGATTTGATCAATATCAAAATGAATTATAAAAAGAGGTGGATGAATTTAACAGTTTTTATTAATATACAATTCAACAAATAGATACAGGGGTCCTTTTTATCCTAGTATCCCTTAGCCGAGTCCCGTCAGATATGAATTTGAAGAAAAATGCTAAAACATATATAAAAACACCAAAACTCTTGTTATACTTGCTTATACACAAGGGAGATTGTGTGATAGAGACAGAGATACATCCACTGTACGCCTATGGTAAGAATGTATTTGTAAAATGATACTATCTTGCAGACTTCGATATGGCGACCGGAAATCGAGAATAGAATATAAATTGCTACACTCATTACAAGCACCATGACAAAGCTGAAAAATATTTCTCAAAAAATAATTATGGTCTGCAGAAGGAAAATTGTTAGCGCATCATTCATTCACCACAGCTGAACCACTGTGCATGCCAAGTTCTTTGATCGTATTAACTACCAATACAAAATCACTGGACGAATTGTTATGATGGAAAAATAAGCTGGGGGCACCCTATGGTCGATGACCAATGGAGATAACCAAAAATTTTCAGTTCAAATTTAACATTGGGGAATTCATTATAAGGTAGGATGGCTTTTCTGCCTATCTCTTTCAGCTTGCCCGATTGAATGATATGCCAGATTTTAAATGGGGTAATTTTAGTAATTTTTACATGGGGTTTCATAATTTTTGCCTGAACCACTGATTTAAAGGATAATCTTCAAAGGCTTATCTAGAGGTAAGCTTTGACTTCCAATTCAGGCCTAGAGTTCGTCAAGATGAAAATCTAAACTAAATAATGGTATTTATGCTCAGTATTATTTGGCTACATTTTTTCCAAATATTAAAGTTTTATGAAAAATATTTATGTTCGTTTTCCATTCAAAATTCAAAAGAGATGTGTAGAAGCTGTGCGCCGTCTGCAAACAAATGTAACCGAACGAAATAACCTTTAAAGTGAACTAATAAATAATTAAATAAATACTTTTTCATATTCATAATTCACACCTATTACCTACATTCGGCAAAATGAGCAGCAACAAACAAAAAAGTTGGTTGGCAAACCCAATAAGGCGACTTGAATGAACGAATCACTGTAGCCAATTGACTGGCGATTCGTGAGTCGCCAATAATCGACTCATTTCCCAAGCCTAATGAGTAGTCATCCTCATATTATGTTTGGATTAGTAATGTGCGAAAAAACATACTTATATTTGTAACATAAAAAAGGGATGCGGCATACCAGTCACTCAAAAAAAGGTTGAAAAATATCTAAAAGAAATGATTGTTTTTTGGCTACTTCTTATAAAGAAAATATTTATTGAATATTTTTATTCGCCAAATATCACTTTTAACAAAAGCAAGGCTATGCTAGGTTTTTATTATGTAGGATATAAATCAACCTTTGAAGCTCAGTATAAATAGCAAGAGCTTTTCTTAGTAATCAGAAGGTCACCATCACAATTGGGTCACAAGAATCAAAAATTTGTTCAATTTAGCTGTTTTTTTGAGATCTAGGATGAGTGTTTGAGATGAATTTTCTCACTAAATTGATACCGGATGACTTTGTTATTCCCCTTAAGGTTATCTTTATTGTTGTGTAATTCAAAAATTTCTGATGCATTGGCAATAATCTTTGTTGTCAAATACACACATTGATTATTAACATCAATTTTACTACTGGAATTTTACCCACTGAGCCGAGTTTTTCTTGAAATTAAATTTTCACTTTTTTGAAATTATATCAGTGTATTATGTATTTTAAAAATGCGAATATTGAGTTACAAAATTTAAATAGTTCCAATGATTTTTATCATGAAACAAAAGTATATTAACACTCAGACAACCGGTTTCGCGCTAATGCGGAAATTGTCGCATTACGTTAGCACCCGGCCCAGCGCTACTGCGTTTTTGTACAGTGCACGACGAATTAACATCTGTTGAGAATTTGTTTGAGAATTATTTGTTGCGTTATACTGTTCGAGGGTGTGGTTCAAGGCAACGATTTTTTTTGTCGAGTTCTTGGTACAGTTAAGGTTAAAAATAACCCTTGAAAAATGATATGTATTGCTTCAGAAAACTTTACATTAGAATATTGATATTTTTTTAGCTAGTCACAATTTATTTTTTAATCACTCATACTCTAGGCTGTTTGGAATTGCAGAATATTATGTAAATATGTTTTAGTGTGGATATATCGTTTGAACAGTACACATCTTCATGTTCCGTGATCGCGATTTATTTTCGGTATTTATCTTACCTGCAGGGTAATTACGTGTTTATAAATTTAAAAAAAATGTTTATGTGGTATTAGTTATATCATATAATTCTACAGTAAATAATAATAAATACTTGCAAACCCCACATATTAACAATCAATGGTAATGTGAAATTTGATGCCTTCATGTTCCTAACGCATATGCTGCCTTTTTTAAAATAATAACTACACAAACATTTAGAGTAATAACTCGTGCAGTTTTATTGCCCACTTGTCAAAAGGGATCACTTTGCTGTGTGGTTACTCATTATTGTATTTCAGTTTTATTCTATTTTGCGAATAAGTAGAGTAAATATAAATGCAAAGATTCATTTGATTTTTTCAATATAATATTCTAATTTTGCAACTAGTGTTTGTTTATTTTTATATGCAACATTATACGCTTCCCAACCTTTTTTGTTTGAAGGCATTACTTCAAATGGTTGAAAAGATATGATGTTTTTTCGCAATATATTCGCAAATTCGATTCGCACGCGAAATTTGCAGGATTATGTGTAAGTTTTGCGCAAAAACGTCGGGTCCCTAAGTGTTAATGATAGTGCACAGCACTTGGCAAACAAGTCTACCTAACACTATTATGGCTTAAAACATAATAAATTTTACATTATTAAACTGTGAGATTTTTCCCTTAATATTTTAGGCATGAGCCAAATGAAGTGGAACTGAGTGGGGAGGGTGGGGGGAAACAGCACTGCAAGAACATAATAGCCACACCTGTTGAAATTTTGTAGTAGTCACAAACAGGCGTATGTAGTGATAAAAGTTCTTAGAGAAGGAGGGAGAAAAAAGAACTATTGGAAGCATTCCATAAACACCCAAAGATTGTCAATAGGTAAATTTAACTGTAAATGTTGGGGATTTTTAGCAATCACTTCCCATGCATTTCTCTTCACCACTCCACTATAACTTTTAGAATTGTGATTACATTGACATCAAAAATCTGTATCAAAAATCCCGAAAACTAAGCTAGCCAAAAAGGTGTTTGGTCAACAACTGCTGGACAGTGTGGCGTCACTAGCAAGTATATGTTGCAATATTGCCACTCTGTCAATACGGCAACGTTTTTCCGCTGAACCGCAGCAACCAACCGAGGCAATGAAGAATGAAAATGTTTTTCAACATATAACGTTAATTTTTTATAGTACTGCACAAACATCCACAAGAACAATTTTAAATAATCCGCATTCATCGTTCCCCGATCTGGTTTTCCTTGATTTATTGGTTAAATATTAAGTCCAGTCACAAATATAACTTTAATAGATAGTTGTCCCCAGCTCAGACATACGCACGACTCTATTCAGCCGCTGTTGCTGTCTCATCACAAGTTTTATCATGATCTATTAGTTTTTGTGGAACATTTTTCATCCCGCTAATAAGCATGTGCGACCCCATTCAACCACTATCGTAAAAAAGACTACGACTGGAAGTCTGCAAGCTTTTTCTTGCTGTTGATGCCAGCTCATAATATCACAGCTGATGACTCACCTACTGAGCACCTATTTACAGACAGTTCAGTCGACATGCGGATTCGGTGAAAGTTCATTTTGACCTTGTATTTCGCATCATGAATTATTCTGACTTCTCCCTATGAATAAAGTTATGACTCTAGCTGAGAGACTGAAAATAGTTCAAATCTTTCCAGCATATATAGTTTTTTTAACGTCCCTTGAAAAACAAAGAATGACATTGATGTCGCGAAAACGTTGTCACCGTTTCCGCAGTTTCATTCTGCACTTTTCGGTCTACCTAATGCCTTAAAGGTTGGCTATAACCGTATATATTTTTTAAATTAAATACATACATGTTTTTAATTAGATTGTGTTTTAAATTTTACAGTTATCTGAAATACATTCCTTTGTACTTCTAATATATAAAGAAATAGTTTACTGAAATTTTACAAGAAATTTTAGTCCTACAAATAAAAAAGGCAAAATTAATTAACTCCCATACCTTTGTGGCAATCACAGCAGCCTTATTTGTAGCAGTCGCTATCGGTTTTCCCGGCACAATGGTTCGACCGCAGGGGCCAGATCCTTCTTTAAGTATGCCTTTATTGGGTTGTACCAAAGCAGATTGGATATATGTAGATTTTGCTCCATCTGGAAAAACATTATAGACACTTATAAATAATGAAAAATAGAAAAGGATTCATAAGACAATCGTAACAGTTATAAAATATGTATTTGAAAATTTTTTTTTGCACAAAATTGTATATATATGGACAGCTCGACCAGAATAATTCATGACATAATACCATATAAAGTTACACATAAAGACTATACCAATCTTATTTATTTTACTAAAATTATAAGATGTCAAATCAACGGAAACTACACTATAAATAATCGCAAAATCAATTTGCATGCTCGTGTTCTCGGTTTTGAGATGTGCAATTTTTGTTTTGACAAGTGACAATCAACTGGAATGTAATAATTGGTTAATTTGAACTTCTATTTGAATACAGAGAAAAAAGCTCAACAGTAGAAACAAAACATGTGTATAAAAACAAAAAAAAATGAATCATAAAACATCGCCATGAGGATAAAAAAACAAATGAATGTTAGAATTAGATATAAAATTACAACTTAATTTTAAAATTAAAAATAGAATTTCAAACAATGAATTATTAATGAAAATAGTTATTACAGCAGCTTGCCAAAATGTTCTTTATTTTTTCATGGGATTTACAATCAAATTTCGATTATTGAGATTTTGTACAGAATTGGCAAGGAATTTAACTGGGCTCTATTCAATCAATAGAGCCCAGTTAAATTCCTTGCCAATTCTGAAAGAACAGCTGAACCTTCCAAACTTCCCGTTGCTGTATCCTATATGTTGAAACACCTAACAGATCTCACTAAATGTGGAATGATTGTATATATCTATCCTTTCGTCGAATTGCATCCCGTCGAGACCCACAATGCTATTATAATTGTAAAATCACTGGTAATTCTAATAGTAGTTGGAAAGCGGCAATTCACCACTCTGTTAATGCGTTGTTTACAAAACAAGGATTAAGGATTCTCGAAATTTTAACTCAGGTATCAGTGTGGATCCTAGACTTATAATATTTTATCTCGTAAATAATATTTGTCGTATTTGTATCTTCTATATAAACGTTAGACACTGTTTACTGTCTGTCAATTCGAGTCCATTCGTGCGCTCGAATGCCTGAAGATGCCGAAAGGCGAAACCCGGGTCGTTAGTGACAAAATACATGGAAGTATACAAAATCTCAATAATCCAAATTTGATATTGAAATTCCATCAAGCACCCTCAGTCGATGTCTTAAATTATATAAAGTATTTACAATCAAAATATATTTTAGAAATAAAACAAGTCTGCATGTGTTACATTGATTTAAAAACGTCATTTAATAAACAATATCGCATTGTAAAATAATATTTGCATATTGAAAATGGCTTGTCTACTATGCTCTACTATTAATGGTAAGGTGAATGCCCTGTCTTAACACACATTAAATTCTTTTAAAATATAACAAAACAGCCGTGTTTACCATGGATTTTTCGTTGAAGGCAATTTTCATTAATTTTCTCCTCGACTCCAAGGAAAAATATCATTTTGACACATTACATACGAAATATTTTCCTTAACGATGGTCCCGAATAAACCATAAAGTTGTCATTAGTGGGACGTTAGTTTACACTCGCTTGCGAATATAATTTGCACTATATAACAGATAATGCGAGGAATGAATTTTAGGAATAACCAATTGACATGTTCTTTAACAGATTTTAGAAGTCACACCACAATTAAGCCATTTCGTAACTTTTAAAATATTTTTGAAATAGACGATTAATTTACAAAAATGGCGTTCCATTGTAAGTAATACACAATATTCAAAACAAATAAAAACCAGGATACCTTTGTTTGCCATTCTTCCAATTGATTTTGTGTATCAGAAATGAACCACCCGATCATTTAAAACCATTTCCAGGTTGAATTATACCATTACTTTTAAAATTTTACGGTACAAAATTTGTATACAATCGCCACTTATAAAAATTTCCACTTGAGAAAAAACATAACCTACTGGTGTTGAATTGCCAACTTCACATGAGATCGCTTGTCAGATTTATTTTTGTTTGGGAATTTGTATTTTATATTATAATGTTGCTTGTTCTGACCATGGTAGCGTACTAGAAAACTTCTTCATTCGCATTTTTATAAGGTATGTAAGGTAGGTAATTGTAAAACATACATTTATGTAAGTACTTATTTTAAGTGTACAATATTACGTAATATCATGTATTTTTTTGTATATTTGGAATCTTATTTGTATTAATTACATATTACAAAATTACAAAAAAAGTATGACATTTTATTATATGATAAAAAGACCCCTAATAAAGTTAACTGTTTTGAAATAAATGCATTAACTACCCCAGGGGTGATGAATCTGCGGCCTTATAGGCTCACAAGTGCGGCCTTTTGACTGAAATGAACAAAGGTACAAATAAATAAATTTCATTGTTTTCCTTCATTTACAAAGGAATGTACAAACATGTTTATATATATTTCTGAAATGCGGCCTAATTTGATTTTAAGATAAATGACTACGACCTTTCGACAGGAAATGGTTCATGGCCTCTGACATACCCGAAGCAAGCTTTGGAACATTAATAAACATTTTTGAAGAAAAAACAGTAAATATTTATATCTATTTTACAATGAATTTACAATTTCATTGATTTTGTTGTTTTATTCGCAAATTAATTTCATATATGTATTGTAAATGAAATATATGTTTGACATTTTTATTGGGGCTAGTTACAGTCCTTTTACAGAGAAAGAAGTTGTGAAAGAGAAAGGGAGAAGACAATGTACACATTCAAATTCAGATATCTAAAAAATTAACAAATACCAACATATTTTCATTTGGAGATATTAAGCTAAAGCTGTTGATGCAATTCAATCGCATATAAAATATTAACATCATCGTTCTTTCAAAGATCTACATTCACAATATAATAACGAGATTTAAATGCCATTTAAAAATAAAATTTAAGCCATTCAAACATTGTAAATTTCCATGCATTTCGTCACTAACGACATTGGTTTAGCCTTTCGGCATCTTTATGCTTAGTTTATTCGTGTATTCGTACGTCTGAAGATGAAGAACGTCGTAACCGGGGCCTTTAGAAACAAAATGCATGGAAATGTACAAAATTTGAA
Source organism: Himalopsyche phryganea (assembly GCA_022494535.1). Lineage (NCBI taxonomy): Eukaryota > Metazoa > Arthropoda > Insecta > Trichoptera > Rhyacophilidae > Himalopsyche > Himalopsyche phryganea. The sequence goes on along the minus strand of JAGVSL010000074.1, from coordinate 1,902,329 downwards.
TGATTCAAATTTGATATTGAAATTCCATTAAGCACCACCACATTCATAATCTCAGGTGCTTTCTTCAGCAAACCAACGGAACCAGCAGCTCGCTGGTGTGTTGCTTTGTGAATTACAAGAAGGCCTTTGATAGTCAGCACTGGCCGTCCGTATGGGACATATTAAAGTTGTATGGAATTAGAACCAAAATTATTGCCATCATCAAATGCATGCACGAGTACAGTGAATGCTGTATAAGAATTGGAGACGTATCTATGGACGACAGAACTGTCTTAGCCCGTTCCTCTTCATTATAATTTTTGAATTCATTCTGAGGAAGTCAATTCCACCTGACCAAAGTGTGGCCGTTCCCCCGATCTGAGGCTATACCACCTTAAGTATGATGACGACAAATCTGTCAAGAGTATTCAGGAGACACTAAACAGGCTGCGTAGCAACTCGTATCGGATTTGTCTTAAAGTCAATGCGAGTAAAACCAATGTGTAATGCAACAGTGTCTATCCGGACCCAGACTACCCTCCGACGAGCGCGAGGCAGGAAATCGAGAGAGTCGATGGCTTCAGGTACTTAAAGGTACACAGTACAGCTCACGAAAGATGGAAATCCGCAACAAGAGCACGCGACCCTATTAGGAATAGCTGGAGCAACTTTCAATTCATTATGAAAAATCTGGGACTCACAGTCATACTCAGTGACAGGCAAGTGTCATCTATTCAACGCACACATTCTGACAGTACTGCTTTACGGTTGCAAGTCATGGCATGTCACTAAAGCACATGGTAACCACATACTGTGCTTTGAAAACAGATGCTTGCGGTAAATACTAGGGATGCAGTCGTTTACCTTTGTCAGAAACTCGGAGATAAGAGAGCCGACGGACCAGCTCTTCATTACGTCCAAAATAGCAAAGAGACGATGGACCTGACTTTTATGTGCTAGTGCTGCGGATGTCGCATAAGAGCCTGAATCTCCCCTGTTACTTTTAGCAACCGTATGGATTCCGTCGCCCTCGAAGATCACTGATGACCATCTGTAAGATGTACTCGACTGAGCTATGGGACAATGGGATGACCTGGAAGAAGCAAGAAGACTGGCTGAGGCAGAGAATCTTTGGAGGCACCGTGTGGTGGCCATATGCTCCAATTAGGGTGCGGATATGAGTAAAAATCTTGAAAGCAACTTTTTAATTATAATATATATTTTGTAATACACATTCGTTTTCCAAATATTGTTGATTTTTTAAATAAATTAGTTCGTTTTTGATATAATAAGTAATGAATCGATAGTAATATAAAAATACATATTTTTAGTTTCAAAATTATTGCGTCAGTTATTCACAGTACACAAACGTGGTACGGAATTACCATAAACGATTATGAAAATTTTCAATAGGCAAGCGAAACGATGTTGGCCCTCTTTATGGCATTGAAACTAAAATAAACATTTATTTCATCATTTATTAAAAAAAAAATACTCATAATATTGTAACACATGATAAAAAGCTTATTTTATTAAGCAAGGAAGTTTGTTAAACAAACATAAAAAGCCTAATAATATTCACATAATAAGACAAAAAATATGTTTGAAGGTCTTGATTTGTTGAGATAGGGTAGTGTTAGAAAATAAAGGAATTTTCAAACTCTATGTTGATTATGATGAAAGATTTGACCTAGGATCTCGGAATTTGATGAATTTAAACTGCTTGTAGACATAAAAAATACATATTATACAACAATAGTGAGCCATTTATGCATCATATTATTTATTAACTCGGTGTTTACTTTGTAATGTAAATTTATGAAACCAGTCTATACTGAAGTAAAGCGTTAAATGATCGATTTAAGTATGTACAATATATTAAAACTTGAATAATGCTTAATTACAACGGTATCGAATGAGGAAATTAGCCCTTCTAAACAATTATGCTACAATTTAAGGCATCGACTGAGGGTGCTTGATGGAATTTCAATAATTCAAATTTGAAATTATGCTACAATATGAGTGATCTTTTAAAATGTTAGTAGGTATTTTTCAATTATATTAAACATCAAAACATCTTTTTCAGTTTAAAGTCATAAAATACGTTGTACAAACGAGTCATTATTTTTTTTGATTAAACTCATATTGAGCCATCAGCCACTTGAACTTGGTGAATTTTATAATAAAGTTCACAATTGCCATATATATCAGCTGCTAAATTAATGCCTCTAATAATTTAATACGTGTGACTTAGATTTTAAGCGGGCATATTCAGGCATTGAGGCTAGGTAGTGATTTTAGCCATCAAACTGTAAATCATAGGTACAATTTTGTGGATCCCTTGACCCTAACTTGCTAACTCTCAAACAGCAGAAACAATGTAAAGGCCTGTTAAGTGGGGTAACAAGTAAGAGGGGGGCACCGACAGATTTTTTTTCGACCTTTACTTAGCCGAGTTTATGTGGAGAACAAAGCTGCGCGACTAACATCATTAAACGCAATTCTCGCTGACAAAACCGCATTCTATCTACTTGCGTTGTATGGGAAAAAGATTTGTTGTACTTGCAGCACTCAATTAAATGAGTTTTTTAGAAACAGCTCGCGTGTAATATTCTTGCAATTGGAATAATAACGCAATTCTGGCAGTCATAACTATATTTCATCTCTATGTTTTACAATACAAATATTAAAATTCCATTCAAAATATTAAATTCTGTAGCCCTGATACCCTTAATACCATAATACGCGTAGAGTTAATCCCGTCATTATTACGGAATTACTTAATATATTAGACGTTTGCGTTGGCCAGAACTATTTTCGGTTTGATAATAGATTCTATGAACAAACCGAAGGCCTTGCAATGGGAAATTGTCTATCACCATTATTAGCGGAGTTTTATATGAACCATTTAGAAAACCTAATTTTTAGCAGTAAAACAGAAGTTAGAAACATATTTTATTAGTTCCGTTACGTAGATGACATTTTTTGTTTATTCAATGGAACTGAAAGACTTTTCTAACCTTCATAATTTTCTTAATTCATTAGACGATAAAATTCAACTCACTTTAGAAGTAGGGGGTAAAAATGTAAATTTCCTTGACCTTAATATTGATATTAAAAACTCTATTCATGAATTTAAAATATTCCGCAAACTGACGTTTTCAGATGTCGTTATACATAAAAATTCTATGCATCCTCTCTCATATAAATTGGCTGCTTTCCATTCTCAGATACACCGATTAGTCACTATACCTCTAAGTAAATTTAATTTTAAAACCGAACTAACCAATATTAAAGAAATTGCTATTAACAATGGCTATGAGGCGTCTCTTGTAAATAGTCTTTTATCAAAAAAACAAAGTAAATTAGGAGAATAGATGTCATTTTTTGAGAACTTGCGTAAAGACATAGGCCAACCTAGAACTGGCGTAGAATTAGTTATTTAGGTTGCACAAGCTTTAAAATTAAAAAAACAACTCGCCGATAGTATTAGTCCAGCCTTCTATTGTAAGAATTCGTTAGGCAAATTACTTATTAACAATAAAGATAGAGTCCACTTTAAGAACAAATCTGCCATTTATAAATTGCAATGCAGTGATTGCCAACATTTCTATGTGGGTAAAACTGACATTAGATATAAGAGTATCAGGACATTTAGCTCCTACAAATTCCGTTGAAATATTCTAACAAATACGTAGTAGGCAAGTACATACATCGTAAATTATGCTATAATTTTATCGGTATTCTGGAAGAAAACATTTACTGAAAAATACTAGTTTTGAGTAGATACCTAAGATTTTGAAGATTTTAAAATGTTTGAAATACTTACTATAGATTTTTTTATTTAGTTTGTTTTTACAACTGTTTTTAAGTAATAATGTAATTTAAAAAAATAAATGTGTTCTTCCATATGGTTGAAATCGAAATAAAGAACACTTAGGTATAACTATATAGTAGGTATGTCATATTTTTGATTTAGTCTTTTCTTCCAGAACAAAGATTTGTAGAAGTTAAATATGCGAAGGTCATTTTTAAAACTGTCATAATTTAATATATGTCCATTTTACTGGTTTTGAGTTAATATTTGTTGAGTTAAAAATATTACATATTCATTAATTTTTACAATATTTTGGTTATATTGATATTTATTGTCTATTTAGATTTAATAATTTGGGCATTCTAATAATTTCCACGCAGCCAGGCATTGTGTCAGTTATTTTTGAAAACCAGTAAAAGCTTTAAGTCTTATAAACAAATATCACACTATTACTTAGACCGACGCGTTGAAACGAAAACTCTTTTCGAGTACTTATAGCTTATACCGAAACGCATAATGTTACTTTAGCTTCTTATTTACAATCTGTGCCGTTGTCTATGGAATACACACGGTAAAAAGCGCTGTGACAAATGTATAAAGATGATGAAGGAAGACGCCGTTCTTAAGTGGAAAAAAGTGTATAATCCGACGGGTCCCCAGCCGAGACCCCGCCACGGCCATCGGGCTGTCGCCATAAAGGATCTTATGATAGTGTTCGGCGGCGGAAATGAAGGTATCGTTCATGAACTGCACGTATTCAACACGACCACAAACCAGTGGTTCGTCCCAGTCACGAAGGGAGACGTGCCGCCGGGTTGCGCTGCGTATGGCTTCGTTGTCGATGGGACGCGGCTGCTCGTCTTCGGCGGGATGGTCGAGTACGGCAAGTATTCCAACGACCTATACGAGCTGCAGGCGTCCCGCTGGGAGTGGAAGCGGCTGAAGCCCCGGCCCCCTAAACTCGAACCCCCTCCCTGCCCGCGGCTCGGTCACAGTTTTACGCTTCTCAACGGGAAGGTTTATCTTTTCGGCGGCCTGGCCAACGAAAGCGACGACCCAAAAAACAATATCCCAAGGTATTTGAATGACCTCTACACTCTGGAGCTGTTCCCTAATTCTCCCCAAGTGACGTGGCACGTACCAGCGACTCGCGGGCAGGCTCCACCTCCGAGGGAGTCTCACAGCGGTGTCGCATACGTTGATAAAAATACAGGCCGCTCCTCCCTTATAATTTACGGTGGAATGAGCGGCTCTAGGCTCGGTGACCTTTGGATCCTAGATGGCGAGTCTCTCAGCTGGTCCCGGCCGGAGCTAGGAGGCCCCGTACCTTTGCCGAGGTCCCTGCATACGGCCACCGTAATTGGCAACTACATGTACGTGTATGGTGGTTGGGTGCCTCTTGTGTCAGATGAGTCCAAAATATCCGCCCACGAGAAGGAGTGGAAGTGCACTAACACTCTTGCCTCTCTCAACCTAGATACACTCAGTTGGGATGGAATGTCCACTGAGAAGTATGAGGACTGCGTGCCACGAGCGCGCGCTGGACACAGTGCAGTAGCCATTCAGACTCGGCTTTATGTATGGTCTGGCAGAGATGGATACCGTAAGACGTGGAATAACCAAATCTGTTGCAAAGATCTCTGGTATTTGGAGGTTAGCCATCCTGCTCCTGCTGGAAGAGTTCAATTGGTGCGCGCCGGTACTCAAAATTTGGAAGTGAGCTGGCCGCCTGCCAGCACCATCACCGCCTATCTGCTGCAGATTCAGCGGTGCGGCCGCGTGCCTGTCAAACCCGCCGCTCCGGAGCCCCCACCTCCGTTGGTCGCTCCGCCACCACCTGTGACTCCGACGCCTGTCCCCGTGTCTCCTGTCCGAGCGGAACCCATTCGGCCTGCTCCTATTTCACCTGCTCCAGAACCGATGATAACTTATCAGACAAACCTCGCCAAAGCAGGAGTGCGATCACCGGTGGGTGCCGGTCAGCAACCAAAACCGACGGCTGTCGCTCGTCAAGGACCAACACGAGTATCTGTGACAGCCGCCTCTGTTGCTGGAGGAGTCCAGAGAATAGTCAGTGCGCAGCCTCTCATCGCCCAGCGAACGGTCGCTCAGGTTTCCCCTGCTGGCGTTCCCCGATACGTACAAGTCAAAACGGGTGGCAGTTCTGCAGGAACACCGGTCAAAGCGGCTACCGGAGGGGTGCCTCTTAAACTTGGGGCGACTCCAGTGCCGCTAAAACTTGGTGCAGCTGGCATTCAAGGCAAGATGACGACTGGAGCAACCATATCCGGCAGAGTGACCACTGCCAATGTCCCAATCAGACTGGGAACTGGAGCGGTCCCCTTGAAAATGACCACAACCGTTGGTGGAGTTCCGTTAAAAGGCACAGTTGGCGGTGTCACTGTTCAAGCGGGTGCAGTTACTCTGCAAGGAAAAACGACTGCAGGCGGCATGCCTGTGAAAATAAGTCAAAGCGGATTGCCTGTTGTCGGCGGTGCGGGTGGTATTCGTCTCGCGACAGGGCAGCCCGGTATGCACATAAAAACACCTGTCTACAAAATTGTCACTGCACCTAATAAAGGAACGCAAATGATCAGCGTAGACGGTAGCCAGTTGCAAGCGGCCCAGGCCTCCCCTACCATCTCTTCCGGGGGCACCACAGTCTTACGGCAAGGGGCAGGCGGAGCTTCATTCCCGGTCATCATAAAGAAGTCTCCTGGAATGGGTGGGCAGGCGACAGGGCAGCCCCAGTATGTGACCTTGGTGAAGACTTCCACCGGGATGACGGTGGCCACCGTGCCCAAGGTTGGCATGGTCCAGAATAGGTTGCCAGTCGCCGTGTCCGCTGCAGGTCTGCAAGGCCAAGGCGTAGCCCCCGGAGCGACCCTCGTCAAGCTAGTAGGCTCAGCGGGCGGAAACAGAATCATCACCCTCCCTTCGAACGTACTCCAGCTGAGCAAACCCGGGCAAGGGGCCGTCAAGCAAACCATTGTCATATCGAAGTCAGCGAATCAGCCCGCTCCCGGGGACGGGTCCCAGCAGTGAAACGCTCCATCTCTCCACCCGTGACGGACTCGTTCAAATGTTTTTTGTTCTGTTGACCTTCGAAACTGAACGGCGCTGTTCGATTTCGTCGGCTGGTGAACGGTCGATGGTTAAATACCGTTAACCGAAAACAGTGAGACTCTTCGACTTTTCAACTTTAGTGTATATTGTAAATGAATGTATTCAAATAAGCTTATCCGATACTTTTTGGTTTCTGTTCTCTCTTATGGTGGGTGATGTGATTTTCCTGGTCTTCATAAATTTTTGTTCCCTTAGATATAAACTAGCCATGCAAATTTACATTCAACTGTCTGATATTGGACAAATTGCTTCAGATTTATATAAAAAATTTATATAGGCCTGACGTCCATTTTTTATTCTGATTGTCTTTTTTCGTGTATTTACTGCACATCCAAGTAGTTAATTCTCTTAGCAACATGCATTCTGAATAAGAAACAATTTTCTTATGTGAAAACAATACATATTCATTTTATTTGGCATTACAATATTCACGTGACAGCCGATATCAGCATATGTCGAAACAAACTGAATGCTAAAATATATATACATATTGTTGCTGCATAGTCACGAAGCTAAACAGATCAAACTGATAATCAAATTATAGGTCTACTGGATTCAATGGTCTTTTGTTGAAAGAATGTAATGGAAAAGATCTAAAATTCTTACACTCCTAATATTTCTCAGTTCATTTTCAGATATAAGTTAACAACTATGTTCTGATAAATATTTTGGTCTGCTGTTTGTTATCTATACACAAAGTGTATGCAATTTTATAACAGCAATCCCTAACAATCTAGGGGTTTGCTTTCCCTAAAAATCATGTGGTTGTTAAATTTGTCGTCATTGAGACTGGCATTTTGTATAATAAAAAAAGAGGCAATATAAAGAAAGTATTTATTTTAAACTGTCTCTAAACACTAACGTATTCATATTGTTTTATTACACATATATCTGTCTTGTCGAAAATATTGTAAGAAGATATTTTCAGTTAGGCATGTTTTTGAGCTGTGAATGGCATTGAATCATCCTGTGACAGAAATTATTAGATGCAATGAAAACAATTATTTTAGTAAATATTCTCAATTGTTTAAGGACAGAACTGCTTCCGCAATTAAACTTTTGCAGAATTAAAATTCAATCAAACAATAGTTTTTTTTATTTGTCTATTTGTATCGGTCAAATATCTTCATTAGTAGAATAAAAGCACTAAAGATAGTTGTTTTTATTATATATTCCTTCAACGAATAAACAGGAAAGAAATAAAATTTTGAAGAAATTATTGTTAAAAATCTAGATTTTAGCCGGGTTGCATACAGACATTGCATTGTAACTTGCAATATACATCATGGATAGTGCACTTTGCACGCAAAAAGAGCGACAAAGTAAATCTGATATAATATAATTGAATTAACTTTTATAAAAGCTGTTTTATATGACTTTAGTACATGTTGCAGATGATGGCGTTGTTTTCCAATAGCCACAATAAGTTTCATTCCTCTTGTTGAATATCGAATATTTTTTAGAGGTATACTTTGAAATTTTGTACAAGAAATAACTTAATTGTCATGTATTATATATATATATATATATGAGTGAAAAGATTAGTTCTGGCTAAATTACTGGATATATCATGATGCAGATTGCACTTGCTGTGTGGGACCCGCCATAGATTCTAGGGAGATAATTCATAACATAAACAATATTTTGAAAAGCAATATAATTATAATCCATATGTGAATTTCAAACAATGCTTATCTACTTTATCATTGACAGTTTCACACCAAATATTCATCTAGTATCAATTTTCTACTATTCGTGAGATATGGATTAATTTCTTTTATGAATCTAGTCTATGGTGGGTGCGTATTATTCTTCAAATTTGTATTTCAGAGTTTTCACTGCTCCAGGAAGAATAAAATCTAAACATTTTCTAATTATCAAAACGTGGAAGACAATAGAGAGTTATAGGGAATTCATTTTTATCAAATGAACTTACAATATACCCCTTTTCTTATTGATGCTATTATTAATGTTACTTTTTTCTTTTCCTTAATCTGCGTTTACTTGGGTTCACTCCATATAAAATCTATGATGAAGGGCCTTCTCTTTCTACATGAAGAGATATTTTTAATAAGCTGATGACATATTGTACAAGAAAATAATGCCTAAATTATAATTATATAGTAGCTTAAGGAAGAAAACACCAAACTTCTTGTCGTAATTGATGTTTTATGTTACAAATAGTAAATTTATCAGTTTCAATAATAGTGATTTGTTGATTTTTATAATTGTTTGTAGACATTCTAAAATCGCAGATTTTTAGTATTTTTATTACATTATGACATATCATCTGATGTATCTTTTCGAAGTAACAGGACATTCTGTTGCAATAAAATAACAGTAACTATTTGTAGAAATATTCAAACCGCATTTTCCATGCAAATCCTTTTTCAGTTTTCTCTATTTCAAATCAGTTTTCTCTATTTTAGAATTACGAAAAAGCATTGTTGGATAAAAACAAAATATTAACAAATATTTTGATCACATAAAACTCGGTGTATCAGCGAACCCGTCTCTTATTGTTTCCTTGGATTAAAAATTACAACCCTTTCCCTGAGGTGACAATGAGTAGAGTTATGAAGATCAACATAATGTGCAGATCTTACAATAAAACCCAATCTTTTGAAATTCAAAGTTGTTACTACATGTTTGTTTGATTGAAAGAATGTTGGTTTAATCCAAAGGAATTCAATAAGTTTGAGCCACATATTTAGAGATATGACTTGTTAAGTTTAGTATAATTGATAAAAAAATATTTAAATATTTCTTTTTTAGTTCAATTTCTCTTTTGCGTTTGTGTCACATAATTTTGAATGTAAATTCACTAAAATAATTACCATATAGATTTATAGATTAATCTATGATAATTGTTGAGATGCCTCGTCTTAAAAGCAATAATATTATGTATTCAACTTTTGACAGCAACGGAAACATTGGATTTTATACATTTTTTATACCTTTAGAATAATCACTGCGAAACTTGCCTCTCGAAACTAGTTTTTAATTACTTACTGCAATGTTTCAGAAGTGGTTCATACATCGTATCTATTTATGGGTATTTTTTTTATGGTTCTGATATCCATAGAATTGCTAAAAAATGATCCTACATTGGGTTTGAATGAATCTGTATCTGTAGCAAAATATGTTTATTTGAATCATGTTCTTTTCCAATATTATTATTCCTGATTACTTTTCCCTTATATGGGAACAGTAAAAGATGCTAGCAAATGATTGGAAAAAGTTATGAGTTATTGTATTGTTTTCTCGATATCTATATAACCCACCGTGAAGCTGATTACTAAATATTACTTCTGGATACATTTCCAAGTGATCAAATGGGGTATAATATTTAGCATTTTAATGATTCATCTCATTAGCGTAAGTACATTAAAGTATTTTATGTCTATGAAGCCGAATAATCACAACCTGCAGTAATGACATCTATCATAATTATTGAGAAACACAAAAGTTTCTTGATAATTTATAAAAACAACAATATTTGTGATGGATTATAATTACTGTCAACTGCAAGAATTCGGTCTCGTTAAGATTAAATATTTGATTTGGTCGTTGATGTACTCGAGGTCCACCATAAAATATCAACAAATTGTTTAGTTGTGCTGTGTTATTTTTTACGTTTTCTCAAATTTGAACTCTATTCCTTTAATTGATTTAGTTATAAATATTACTGCATACATAGTCTCCTTAGAGCAGCTTTTCCCGATTGATTTTAGTCACGGAAGCCTTTTGTATTTTGTTAAATAAATGAAAAACGTGTTTTTGGCATAGCACTGAATAAAAATGTACTCAGTGCAAAAAAGTTCTCATTTCAAGATCAAATATTTTAAATCTTCCGCAACACTTAATTATATGGAAACACCATTAGGGAAAAAACGCTGCTTCAGAGTAAAATCTTGGAATCAGTATTCATCAGACGTGTTCAACAAGGAATATCATCTAATTTTGCTTTTTCGAATTATCAATATGAAAGATTATTTAGTATAATGTATTTATATAATATCCTATTTTTCATAATACAGAAGTATTGACACAAATATCTCCTTGTTTATTGAATATATATTTGACATCAGGATTCAGAAGTGGAATCGCATTATTATGTTTATTCCTCTATTCATTTTTAAAATTAGTATGTATATATGTATTGTAATCTTTTATATTATTTTTTTTTTAATAAAAGAAAATGAATGCCATGAACTTGTTGGCGAGCTGTTTTTGTGTGAATATAACATAAAAGTTATCGTAGAAATGTATTAATTATGTATAATATATTACTGAGGAATGATTCTTTTGTTTTTAGTCTAAGTCAATTTAGTCGTAATATTGATATTTGACTGACTGTCAACAAATAATTCAAAATTTGAGATCCCTTCCCATATTTTTTTTGTTCCTCCAACGAACGTCAAACCCTCCGATTGGACATATTGACAGCATATAAAGAAATGTAATTGACTGTTTCACTATTTTATAACATTAAATTAGATGGAAAATGTATATACTATTTAGAAATTACTTACATTTAGAATTTAGTTTATATTTTTAATAGAAAACTACATATTTCAAAAGAAAATATAAAGCTTCATATGAATGTTATCGTTAAGACTTTTTCATTTGAATAAATAGCTTTATTAACAACATGTTTTCTTTCAAATTAACCTATTTATCAGTGATGACTGACGAAAAATCTCACTGAGATTACTCCCATAATATGACTGGAAATGCATTCGTAAAAGAAAATCCATCCATCATCGAATACATTGTTGCATTGAAGATAAGTGTCAACTACTCTATGTATGGTCAAGGTTCTATCAATTTTTCAATGGTAACAATAATTTTATGAATATGAACTGTGAAAACTTATAGAAGAAATTATTGCAGGTAGAGAATGAAAAACGTTTTATGGGAATATAATGAATATATTTTTCAATACTTGATATTAAGATTAAAATATATCGAAGACTTATTTGCTACACAATGAAACATAGTTCTTTGCTAACTTAACAATGATAGGTATAATTACATTATTTTGAGTTGTGATGTATATATTCATAAATTAATATAACAATAAATTGAAAAAGAAACATGTCGCTTGATTAGGAAACACTTGATCAATGTCATTAAATGAAAATAAGTAGATATGAATGTTGTCTGTAATAATATTCTTGATTACTTTTTCAACAGTATGTGTTAAGAAAATCGTACTTTCACAAGATAAAATGAGAGGTTTCTTATAATGATTAACTTAAAGCGGTTAGGATCAATGGATAAAGAGATCCCATTACACATACCTTTCAAATGTCCTTTATGGTTCACTAAAAACTAATGAGTGGTGGAAATAGCCACCTCAACGGATTCAAAACCGAGAAATTAAAAAACTATCAGAAGTGTCACATTTTTCGACATTAGCTTATGGCTTTACCATTGTACCCAATACAATGTTCAATTTTTATAATTAATTTATGCAATGAGTTTAATGGAAGAGTAGAATAGGTACTATTGTATTCACCGCTGTTCTTTGTACATAATTGACAATCGAGGATCTGTTGGATACCAATCCTATTGACCGAAGTTTTAAATAACTATGCATTGTATTTAAAAATAAAGATATTTTTATTCAAAAACAATTTAAAATGTACTACGATTCTACCCTTCCAAAGTAGTTTTTCACTAGCTTGATGCTTTTATCAATTGAGTCAATCGCTCAGAAAATATGCAAGAAAACAATAAGGGGGGATATTTTACACAGCCATATTTATATTATTACCGATATCATGGACACTAAACAATAATTTATTGTTATTGATCTTCATTCGACAACAAGACAACACAACCATACTAACCCACAGCACTTTAATAAATTTAATATTGTTTACTGCAGTGGAATAGCATCATGGGATGTAATGAAAACAACTATCTTATGGTAAATAATCCATTTATTCAAACAAAAGTTCGATCCCAATGTTTAAACACAATATGGAATACGCAGTATATTTAGTTGTTTTCATTTATCTCACAATAGTTAAGTTAATTTTGGCACTAAAATAAAGATGAATTTTGACTTAACAGTTTTCGCCAATAACAAACTTTTAATTTATATAAAAAATTACAATCAATTGTCAGCTAATGGAGCCTCATTGAAACTATCACATTTCAGCTATTCAAATTTTGTACCCCTACAGAAACCGTTGAAACATGAAAACAAAAAATGAGTTATGCAATAAATATTGTGAATCTCCTGTATTTTGCCAGAATTATTGAAAATCGAATTATTGTTCTGTCATTTTATTATTGTTTTGTCATTTTTCAATATTCTGCATATTTTTTGCATAAATTTCTGTCTAGCCCTCGCTGAATATTTTTGACACCGGCTTCACCAATTTTACCAAGATGAATGCCACACCAGTTGAATATCCTCATTTATATTGAATTACTGTTATTTTTTTTTATGTTAGTCACTCACATTTGAACTGTTGAGATTTTGTACATTTCCATGTATTTTGTCACTAACGACCCAGGTTTCGTCTTTCGGCAAATGTACAAAATCTCAACAATTCAACTTTGATATTGAAATTCCATTCCATCAAGCACCCTCAGTTGATGTCTTAAACTAGTCACACACAATGAAATTATATAATTTATTATGTAAGATAATGTAACACATATTAGGGAAACTTGTAAACTGAATAAAATTTATTATCATTTTATTCTGTAGCCAGTTGAAATATTATTAATATTCAATGTTTTAAATAAGTAAGAAACATAAATTATCATGAAACTATTTACCATTTTTATGTTGTGAAGAAATAGAGTTGCTACCACCTTCCTGCATTATCAAAAGTATATTGCTCAACATACAATGAAAACTATTACTTGCACTTTCTTGAAAATGGATGATTTTTAATGATAATTGCATATGATCAAACATGTATAAACAAAATTAAATTAATTCACAATTTACAGTGCGATTTCAACAGGTATACTTTAAGCGGTGACTTTTGATAGCCTATTTTAAAACATAAGTAATATGTATATAAAAAAACAAATAGAGAACAACCCACATTACACAAAAGGTGTTTTATAACGATAACTGATAACACAATACCAAAAAGCACCGTCAAACTGATATCTAATATTCTATTTTGGCAATTGATAATTCTATTTAAATTATGTTGGATTCATATCAGGATTGGGAAATGTTGAATCCTTTATAGATATGTCAATAATTGAATGCGTCACTTGGAAAAGGATGTAACCAACTGAATGGTCTAAGTTGACTTTTCAACAGAAAATCATTTCTTTGGGGCGTTTTTCAACATTTTTATATTGTCTGTCTCACTTTTAGCGACAGTGATGCCATGAATAACAATCCTAGATATTCATTGAATTGGTATTTACTTGGTAGAACTCCATTATAAAAGGATAAAATATTTAAGTATTTAGTTCAACAAAATTCTGTAGAACTAAATACTTTGATATTATATCGTAATAACAATCCTGAAGTAACTTTTTATAGGTCAAACTGTCCGTAAGCTCCAGGTGACCCACTCAATTATTGTAGTTTAAAGATAGATTCATACAAACAGACCTTACATTCTAAAACAGTTATTTTAAAGAACAGACAATTTTTTTGTTGGAGTAGTAATACAATACATAACAAATTTTATAATGTTAACATTTAGATTGAATATCACCAATCATAAACTAAATACGTAATGAAGGATCGTGACACTTGGTTTTTTTTATATTGTATCACGTATCCATTAGCCCTTCTGAATTTTTTTCCGTCAAAACATATTTGAAGAATTCATCCAGCAATGCATAACTTTTTAGAACAATTAACATTATCATCCTCGATTCACAAATCACAAAGATGGATCTTGGCCATATCATGCAAACGCACCAGGATTCAAGGTTCTCTGTGTCCGGTGCCAATCCCAGTTAACGTTATACCAGTGCATTGAGCATTTGCGCTGACCAAGTCTGCCGATTGATGCCAACGGTGCCCGACTCCTCTCCACCTTGTTGATATGCAGTAGACGGTTGGCTCGTCCGAGTCGCCCAATCGATTTAGGAGTGTCTTTCTTTCATATCTACGCATACAATTTGTGGTACTTATTTGCCACAATCCATCAATAATTATTATTTTTTTAATCATAATTGTCTACCGATGCTTTTCAATTATTATCAAATTTCAGTATCACGACATAGCCGTTGAGAAGGGCTGCATTAATAATAATTTTTTATTGAATCAAAGTAGATAATAAACTCAATAGTATAAAAAAATCAAAATTGTATTAAAAATTTCAACATTAATATATCTAGCTAACTTTTCAAGTATTTTTCATTCGATTTCAAGGCCAACGGATTGAAAAAATCTGATATTTTTAGCTTACACTTAAATTAAGAGTGGGAGGTTACTAAAAAGATGCTTGATCTGCTTATAAGAACAATGAGTATTAGTTAATCGCACCCTCAAGGTGTATCTCGCCGCTGCAAAGGTATGAGTCAAATATTATATTCTTATTTTGCTTTCTTTCATTTTACGATTAAGTATGTATGAAAATGTCAACTCAAATTTCTTTAATAAAATGCACATGAAATGAAGTGTCTTTCAAAACGAATGTATATGTGCAATTCTGTGCTACCGTTACAAAAAAATATGTTATCCCATGCCAAACTGTGCTATGTGCTCTTAGACAACTGCTTAACTCAATTTAAACATGAATGAGTTGACACAACAACCGCTTGGAAACTTTTTAATTTAACCGTTAATTAGATTTTATAATGATAAAATAAAAGCTAGATATAGTCAATTTACATCGGCGACAGTATCTTTTAATGAATAAGAAGTAGACTGTATGATACTCTATAAACTATTAGAAGTGCCTTAAATTGAAAAATATCACTTCAATAGAAATTCAACTATAACAATAAATATATTATGCAATCTTTGATTGATAAGAAACATTGCATACATATTTCTATACTAACATACTTTGTAATGACCATAGTATTATCAATTTGGAGATATATAATAGAAGACTTCTCAAATATTAAAAAAAACTGTCTCATACGGCAGCATCTCTATCATGTAAATTAAAATGAATGTCTAATTTAATCTTTACTAATCGATTGATATAAAATTTTAAATATTTACAGACCGAAAATGAAATATATAATATTGTTTTACAGAAAAATATTGTTGGTTTTGTAAAAAAATATTAAAATAGCTTCTAAATTACATTGATGCTTGATGCTTACAATTTATTTTTTATTATATTACGCTATTGAAATATCTAAAAAAACAACGAATGACATGTTGAGGACATTCATATTTTTATAGATGTACTCATTATATTACAAGGAATTTTTATTATGTAGGTACAGTAAACATTGAAAAATATATGTATTTTAAATTGTTTGAAAGTTTAAAATACATTTCACTTCTCTAACGAATGAAACTTCAAACTGGATGGAATTCTTTTTACGTTTTCAATTTATGCCACATAAGAGGGCTCAAAAACTTAGTTGATTTTTAAATGTAATCTTTTAATATTTACCTAAAAGTATGCTGATTGCGATTCGATTGTTTGATTTTAAAAATTCTAAAGAATAAAATAACAAAGTATTTAGTTCTATGCCATTGTCTAGTCAGAACTAATTCTGACAATGGCGTAAAGACGAAATAGCTATCAACTACCTAATGAAAATTTTGTAGAACTAAATACTTTGTTATTTTATCCTATTATAATGGAGTTCTACCAAGTAAATGCCAATTCAATCAATAATTCTAAAGAAACTAATAAACTTCGTATTGTTTCAAATAAAATTTATCAGCTATAAATATAGTACACCTTTTAAAAAATTGGCAAGCGAATACTCACGGTCAAAATAAAACAAGTTGAAGTATGCATAATAATTAACAAAACTAGCTTTCGAATAACAATAGATGCTTATGAAAATGCAGCGTATACTCGAAGAATTAATAAAACTATAGTGTACCTTTCAGAATATATCACTAATTTTGTAGGTGGTTGGCTCATAGAATAAAGAATTTATTTATTTGTAGATTTCGAAATTTTAAAAATAATCACTTAATAATTCACGCAAATATATGATACATGAAGTAGTCAAAAAATCGGTGGAGTAAGTTTACACATTATATTTCAATTAAAAACCTCGCATAGTAAACTATGTGTTTGTGAAGTGCATTATTATCTTGAATTTACCATCTCAAATATTGCATTAGATGCTTAGAAACAGGCTAAACTATTTTCAGTAATGATATAACAGAATATGTTGAATTAAACAAACGTGACTCTCTACTATTATTTTGTGTAAAAAGTGTCTTTTCCAAGCGTTGCCAATTATCACTATAATATTGCATATTTATACAACAATAAAAGTATCACAATTATACTAAAAATGGATAAGTTTTTATTTATTTAAGTATTTCCCACCGAGTACAATTCAACTCGACGAAAGATGAGATACAAAACATACCATAAACTCAATTTAAACATTGAACTTTCGCAGTCATGGGTCACGCAAGTATTGAATAATAGACATCATTCTGTTGATTATTCTAACTATAAAATTCTACCGCCAGAACTAATAAAATATAACAATTCAAATGAGTCTCGGACAAAGCTTCCATAAATTGTTGCTCTTTGTTTACTTCCAAACATTCCGATGAGACCGAGACATCTGCAATTTTTTCCCCATCTGACCATACCTAACACAACCTTCAATATTATTCCTACAATTCAAAATAGTCTCTATAAATAATCTGCAGAACTATTAATTCTTTCAAAATCAATTGATCAATACAACATCGTTACATCTTCTATCATATACATAATTCAAAGTTTATGTTACTATCGTACCATACCATAAAATTTACTAGAAAAGGTTTCATCAAATTATTGCAAAATATCAAATACAAAATTTGTACAATATTTGAGAACGAACTGGCATATCAAAGCCCTTTCTTCAATCAACGATTACGATCCGACAGGTAGGTACCGAGGATGGCGGCCATGATTGGCGGTGCGCCCATCATAGACTCGATCACGGTCTGCCGGTGACGGGAAGCGGGCACTCGACTGAGCTGTCAAGCGGAGAGATCGACTCCCTTACTCTCGGTCATCTGTCATTCTATCATAGCGGTGGGTGATTGCATTATGAGAGACTGCTGAGTCGGTGCGCTCGTTTTGCTTCTCTTGGAGGCGTGTTGGTCGGCGGGTGATATCGAAGGATTGCAGTACGCGTACTCCGGAAGCCACTTTTCCAGTTGTTGGTCGAAAAATTCTTCAAGCCGTTTAGCATTTTTGTAGATTTCTGAATCGACCTGTGCCAAATGAAATAGCATTTATTAAAAAAGAGATACAAATTAATTAACTATTTTGTAGTGCAATTACATCAGAATCCTAGCTTTCTCTGTATAACAAAACAAATGTTTAATTTGTAGAAGGTTTATTCCGGTCAAGTCTAAAGTGGCGGTGATCTATATGCTCTATACCAGTGTTTCTTAACGAGAGTGTAAACACTCCCTCTTGGACGTTTAAAGAATCTGGGCGATTACATCTTTGCATATTGTGATGACCCACCATTCATATCTATCCTGTCAATCGTTAGGAGATGGATGCATTAATTTCTTTGTGTCAGTGCATTCGAGTCATTCTGCATTTGAAACAATTAAGTATAAATTATATAAATTGAGAAATTTTGAAATTTTATTAAGATTAAGAATGACTTATCTGTACTATTCAGGCTTCAAACTTCCAGCTAAACATTTATGTATAGATGTATGTATAGATTGTGATTTGTCGACTATAATTCTATTGAAGGAAATGAGAGTGTGTAATGTTGTCAAACCTTCCTACTCTCTGAGAATAACAATTTAGTTATATTGATTCAATGGGTACACTTTGTAGTGATCGTAGATAATCCGTTTGAAAACAAACTAATCGTATTCAGAAAAATGCATAGAAATAATATTTGCTAAAGATCTCACCGGGTTATAAGAGTATGCATTCCTGAACATGAGTCTGCAGTCTGCGATAAGATAAGAGACATCTGTGTATTGATTACCGCTGCCCGGCTGGAGTTTTAACCGAATGGTGTCCAGCGCCATTGGCTGACGAATTTTTGAATGATAATCCGTATTCTGAAAATATAAGAATAAATAATTATAATTAATTATTGCAACATTTGCATTCGGCCTATTGATGGGTGTAGTACCAATGATAAGTTATGGGTTACCTACTCAATTTTCTCAGTGCTGCAGTTTGAAGAACAAGCTGGAATACATATTGCATTTTGTGTTATACAACATATATATGGCGTTAGGGAAGCGGCATGGTAGCGATTGCCGGACTAGATCCTCGCGTTCTACATTTTTATTTCATAAATGAAAAATAAAATGACAGCAATGCTAGAAGTTAAATATTATCTGTGTGAGAACCGCGCCAATACTGGACTCTGCTTTGTACAGGGTAATTGTCAATGCGAAACTGAGATAGTGTGTTACTTGAAAGCTAAAACTATGTAAATTTGCCACCTCATTTTTGTAAGTGTATAACGAGATCAGGTCAATATGCACTGAAGGTTATTAAAAGCGCTCTAGGAAATATTTTAAATAAACCTAATTTGCAAACATTGAATGACAGAACTATCATTTGATTTTCGTGTTCTAATGTCGCTTACCAATATAACCATATACAAATATATATTAAGTATTCATATGTAAAAGACGGTCATCAGGATATTGCTAGCACTAGCTTTAAAAAAAACAAGCCTTAGTAAAAGAGATTCGTTTAGATTCTTTTACTATGTAGAAGTTGATTGCATGTTGCAATGTCATGTCTGTGACCAACACGGCTTAAGCAGATATAGTAAAAAGTGTTAAACAATATTAAAAAGAATAATTGATGAATATGCAAAATGTTCACCTCTACTGAGACAGGCTCTCTAAATGCAAGACTGATTTCATATTGGCAGTACAATTCCAAAACTATTCTCTCGATAACTTTCTGCTGTCGGGCCGTCAGACCTGCTGTCCTTTTTTCTCCCTGACCAATTTCGGGAATATCTGCAAAGTTTACGCACAGCAAACATTGCCAGCTTTCTGATAAACTGAAAATGAAAGAAATGAATAAATTACCAACGCCTCAAAGACAATGGTGTAAAATCTATATTTCAAATGGGCCTTAGCCAAAATGCACCACACCACTGACGTCTGATTCATGACTTATCCATCTTATTCATCAGATATAACATGACTAAGTCAAACGGTATCAAAAAATAAAGAAGTTTCCAAACATTCTAGTTTAACTTTTTTAGAAATTGCTAAAATTTCAGTATGTGTCAATATTTGCAGGATATTGAACTGAAATGAAATCTTTAAAATACTGTAAAATTGGTTAATTGAATCATTCTAGCATTTAGATTTGATTGATCTTTTTCTACACAAAAATACTCACTCTGGCAATTTGTCAATAGTGGGAATATGGCAGTACTGATGGAATACTTTGGGACATTTATCGCAGCACATCAGCTCGCCTCCGTCCATGCAGACGGCACACCAGTCATCGTTCGGGTCGGCCACGCTAGCTTCTGCCACCGTCGCCGCTGTATTATTTGATTGCTTGCCTGAAAACAAAATCAGGTAATATTTTAAGCATGTAGCAAAATATTTCTAGATGTTTGCATGGGAAGGAAATTACAGCAACATTGGGGATTGTTTCACATATCTTTATACCTTTTCCACACAGAAGGGACAAATAAATGTATGTGCACGCCAGAAACATTTGACTTTTTTTATTCAATAAAGTTCAAACGTACGAAACTAATTCTTTTACAACCTTATTACATATTTATGTGCATACCTCCTACAAGTCCAGCGTGTGCCAAATGAGAGGCAAGCGGAGGGGGAGTAACAATATCAGTACTGCTGTGGACGTGCGGAGATGTCCCCGCACCGCCAGCTCCACCTCCTCCAGGACCGCTTGTACCACTCTCCGCCAGGACCTGCAACAGCATTAATGACATTCACACTATCCAAAATATCTTGTATTTTACCCATCATCGGAAAAGTATAACCTTCATTTGGTTCTGAAAAAATCAGGTCAGGGTTTTTTATGCCAAGGTGCTATTCGATCTCATAAAAGATTTCAGACATTTCAAAAATTTTTTCAACACGAATTTCATTTCTGTCTACCAATACTTTCAGTTCACACTTCTTTATATCAAAAGTTCATTTTTCTGACATTCAATGAGTTGGCATATTATTTATATAATAGCTACCTCTGTAGTGTAGCTCATACGTTATTCTTTTCAATATATTTGAATAGTAGAAGAATGTCAGCTTTGGCGAATAATAACAATAGTTTTACAGAAGGATCTTCGAACGAAATTTTCAACATGATGGACTTTTTCTTGTAACAAATATTCGACATAAACAGTATGACTACTTTACGGAAAGAAAGTTTTGAGAATACATGCATTCCTTCCATTGGTCAACCAGCTTCTACTTCACAGTACCGACCAATCAGTGCTTCAAACTTGACCAGTATACCTTGATTTATGGGCGTGTGTAGGGAGGAATTTTAATCACCACGACCATCACATTCACCCAATTTCTCAAAAACGAGATAAACTGAGCATATTTACGAAAAATATGGGATGATTAATAGATATGAGAAAAAGGTCAGCCTAGGCATAAGATGCATGCTATTCTGCATCACAGCTCAAAGCTTATGTTGGGCATGACATGACCTTCTAGGAATATATCTTAATAACGTCTCCTGTCTAAAAAAACTTATTTTTAGTTTTTAAAAATAAAAATGTGTTATATAAATCACCTGTACCCCGTTGCTATCTAGCTTAGCAATGGTTGCCATTAAGTCATTCACCGACTCTTGACACAACTTGTCCAAACTGTGAGATGCGGCATCTGTTGCGTTCATACCCTGAAGAAAAAAGCAGATAATTAATGTCATTGGAAGACTTTATCTTAGGTCAACAGCATCTAGAACATTGAGATGGCAATGAACCTTATTATAATATAGGTAAGAAAATCATATTTCGTAAATTATAATCAACAATAAATCAATCAATGTTAAATATGTGAAAATGGGTTACTTGGTTGAAACAAGAGATGCTGGCATGTCATGGGTAGGAGTAAAGCGATTGGACAGGGACAGGGAATCTTGGAATTATGAATAGCATCTGATTAACGAATCACTGCAAAAAAATTAACAGGTAAATATGGTTAAATACAATGAGAATTTTGTATGCAATGTCAGAAATGATTTTCACATAAAATAACGTGACTTTCACAGTAACTTACAGCAATGTCTACCACATCAGTATTTGATTAAAGATCATATCTACATAGTTATTGATTATGAAGTGAAACATACATGGGTGTTGGGGCTAGGAGTCTTTGGGTTGGTGGAAGTCACCGTGGCGGCTGGAGGCTGCCGTCCGCCACCGCCGATCGGCTGTCTGATGGTTATCTTGAAGGAAGAGTCTTGGGAGTTGGCACCGCTGAGAGACTGCTGCTGCTGGTGGGCTCCGTATCCTGGCGGGTCCCCCGGGCCATTGTAAAGACCTGCAATGTGTAACAATATTATATTCGACGATGAATTATTGTAAGAATGAGGTAATTTTGAAGTTTACAAATAATCTTATATGGAGAGATATGTCAAACCGCTTTTCGCAGTTTAAAGAAGATCTGTGACACAACAGGAAATAAATATCAGCCCTGATGGCTAATGACTATAAATAAACTTTAATACATGAAGAAATTTTTGTGCAGTCTCCTATTGGATTTCAGTTTGACCTAGGCATTGGTGTGAACTAGAGGTTATTGAAATTTGGAACCACAAGTTGATCCTCAATTACACAAATTCCACCTGTTTTCAAATCAGTTATAACATTATTAAATTCGGTTTGTAAATCTCATTTAAAATTGTCTCTAAGTATCTCTAGTGTCAACATCTTCGGAGTTGATTTTGAGGAAATTTTTCATTAATCTTGTCAAATATTTGTCAATAAATTAGCTTTGAGTATCACTTGAAAATAGCATTATTTTGGGTACAAAAAAAGCTTGTTCAATCAATCAAGCTTTAATACTACTTATTGATACTTGATGTTCCAGTATTAAAAAATAATATATTATTTCTCATTACAATTCATTCAGTATAAATATTGCAGAAAACTTTTATGAACAATGTTTAAGGATTTTTTCATTGCGTGCATTGCTTTATACAAACGTGAAAAACAGAATGCGAACCACCTAATAGATATTTTTATTTTTTACACATTAGTAATTATGAAAAAATATGATTAAAAATGTTTACTTAGAACTTACCATGAAAAAGGATATTAACTGAACCGGCATATAAGATTTTCTCGGTAGGACAGGATGGAAGTTTTTACTATAGTATTAAATTGAATCAAACTTTGTTAACAAGCTGAATGAGAAACATTTTTAACCGATTCAGCGGTTGATTTGTGACAATTCAGTTTTGACACATTATGCACAGGAAAGGTTATAATATCCGTTTCGGTGACCAGTGCAACCACTAGTCACTGAAACTGGTGGTTATACATGAGAAGTGTATGTATTAGTGTGCTCATTATCATCGGGTAAAGTATTAATACTCAATATGTTTCATAAAATATTTCGCTTAACTGTCCCAGGATCGATTTGATTTATTTTCACAAAAAAATCATTTACTAAAAAGCTATAACACCATCCGAAATTTTGGGAAAAAAACGAGTTTAATATAATTTCCACCAATATTTCATTTTTATACTTTGATAACCAGAGCTGCCTGGTTATGCACTCCAAATAAGTTTTTGAACTTTTTGTCCAGTTGTTATATTTTTTTTATCAGCAACCGAGGAATTTGGTCTATTTGAGTCAATGAATATCTCTCACCATCATTAACGTCAGCATAAATTCGATTTCTATATACATATTAGTGAGAAACATAATTAAAAAACAGCTTCATTATTTTACTAATTATAGTGAATTACATAGTGATGTGTTTGTTACTCTTAGGAATAAACTATTGCAATAACTTTATCATTCCACCTTTTGTGCTAAGCGTGACATGTGTTTCGTTTCATTATAACCATCATAACTGGTGCATACACAAGTGGAACAAAAAGATTTTATCAGTTTTAATTCAATGCTAGTTTTTTAATGGCAATGGAATAAATTTTTCCAAATATCAGATCAGTTGAGATAAACTCCTTGAGAATAATAATGTCCCCGGATATTAACTCCAGGAGAAAAGACATACCACACCACAACCCATACCCAAGATTCCAAATCAAATGTTGAAAGGAAAAAATTAACATTCAATGTTCGGAGCTGTCAGAAATTCAACCTGGACTTTCTGACGTCTAATAGGAGTGCTCAAGATCTACAGAGACAGATGAAGGTATTAGTAATTTTGATTTTTTTTTTCATTTAAATTACGATGAAAATGAGGAGTTGACGGACGAAATAACATGAACCATAAAGCTACAGTAACTTATACAGCCGTATATACAAACTTTTGTTAAAATACAATCTATTATAATTTTGTTTCATAAATCTATTTAAGTCTGAATTTTTTATTTCCATTGAAAGGAAGACATGTAAACAGTATTTTCAAATAACCATGACGATTGTGAATAAATTAACGTAAATGTTATGACAAAAAAGTGCTCTCATTTAGATTTATGAATGAAATTTACACATTTATCAGTATTGATCGATTGTAAATCGACGGCGACGTTATGTTCATAAATAAGGAATTTGGAAGGAATATAAAACAAAAGATGGTAGAAAAATAAACAAAACATATATTTAAAACAAAAATACAAATATTTACATAAAGAAGATAAGAATAGCCTCCGGCTATGAAATGAATCCTTCAAGGACCATACAGATATTTTGGAACAAATCAAGTAATAGATAATTACTTCCGATTAAGTATTTGAAAGCTTAATGATATAAACTTGTGTACAATAATAGTGAAAACAATATTTGTAATAAGTATTTGTCTTGGAGAAATAAATATATGTTGTAATAATACTAAGATAAAGAAGAAGTCACAGGCCTGTAATAACAACGAGGTTGCTGTTAGGCCATTCCACAGTGTGACTTGAATTTTAAGAAACTCGGTAGAATCAGCAAGCGGGTTACGGTAATAAAAGATAGAAGTAGTTAATTATTTAATTTTGGATTATTGAAATTCCATCAAGCACCATCAGTCGATGTCTTAAATTATAGTTAATTATTTACTGTGAATAATATAAGCATTAATGGGTACACAGGATCATGTCTCGCGTGACGACATTGTATGTATTATATTGATAGTTATTCCGTTGTTATTTAGATAGCATATTTGACTTTTTAATAAATACATTAAAATATATATCTATTTTTACTAAACCATGTCTGTTCCCAATGTGGCATTTCATCAAAAGATGTTTACCGAGTAATAGTTGTTATGTAGCAACTAACCCTTTCTATTTGAGAAGGTTATGATAGGGGGATGGGGTCAGGAACGCATACTAGCAGTTAGCTGAAAGAGAGTACAAAGGGATGAAAACATCACAGAGAGAGAAAGACTAACCAATGATATTACATGCAAGTCTACCATACCAGACATTTCGCACACATATTTTATGAACAACTCTAATTTCGTACATGGCATTATGCACATCAAGTCAAATCTCATCAGGGGTGAAATGCTGTGCATGAAGTTCGGGTGATGACTACAATGCTCACAACATAATGAGTGTATTACTTTTTATCTTTTATTACCACATAGTTGGGTTGCAATATTTGAAATGTATTTAAAAGAGCGTCTCTTAAAATCGCAGTGACACTGCCGACTGTCAAACAGCTTTCCTCCATAAATATCTACATCACATAACTTTTCACAAAAGACATTTAAATAATTAATATTTAATTAAAATTTATAATATTGGTAAAAGCATGTTTAAATTATTAAACAGTAGTGATATATAATGAGAATGAAGTGTATCGAAGCTATACAGCTCTTACGGTTAAGTATACTGTATAAATTTTGAGGTTTAAATAATTAACTTATGAATTAAATGTTTTCTATATTAGTTTAAGCACCGCTTGATGTCTTGTAACCAATGAGAGTAATATTAAAAGAATAATGCTTAATATTACAAAGCTTACTTTGAAATAGAAAGATTATAATATACATAACTGACATTTGGTGTCATAATTCACAAATCATTTTAACATTTTTGAAAGTTAAGGAATTCTAAATGCACATTTGAAATTGAAAATTTAAACAGTATATTTATATTATGCTTTTACTAGGATAACAAAATATTTTATTGTATAAAATTTACATCTATTTAATCTCCGAGATTCTCAGAAATGAAGAATCTACAAAGATTCAAATAAAATCTATATCTAATAATACTAAGAGAGCATCTATACAAAACTAATTATCACTCTGTCTAACCTTTACATTATAATTCTTAAAACAGAATTATCAAAATACAATTGATATTGATCAATTTTTTCATAATATAAATCACTGGGTACTTTTATAGATGACTGTTAAATAATTAGTGAAGTAAATTGCAAAAAAGTAGAAGAGTGTCGAGGAGTATGAGTATTATTAGTTTGCGAGTTCAATCCTATTTTTATTTAGTCAGGTAGTTCTGACGATATCTAAGAATTTTCATGTTGCAATAGTTTGAAAGTTGAGATTAGTTATTCAGTATACTTTATCATTGGTGGACACTATATATATATATATGCCATTGTAGTTGATGATGCAGAGTTTTTTTTTTTTAATTCAATGATGTTTTATTACAGACACTAGTAATAATTTACCGACTTTAGATGAGTCTTTTTACAACATCTATGCAAATCATTAGTCAATTACATAATAATTGAATAAAAATACAGTTCAAACTTTTTTTTTTTGAATCTCCACTTGTTTACGCTCTGTGACACAGAAGTACAACCTGTAACTACTATAGGCCTTGTGACAAAGTATAAGGAAATACCTGCAACGTCATTATATTGCCTCAATGAGAATGTGACGTATATTGTTGTCGTCTCCACCAAAGCGAGTAAATATTATGCTGTGAAAATATGATAAACTGATGAAATGCAGATTACATCGTTGGTGTTTTGTAAAAGAAGCGAATCAACCATAATGCTACTTTACAGTGAGAGCATTTTAAACTTCAGTTTTATTAATTATGTATCAATGGAAGATTATAAATTTACTAACTGACAAGTTTGTAACGAAGTTACGAAAGGATTAACAAATTTTCCGTTTTTACATAACAGTATTAGTCAATGTAGTCTTTACACATACAAATTGATTCTGCTCGATTCGACGTATTAGAAAACACCAACAATATAATGATTAACTAAATTCTATTAATACGAGTTGTTGAGTCGAAAAAGACTTTTTACATTAATTCAGAAAAAATAAAATCGTCAAACTTAACCGTCACAGAAGTGAAGTCTGTACATGGGAATCGTAACACTCGGTATAACATACGCAGGCTTGTGTCAGTCCAAAATGCTAATAGATTTAATGCTATCTTTATAATTATGTATGGCAGGCGGTATGAGTTTGAGATGCATATGAGTTATTTATCAACATGAGTATCACGCAAAAAAAATGGTGCAAAATAAAAAAAAATTAATAGCTGTTAAGTGCCCATTACGAAATGTAGAACTGTTTTGATCCAAATAAAAATTTGGCAAGTCTAACGAGATTTTTGATATAGCAATATGAAAATAACCATATACATACACAGCAGTGTCGAAAGAGGCTTCCTCAGCCAGTTGGTTACATTCTTGCAAGATAAAAATGTCATAAAAATATATGGATATAAAATTTAAGAATCGACTGAAGGTACGTGATGGAATTTTAATATTAAATTTGAATCGTTAAAATTTTGTACATTTCCATACTTTTTGTCACTGAGGACCCAGTTTTCAACCCAGGTCGTTGGTGACAAAAAGTATGGAAATGAACAAAATTTAAAAGATTCGAATTAAAAATATACGTAGATGCATATTTGGTTTTTAAGTTTTGTACTCGATGCTAAAGATATATTCTTATCTTAGTCTGAGCATTGAATTTGCTTCGGAGAAGTGAAGTATTAACGGTTGATAAAGCCCTTACTATTTCTACCACCTCGCTACTGCAATGAAAATAAAACCTGCCTTATATTCGGATCAATACGGCACTATCCGCCACCTGGGATTGTAAGCAAGACATGCATAAACAACAGTCAGAAGGTGTAAAACGAATAGACAATATACATTATATTATAACATGGGTTCATCACCATTGACGGCGTGCTGCGGGATGTGCCATTTGGCTGCCGCAGCGGCGTGTTGCTGCTGCTGCTGTAGCTGTTGCTGTTGCAGCTGATACATCTGTTGCTGCTGCAGCTGCTGCTGCTGCTGCTGCTGCTGCTGCTGTTGTTGTTGCTGCTGCTGTTGCTGCTGGTGATGGATGGCATGCGGGCTAGCAGCGGGCGCAGGAGGAGGTCTGGCAGCACCCACTCTCTGTCCGTACACACCTTGCGCTGGCGATTGAGTGTAAGGAGAGGTTCCTGTATAAACATAATAATAATAGCTTAGTATAAAATATTGTTATATATTGATTCATTTCCGAATTCGGTGTAACTATACTTGGTCAATAACAAAACACTGCTGAAATCGTGGGTGATTGTAGCATTGCATATTGCCATTATGTAATCCAGTGGTTCTTAGCATTTTCGGAGTCACGGTGCACTTTTGATCATGAAAAAAAAATTACGGAGCACCAAAATCAGGTCAGAAAACAATGCAAACAAGACATTTCGCGAAGGACTTTTTCAGTTTTCACTATTTCGCAGATTTTTCTAAATTTATCATTTTTTTCGCACCGCACTTGAAACAAGCTCGCGGTGTATCGGTTAAGAACCACTGTTAATAATCAGTCATCCCTGTCAATCGTTGTGAGACGAGTGCATTAGTGTATTGGAGTTATTCTGTATTAAAATCAATTAACCAGTAAAATATAAATTAACCATTATTTCAAGAAATACATCACAAGGCCAGTTTTACTAAGGGGGAGGGAAGGGGGCTTTGAATAATCTTACCATGATAAAGAGGGCAATGCCTTCAGTAAAGCTAAGAATAGAGCTTTGAGAATCGTGTACTCTATACATAATATGAGTCGTATAGTATCAAAAGTAGAACTATCCACTATTTGAAGTTTCAAGATAAACACGAAAAACGTTTTGTTGACGTTTTTGAGTTTTTTAATGTTTTAAATTTGTATGAGCGGCCATATTGTGACATTACTAGGGTAACTCTGTGATTGGTCGAAAGTATGATTTACCAAAACGTTCACATCAATTTCCAAAGCTGTTAAGCGTTCTGATTTTGGTAGCAAGCATCATTTTCTTTTACGTTTTTACACCACATGTACATGATTTTGAAACCAAAATTTTATTTCTAGCCATACACTAAGACTGGTAGAATAGTGTGGCAGCATTAGTTCAATTTCGACGAATATGGAATAGTTCTACTTTTGATACTATACGGACTCATGTAGTAAGCCTTTTTTACAAAATATGTATTTCTACATAAGATTTTTTTTTTGAAGTTGAACACGACTAAAACCAGCCGATCGGTCTGACCTTGATATGTTTGCATAGCCTGCAAGGCCTGCCGGCTGAACTGGTTGGCCGACTGCTGTTGCTGCTGTGAGGTTCTTTGCTGTTGAACTTGCTGCTGGACTTGCTGCTGAACTTGCTGCTGCTGCTGCTGTTGGATGGCCGTAGTGTACGACGGCGACTGACTGAGAAGACCCCGGAGGTTTAACTCAGCCGCTTGAAAACCTGAAAGGTAGTTCACTCCGTCCACTGGAGTGGGTAACAAATAAGTACTGTTGTAACTCATAGTATTTTATCTTTGTATAACGGCAGTATATCGTCGGATATTTTCTACAGATACATCTCAAAAATCACAACTGTTCAGGAGAGACAAACAAAACATTATTCTCTTACTTCTTAACTAAAAAAAAGAACTTTACGTCCAATCAACCAACAACTTACTTCTGAAAGCTTTTATCTTGACTTCCGAGAAAATAGTTAATTATTTTGTGAGCAATATTATGAACTTAGCTACAATATTGTTCACAGTTTATTGTAATACATGTTTTAAGTAATTCCTTAAATTTTTAATGTTACCAGGTACATTTTGAGATACTTGTTAATGGACTATGTGCGTAAAATTGAAATTCTGCATTTTTTGAGAAAATAAAACGAAAATGAAAAAAACCTGACAATTTCAATATGAATGTTGTTTGGTCAGAACACTTAGATATGAATGGTATATGCCAAAACAAGAAACAGTACAATATACTATCTGTTTGGTAGAAAGAATGAGAATTTTACCCATCTTCAGATACTATCGTAAGAGCAGTGGTTTACAAACTCTGTTACTACCCCATTTTAGAAAAAAAGCATGGTCACCAATTTTTTTATAAAATAATACACATTTTGAAAGGGTTCAGTATGTCGCAAATTTAATGTAAAAATTAAAAGGTTAAGCTTTTCGCGCCCCGCATTGAATAAGTACACACCCCTATAGTTTGGAAGCCGCTGCTTTAGTCTGTAAAAATAAAAATATCAATTTACTGACTCTTAATAATTAATCATAATTTTCTCGACTATACATATTACACAACCATTTCTACAACAATAATTATTTACATTAATTACAATTTAAGGGCGCTGTAGGTAAAGGTTTGCAGAGGGTTTTCGGGGAGGCGATTGCAATAGAGATTTGGATACGGACAGAGAATTTATTTTTGAGAAAAATATTTTATATAATGCTATATATTTTTTTCAGGTTGAGTTAAATAAGGTCAAGCAAATATAAGAAGAAAATTAATAATATTCCCACTATATTTTATATTTGATTTTCGATTCTTATATTAGCTGTGTAATATTAAAATCATATTTAATTGTAAATTGAGCGATTTGTCCCTCAAAAAATGAAATAGAAGTGTCATCTTAGTAAAAAAAGGTTGCCGACCATTGATGTATGAAATGAGAGGTGGAGCAACTAATTTACAATCAGTTCTAGTAAAACACATTTTTTTTATCAGGATTACATACTATGTATGTGATATATATTGAACACAGAATGTAACAATATATGAATAAAAAAATACTGATGGGAGTTAAAGCTACACAAATGAATAACATGAGGAAGTGATGCGTTACCGGCGGTAGCCATGTGATGTGGATGCGTGGAAGATGTGACGAGAGGATGTCTAATGGCGGCGCCTCCACCCGCTCGGGCGATTGCCACTGGGTGAGGGTGGACAGCGCCCAGGGGGCCCATCATGTTGCCTGCAATTGTACAAAGCATATAAATAATGGGTGGACAAGTCTACATTAAAAATTTAAGCATATCATAATCCAACAACCAAATGGTTTTTTTCATCTCAGATTTTTTTACTCCAATACTTCACTTACGGAATGAGATTTAGTGTCAAAGTAATAAAACCGGAATATGCCAGGCCTTTAGCCGAGTACTAACACAGGTTTGAATCCCAGTATGGACGGTTTCGGCATCTGTGATGCAGTTGGTAGCGTTGTTAGCTACAGTTACGGATATGTCTCGGGTTCAATTCCCGGTGCAGACAGTTTCATAAATTGATCTTTCAATCGATTTATGGATTTTTGTTCGTGGTCATGAATGTTTGTGATGTCTAAAAACAGTCTCCCACCCATCCGACCCTAAAAACGGGGCATAACCTAACCACTAGTCCTGTCCTAGCCCTACTCTCTTTGAAAAAAAATAGAGGTTGAGCAACTGAGTAACAAGCAGTTCTCGCAGAAAGCCTCTGTTGTGATACCTCTATTAGGAGGCCATATGCTCTACGTTGGGAGCAAACATGGAAATAAAATGGACAGTTTCATTTATTGATTTGTGTTCGAAGGCGTGGATGTCTGCGATGTATAGAATACCCTCCCATCAATCCAATCCGAGAAACGGATGCAATTAGCCAACCCTGACCCTCTCCTTCTACTAAAGAAAAAAAGAGAGGTTGAGTAACTGAGTAAAAAGCAGTTCTCGTAACAAAAAAAAAAACTAGCTGTACTAAAAAGTGAAATTACATCACAGTGCTTTGCCTGAGAAAAATAGACATTTAATTACATGCTTATATGTTTAACCGTCCAATAGTGCGGTCGAAAGGTTCTGATTTTTTTATAATAGTTAATAGAATACTTAATTACAGTGTGGAAACAGAAATTAAAATGATTTGTTACGTATATCTATGAGTGATAAATGCTTCCGAATTGAGTAAAGAATTAAAGTTTTGATATATAGTGCGACTTCGAATATGTGTCGCAACTCTATCAATTTTATAATATGAAACTATGAAATAATGAAACCACTTTAAGAGTCCACGGTCAATTTGTACTTATTTTTCAATTGATTTGTATCTGATGGCTTCAGCCCTCCATATTCCTTTCACTTAACTATGATCTCTACAAAAATGGTTGCTGAAATATAGCCAGTCGAGTGGTTGTCTTTACCACCGTTATTTCTTGTGCGGAATGCAATTTAAAAACTAATATAATGATATGTATTAGACAGGAGAAATATTATAAATATTATTGATAAATAACCAGAACCGATTTCAGTAAGTGAGTAAACATGCCCTAACTGCCATAACAAGAACTGAAAATTTTAGTGTTTCATTGTACCTGAAGTAGAAAGAAGAGAAAAGGTTAATACTTATAGTGGTGTGTACATTACCTCCACTGCTCTGCCTCTGCAGATGTGCGGACATTTGTGACAGATGCGTTAGCTGTGATGCGGCAGGCTGCGAGACCTGCTGTTGGTATTGCTGTTGCTGATGCGAGGGGGCGGGAGACGGCTGCTGCGGCCTCTGTTGTTGTTGTTGCTGCTGTTGCTGATGCTGCTGCTGCTGTTGTTGCTGTGATGTCGACGCAAACGCTTGCAATGCCTACAATTATACAGACCAATATTAAATATACAAGAGATGAATATTTTCAATGTTATTGTGAAAAATCTTAAAGAAATAAATGCATTTTATCAATAAAAAAAATATAATCATCGCACATCAAATACATAAGATATAGACCTGAATTAAATTGTGGTGCAAGGTCTCCAATCGGACTTCCACATGCAAAAAGTTGTAGAAAAGTTAATAAGACGAGTGGAAATCATGTATGTTGACAGGAGATTAAAAAGTAATATATCTAATGGCTACCTGTTGATGTATAGCGGCGAGTGCTGTTGTGTTGGCGTTGGGGGGCGGCTGAGGCGGGTGGTAAGGTCCCTGCGATGCCGGAGGAGGCCCCACGGAGGCCGGCCGACTTCCGCTGCCTTTGGGCGGGTACACTTTTCCGTCGACCACTATAGCTCCCATCGTCGACACCACTGCAAGACGAAAACAAAATCGATTGTGATTGTTGATACAGTCCACAAAAAAAGATATCATAATCTTAGTAAATCAATCCACTGCAAGACACAGGCCTCCCTTTATTTATAGACCAACTTCTAGATACTTTTTGAGGCTGCCTGCACCCATTTTTGCCAGAAATTTTTTGACATAACCATGTCTTTAGAGTTCCAACATTGAAAGCATTTTTATTCAAAGAAAAACTTGTTAATGATTTAATTTAAGACATCGGCTGAGGGTGCTTGATGGAATTTCAATATCAAATTTGAACTTATCAGTTCGAGTCCATTCATGTGCTCGAATGCCTGAAGATGCCGAAAGGCGAAACCCGAGTCGTTGGTGACAAAATACATGGAAGTGTACAAAATCTCAATAATCCAAATTTGTTAATGATTTGTTAAAACATTCATGTCTCACCTTTAATTAAATCAGGAACTTTTTCTAAGCCGAGATGAATTCTGACGGGAATCTCAGGATTTGGTATGTCCGCTCTCCGACTTTTGATTCGCTGTAGATGTGAAGTCACTTGCTTTTTGCTGTACAATACAGCAATGTCACTGCCCTGAAATTGGATCCATTTTATAATGACTCAATGACACCCTAAACTATCCTAGGTTTCGTATTGATATATTGTCATTCAATTGACAAATGATTTTACTTTGGATTCCTAATGTCACATTCGGTAAGTCACTGCATCCAGGTATTTAGTATCGCAGACATATCAATCCAACAAGATCAGTTTTAAGTATACAAAATTAAAGAAATTTTGAAAAAAATTTTCTAATTTTTAATAAAAAAAAATTGAATACTTTGTTATTCCGGTTGTGTCACACCTAGTAACAAAACTAGTGGAATAAGCAAAACGTTTATTTTACTATTACACATAGTAAAAATTGAAAAGGTTTGAAAGAGATTTTCTACAATCCGGAATTATGATTGCAATTGCTCTTCATAATTGTTACTGTCTAAATTTGGTATAACAATTGACAGCTCGTGCACTTGAAATTCATTAAATCAGCATCAATCTTTCCGAGCTTTCACATGATACATAAAAGTTTTGACAGAAGTATTTTTAAGCTATACCTGTTCAAGAGCAGTATTGACAAATGCAATACAATGGTCAGTGATGGCGGATAGCTGTTCCAGTGCAATTTTCTTCTCATTGAGGGTTTTCTGTTTTGCGTCACATACTTCGTTCAGCGTCAACACAAGCTGCTTACCGCGCGTGTTTATCGTGTTGGTCAATCTGGAATAATTTTATTAATATGAACAACATGTTCACGTGATAGTAATAGTTTTCTTAGCCAAATATTGGAAAAGTCATTTTGAATGATTCATATGGAAAAAATACCTTACAAATATAAGTAAGTCCATTCTCTGGTGGAATGGTTAACCAGATAATGAAAATTATTTATTGACTCATGACAAGGGATTGTAATCTTAGTGTGTTAATTTCAACTCTGTGATTTTAGTAGCGAGAGCAATTAGCTGATATTGTCCTAGTCTAGAAAAAGGCAGGTTGAGTAACAAGCAGCTCGTGTAGAAAACTTCTGTTGAGATAAGCTCCATAGGAGTACACATGCTTCACATTGCGAGCGGACATGGCCACTAAAAAAATATATATTACAATATCATACAAGTCAAACTCAAGAAATGAAGAATGAACCTGAAATTTGTATCTTCATGCTGTACACAAGGCAAAATATTTATTTCAGTAGAAGAATCTTGTATCCTGTTGATTTTATTTAATAATATTATCTAGTGTCAAAAAAGCCATCTTTTTGATAGTCACGATTTAAGTTCAGTACCATCATAGGAATGCAATGGGAGACCAGATTCACTAAAGTATTGGTGGTGTTATTCATCACTTTTAAGGTGTTAACTTTCAATTCTTAGTGGGAAGGGATTACATTTTTAAAATAAAACACAATTTGTTTGTACTATTTCCACATGTTTATAATGATCAGGACCGGTTTCGTTCATAATGAGATTTATCAACTGATAAAAATACAAACAAAACAGGGCTATTTATATAAAATTGAGTGAATAAGAAATTAATGAGCCATTTAAAAACAATTAATTGATAACAAATTTGAATCAAATTTAAATTATTGAGATTTTGTAATTATATAAATTATATGTAAATTATATAATTAATTGATAAGCGGTTCACAATTTTTTTTTAAATATTTCCCAATCTGCTATTATGCTTAATGAAGATTTATGCATTTGTTAAAGTCATTAATAAAATTTTGCTCAGGACTATCAATGTAACTTTATTTTTAATTTGTAAAAGGTCCTTAACATTTTTATTGTAGACTATTTAATTTCCTTTATGTATAATTTGTTTGACAGCATTATTCATATAAAATTTCTCAATAAGCAATATCAACAAATGTGCAATGCAACGTGTCTCTTTGCAATAACTAAATAACATGGAACGAACTTCAATGATAGATTATAATTTGCAATGCTCACTTGACCACGAACTGCGTGATTTCATGAACGAGCGCCTTCTTTTTGTCGGCGATCAAAGTCTGCCGATCCTGTATAACCTTCATCGCGCTTCCCAGCAACACTCTCTTGTAACCGACTTCAGCGAGCAAAGAGGCGATTGAGTTGCGTGCGGCTGTCGCCATTTCTCGACTGAATTGGTATTGGTGATCTCTGTGATGCAGGAGCTGACAGTCTCGGCAGGTTAGTCGGTCGCAGGTTTCACAGAACAATGATAACCTTTCCTGAAAGTAAAACTCATCTAATCGCCATCCTTGATCGAAATACTTTTTTCTTCTTCAGTAAACATTTGTTGTGAGTTTATTTATTTCCTAACATTTAACCCTAATAACTCCTTTGTCGGGCTAGACATACGAAAACTTAGGTTGAATTTTTAATTTAGTGAATTTAATACCATTCAAACATTTTTTTTCAAATACTGTCATTGTGTATTGTGCATATTGTCGTTTCCATTGCAAAAATCACCCTTGAGTGAAAAATAACCCAACTGACTTAAATTATGGTTAAGTATAGATGTTTGCGGCGAATACTAGGGGTACGGTAGTTTGATTTTGTCAGGAACTCGGAGGTAAGAGAGCGGACGGACCAGCCTCTTATTACGTCCAAAATAAAAAAGCGACGATGGACCTGGCTTGGACACGTGCTGCGGATGCCCCAGGGGAGCCTGAATCCTGCCTGTCTCTTCTACCAACCAGGTGGATTCCGTCGCCCTGGAAGGCCGCTGATGACCATCCATAGGATGTATTCGGCGGAGCTACGGGACGCTGGGATGACCTGGGAGGAGATGAGGAGGCTGGCGGGAGACAGAGTAGCTTGGAGGAACCGCGTGATGGCCATATGCTCCGAATAGGGAGCGGATATGGTTTAAAAAAAAAAAAAATAGATATTTAATTTTAATTATGCGTTTTTTTATTCTTTTTTGAATACGATAAATATTTTTAAAACAGTTTTTATGCGCCCTGTAAATTTGAAATTTTGCAGATACACAATTTTGCAATGGAAACGACGATATGTTAAAATTTGCAGCATTCCAGTTAATAAAATATTTTTTTAATAATCATGGCAATAAATTAACTAAGGAGTAATTATAATAAAATTATCGCAAAAAGTACGTCTTCCAGGAGCGTTTCTAAAAAAGAATATTAGGCAGGGACATGTTTCATAAGAATATGTATGGTGCTTTGATTCAGTATATTGAAGAACCCAAGGATCTATATTTCAATAATTAACCAAATATGTAACTACCATACTATTGTTTATCAGGTTTCAATCTGGGAACATGTTTCAAACTTGATGACTCAAAATTCATAGAAAATATTGTTATCATGGGTGTTTTACTGCCTATTGTTATTCAAGATTGTTTATTTAAGCTTACCTGAGTGTGTTCTTTGCAAAACATATCAGGGACAGTGTTTGAGGAACTATTTGAGGCCGACTGGATTTCAAGAAGGGCTTCTTCTTTTGATTTTATCGTGTGATCTTTTGTGATTTTTAACCTGTTAAAAATATTCATCAATTAAATTTTGGATGTACACAAAATAAAAAAAGATTAGCTGTGACCGTAAACTATGTAAAAAAATTTAACCAGGCTAATTCAAACACAACACTCATTTGCTGCAACAATGACAAAACTAAGGCTTCCAACCCGGTTTATTGTCTGTTTTGAAAAAAAAAAAACAAAAACCCAGATTGTTTAATTATTATTCTAAATATGTTATTATATATATGTATATCAGGCGCGTGCGGTGGTTTTATCTCTTTCTCGCTCAATCACATGTTAAGTGAAGGTGCAAGTGAGATGCATATATCTTATATCCTTGCTCATACCCAAATGAGGTTGTGCGATAGAGATAGTGAAAAGTACACTGCACGCCGATGATGCATATATGTAATCATTTTGTTTTGTGCGTAATTGTCACCATGCGTCTTTTGTGTAATTGAAAGATGTGCATTTTCCTGATTCACATTCTCATTGTATGCATATGTATCATCAATACCAATGTGTTCATATAATAATTTAATAATTATGCATTGTATTTTGTTTGTGATTTAATATTTTCGTATACTGTATTGCATCTTCTGTCTAATTCCTTTTTTACAGTATGTTCCTGTTAGTACATTGTCATATGTATTTAAATAAGAAAAATACCTTGTAACTTTTTCATGTTTTCAAACGGCCAGTTGCCCATTTTTTTCATCATAAAAAAAAATGGGTTAATATTTTTGTATGGTTAATTAAATGCCCAAGACATAACTCAAAATCTGCAATTCTTCACGATGTGATGTAAGAAAACCATACTAGCACATTTACCTATTACTCTACCAAATGTGGTAGCAGTTTTCTTATATGATATTGTTAAAAAATTCAAAACATTTGAATAAGTTCCCTGAAACATTGCCGATTTTAAGGGGTACGTCACTGTTGCGGCATATAAGCAACATTATGAATCATTCATAGAATTAATAAAATGAAAATTCAAAACAGATTATCCTAAAGTAAAACCTGTAAAATGTTTGGAAATTCTGTCTTGTAGAAACTATTAGAGTTGGTAGCATTTACCTAATCAATGCATATTCCATGTAATGATATAAATAAATACAATGCACCCAGTTAAAACAAATCTTTTATACAGAGAATTGTTTCATGAGTAGTAAAATCATGTTTATGTTGGAGATTAGTGTACAAGTATTAAAAAGGAGATATAAATCTATTGATAGAATGGTATTAAGTTGGTAGAACTTAAGATAAAAAATAGTTGAGTATTTAGTTCGGTAGTGATGTGATGTCGAAAGAGCTATCAACTTTATTACATAATTCATGGTGAACTAAGCATTAAAAGTATTCCCTTATGATATGAAACCATTGTACTCCAAGGGAGTAGAGAGATGTTGCAACAAATGTTGTGGACTAAAGTATAATATATGAATTAGTTGACTTCATTTCTTTATAGTTTATGACATCATTTGGTGATAGAGTTAGCCCTTATAACTACTTTTTCAAACTGGGTTCTATATTTATTATACAGCTTAGATTGAATTTAATAATAAATTAAAAATCATTAAAGCTTTATTTTCTTTCGTATACTGTCAATGATTCCATGACTTAACAGAATAGGGAAAACAGAACATGACAAAACAACATAACAATTTGAAAATAATATTTTTGTCGTATCTATTATATATTGAACATATAAGAAATAACTAATATATTTAATAATTTATATAATATTTAGTATTTTATAAAAACAAAAAAGTATAATAAACCCTAATATGCAATTAGAATGTGTTTATTGTAGATATTAAACACAAATATTTGCAAATGACCATACCGTTTATTTCATATAATAAAGGGCACTTTTTTTCAGTATTTTAAAATCTGTTTGGAAAAAAACTGATGACGAGATAAACTCGACGTGTGTCCAAAAGCACTTCAATAAACAGCATTAAAACACAAACATTTTCTTTCTTTGCGTGGCATTGCAACGCATGTCGGGTACTCACCAGTGTTCAATAAATAATAGATATTAACAAAAATATTATCTTCAAATTGTTCTGTTTTTCATGTTCTGTTTAGTCCGGTTACCACTGTTAATACATAATTATATTGTGTATAAAAAGAATATTCTCACAATGCGACATTCAAAAATATTTTCGGAGCAATTATCATAATAATAAAAGATTAAGGAAAATAATGTAGTTAAGGAGTTCTCGAAAAGTTTTCATTAAATCGTCATTTTCTAATCTCATGAGCCTATAGAACTAAGACAAAATATGTTAAATGATTTGTAAGGATGTCAACGATATTTACCTTTGATGTGCCTGCACGCATACATCACAAATAAATTCAGAGCATTCGCAGCACCAGGCTGTCGCTGCATTGTCATCGGAGCAGCTGTTGCACCTTTGATCGGACGACCCGCCTCCGTTGCCGCCGGCCGCAGGTGTGGATCCACCGCCGCTGCCTGCGCCAGCCATGGCCCCACCTTCACGTCTCTCCACCACAAATTGCTGGTCGATCATACCAGCTGCAGAGCAATTCACCTTGCATGACGGGCATAGCACCGCTAAGCTTTCAGGTGTCCCTGTGGGAGAAATATAGTCAAATTTAATTCAGTTTACCTACCACGATATGCATGTAAATCAGCGGGTCTCAAACTGTGGTCCAGTGGAAGCAGTTTCGGTTGGACCTCAAAAAACTAACGCATATCTATACTATTTATATTTTTATAATTATAGCATGTGAAATGTCTTGGGTTTTGGATTTGGATTTATCCCTGGTTCAGGCAAAGCAGATACATCCATTTCAATAAAATTTCTATATAAATTTAATGACTACATAACATGTAGGTAATATTTTCTGAATATAGAATTATTTGTAAAAAAAATGTTTTATTCACAACAGCTTGTGCCACATACCTACGGCATAAGTATTTGGCGCCTCCCATTTCTTTAAAATAACATAGATTTTTTTTCTTAAAGGGGTTTGTGAGCCATCGAACAATTTTTAAAGGGACCGTCAAGCAGGAAATTTCAAAAAGTTTGAGAACTGCTGATGTAAAAGAATGAAAAATTTTTTTTTTTTTTTAACCATATCTGCTCCCAATGTGGAGCATATTGACTCCTAATTGAGCATATCTTAACAGAAGTTTTTCTATGAGAATCACCAGTGATTTTACACTTGCAAAAGCATTGTGGGTTTTAAAATGCAATTTGAAGAAAGGATAAATATAGTAATATGGTAATTTCAACATTTCTATTTTTTTTCGATTTTTAATTTATGTTTTTTACGAAATCATCCACGTAAAGGATACAGCAACAGAGTTTGGAAGATTCAGCTTTTTGTTCAAAATTGGTAAGGACTTTAACTGGGCTCTACTGATTTCCAAAATTTCTTGATGGAATAATTTATGATCCCCCATGTTTTGATGCAACATTTTAACCCCATCATCCGCATTAAATGTATGGTTCTCCAATAGCAAGTGATTTGCGAATGTCGAAGTATCTTTTTTTCATCTAAAAGCAGCTAAATGTTCTGATACTCTTATATCTAATGTACGTGTAGTTTTACCCACAGAGAAATGTTGGCAAACACTGCATTGTAATTTATAAATGCCAGATTTGTTCTAAAAGTGGACTCTATCTTTATTGTTAATAAGTAATTTGCCTAACGAATTCTTGCAATAGAAGGCTGGTCTATAACACTACCGGCGAGTTGTTTTTTATTTTTAAAACTTGTACAATCTAAATAAAAAATTCTACGCCAGTTCCCAGGTTGATCTATGTCTATAGGCAAGTTCCCGAAATATAACATCTTTTTTGCTTTACTTTGTTTTTTTGATAAAAGACTATCTTTTAAAAAATAAAACACAATTCATTTTTACCACAAGTTTCTAATGATCAGGACCGGTTTCGCTCTTCACGAGCATTATCATTATAATACCTGCTAAAATAACGTATCATCTGCGTACTGAGCTATGATCATATCAGTTCCCTCGACAGAAGGAATGTCATGCTGTGTGTGTTTGTTATACAATATGGGTCCCAAGATAGAGCCTTGCGGAACTCCCGCCTGTGTTGACTTTAGTGAGGTCCGGGTTCCATCCATTTTGACTTTGAAACGTCTGCATGTCACAAATGAGTTGAGGATCTTCACCAGTGGTAATCCTATGCCAGCCTTTGACATTTTGAATACAAACCTTCGGTCCATAACTGTCGAAGGCTTTTGCAATATCTAAGAAGAGGCCAGCAGTAACCTCTTTAAGAATAAATCCACTTGTGATTAACTCCGCTACTCGAATAAGTTGATGGTTTGTCGAGTGATTAGCATGAAAGCCGTGTCTGGGATGATTTTCTTTTTGGTTACTACTTCTTGCAGCCTAGCTTGAATCACACGCTTTAGAACTTTACTCATTGCGGGGAGCAGACTTATTGGCCTATGGTTTACTGGAAAGGTGTGATCCTTCCCAGGTTTTGGAATGAGGATAATATCAGCTCCCTTCCACCGTGCAGGAAAATACTGAAACCTTAAGCATGCATTAATGATATTTACTAACGAGGTAATACCCTTTTCCGGTAGATGCCCGATAGTTTCCCAGGACTTTCTTGTCGGGGAGGTCTTTGATAATTCTTTCCACCTCGGCAAATGAGGAAGGAAGAATAGGTTGACAGTCCTCATCTAAGGGTTGAGCTAGTATTATTTTCGCGGCGGCTTCTATACATGACGCACTCTTTTTCATGTATAGATTGCCTGGATCGATTGTGTTGGGTGTGAATTATCTATCGAGACTATCCGCGAACACTTCGACTTTAATTGTGAATACAGGTCCCTTTGCTCCATGAAGTGGCATCAATGGGTGCTTTTTTGTCCGGAGAACTTTGGAGAGTTCACTTAAGTACTCGTCAGAAGCTTCTTGGCGATAGGCTTTCATTGAGAGTCGAATTTCTGCTGACAGTCAGTTAGCGCGCTGTTTTACTAAAGGGTTACAAAATTTTTTCCACTCTTTTCGTGCACTGCGCCTTTCGTCTATAAGGTTCCTAATATTTTCTGAAAGTGCTTTGCTGTAAGGTGTGTTTCTTAGTGAATTAGCATGTCATCAAGAAAGGTCTGGAATTCATTGCATTGTATTATATTTCGCGTCTGGTTACAATTATTACGACTTGGATCTGATGGATCACCTAAACTTAAGATAAGACAAGCTCAAGGTAGAGCTGCATGTACGTCTTAGAGCCTCCGGCTTTTAAATATAGAATAAATGCATTCCAGGTAGCCCGATCTAACAATTGCATAAATATTTTATAATCCCAAATTATGGATAACAAACTTACCTCTTATGTATGTCATGTCTTACCGCGTACTAATAATAACCTATATAAATGTCTCGATACAATTTATTAACAACTCAAGACTTTCAAACAAAGATAGAATGCAACAAATGAATCTTACGTCATAAGATGTTCTGAGTTTCTGAAAATTATTATTTCACGTTGTTTAAAATAAAAAATCTGGCTTTAACATATTTTCAAGCTGAAAAACTCATAAACGATAGGAAGCATTTTAAATGTGAAACTCTTCCTACTCTGTGTCAGCTTTTTTCCTGTACGGTTTTATCTGTTTACCGTCTAATATATTAAGTAATTCCGTAATAATGACGGGATTAACTCTATGCGTATTAAGGGTATCTTTGATAATTTGTTTACATTTTTTTACAGGCACATTGGTAAATAAACTGACACTGAGAAATTAATTTGGCGTTTAAAGGAATGTTATAATTTTTCATTTTATCTACTAACTCTAATGAATTTTTAATACTATACAGTGGCTTGAATTTACTGTGATTGCGGATGAGGAAGTTCGCTTTTTTGGAAAGTTTGTACGCTGGAGCATTCATATATGAAACTACCCTGCGAATTGGTATTGAAACCTTGTGAATTTTCGGTAACCTATCAAATTTAGGGGCTTGTGGATTGCTAGTAAATAAAAAGGACGAATCCTTAGGACTGATTGTAATGCTACAACTATTTACAATCTCCTTAATATTTTTATTAAATTTTAACGTAGGATCTTTTTTAATGGATGAAAAATGAATTAAAAATCGAAAAAAAAATAAAAATATTGATATTCCCATATTAATAAATTCATATCATAGTCACCCAACAGAACTCACTGAATTTGGAATGATTGTATATATTTTTACTTTCTTCAAATTGCATTTTAAAACCCACAATGCTATTATAAGTGTAATATCACTGGTGATTCTAACATCGGTTTAGTCACCGGCAATTCGCTACTTTTTTAATATGTTTGTTTTCCCAACAAAGATTAAGGCTATTCTCGTAATTTTAAACTCGGGTATCAGTGTGGGTCCTAGACTT
Source organism: Himalopsyche phryganea (assembly GCA_022494535.1). Lineage (NCBI taxonomy): Eukaryota > Metazoa > Arthropoda > Insecta > Trichoptera > Rhyacophilidae > Himalopsyche > Himalopsyche phryganea. Next base: position 1,858,478 of record JAGVSL010000074.1, on the reverse strand, counting down.
ATAATATTTTATCTTATAAATAATATTTGATCGTATTTGTATCTTGTATATAAACGTTCGACACTGTTTACTATCTATCAATTCCAGTTCATTCGTGTGCTAGAATGCCTGAAGATGCCGAAAGGCGAAACCCGAGGCGTTAGTGACAAAATACATGGAAATGTACAAAAGCTCAACAATTCAAATTTGATATTGAAATTCCATCAAGCTCCCTCAGTCGATGTCTTAAATGCACTAATGTCGGAACATTGCCGTATTGCACATACTTGCCGGTAGCATGTGAAAAGACCGAATCGAAGATAGGCGAATGTTTGGTTATCAACGTCCGGGAGGTCTGGGATCTCAAGCAAACACCATCCGAATCCAGTTCATCTCTTATTTAATTAACGAAGATGCAGTGGTTTATTACAAAAAAATATTACTAACACATAAAATTGAGTCTACATTTACTTAACACATGAATTTACCTTTAAGTTATAATGCAATTGACACAACAACGATTTTAAATCAAGTCCAATTTCAAAACAAAAACAATTTATAATCACTTGCGACGCCGGCCGGCTCCGAGGGCCGCCTCTGCCAAACTGAAAATCAAACCTCAACCACTGTAGGTTCCACCCCTTTTTGTCTATAACAGACCCGTCCACTGGATGTTTTCTAATTTTTAGCTATAGCCCCTCGTCGGTTAGCAACCGATGGCTTTTTAATGGCCATAAACCGGTTCGGTTAGCTAACATTAGTTAGAAATTATTCGGAGCATTGCGATATTAAAAGTGTTCGAATGCCGTTCTTGGATCACTCCAACCTTTCAAGAAACAAATAAATGTTAGCGAAAATATCAGGGCGTGCCACATGATTGGATGATATTTTAAATATCGAGCGCAATCGAAATAACGGCCAAACTGTCAGGGTAAATCTATTCTCTTCTCGCTCTGCTCGATATGTGCGTCTCTGTTCGAGATTCATCAAATTGTGTAGGTCTGTTGACAGACGTCAGATATATTCTCGACGTCACGTTTTGTTATCATTATATTTTATTACATTTTCAATTAATGTATGCCATATGAACATAACACTCGTGTATGAGAAGTTTGTAGTAAGTAGTTAGCGAAAAATGCAATGTTTCGTTGTATTGTTAAACTAATAAAAACTGTTAGAAACATATTTTATACAACTTAAAGCATAAGATTGACTCTTCGCAGTTGTATAATATCAATATAATTTCATTACATTACAATTGTAACCTCCTAAAAATCACGTGTAATTATCATAATTCATCTTAAAATTTACGTAATTTTAAGTAGTTTTGAATAATTCAGAGCCGAGTTGCGGGAAATAAAAGCGTAAGTGCCGGTATTAAATGTACTTTAAATGGTGCGGGACTGCAGAAATTGCACTGAAATGCGGGAATAGGTGAATTCTGTGCACCTTAAGTTTCATACACTGCGGAATAAGTGACAGCTGTCAAATATCCGACGAATGTCAACCAGTGGTGTTTAAACTCTCACGTTACTGGACAAAATCATGAGAGATAGGAATCCGCTCGACGGGGAGGTGGAGCGTCAACACACTTTGACTGCCCCAGGTCCGGCGTGGTGACAAGGATAATTCACAGTTTCCTTCGTCTTCTATTAAAACCCTACCAGTCAGTTTACTTTCTCTTTAATTGCGGTTAGTTTACACTTATAAATTCCTCGAAGGCAATAACAGATACAAAGACAGAGTTTAAAATACACAATTTCCATTTAAAAACGCAGCAAGTGATTTTACGATAGGGTCGTCCCTTTGAGCCAAGCCGCGGGGCTTTGTCGGCCACCAACAGCCCGTCGGTAGGCCGAAGGACAAGTGACCGTTTCCCTAAGCATCGCCCGCTTTTTGTTTACTGCTAACGATAAACAACCAAATATGACAAATTATTTTTGAACGCCTTAGGAGAGATATTATATATTAAATTTGAATAAATAGGAAGAGTCTGTAGACGGGTTTTGAAAACCCCTGTCCGCCCCGTAAGTACGGGGCGGTGTCAATCAATTCTCATGACATTATCGCAACAATATATTCGGAAACTTTACCGCATCATAGATTCTGATATCTTGTCGGCCATGTCCAATTTTTGATGTCCGTTTAAAGAAGCATCAAAATATTATTTTTCAAATGTTTAGAAATTGAATTTCAAATTTTGTATAATTAAAGAAATTTGGCTTTAGGAATAGGATGGTAGTTAAAAGTGAAGAAAGTAGTTTATTCCGGTACAAGTAGTAGTTCCGGAGAGGTGTTGTAGTTCAGTGCGCGACGACAGAATGTATGTCCTATCATATGGTTTTCCTTTTATACTGCACTTTAGTCATTCGGCTGTATTGCTTTCTGCTTCAGTTATCACTTGAATTGCTGACTGCATCAGTTCTTATACGGCAAGCTTTGCCGTTGCCAAAGCATTCAAATTAATAATTACCTAGTATGCAATAGCTGAGTAATATGAAATTCCTTTTCTTCAAACGTTTGCAAATTTTTTTTAATTATGCTTACGAATCATAAAGGAGTAAATAATAGTAGTATGCGAAGTTTCCACAAATGCAATTTTTTAAATTTGTTTTTTTTTTTAAATACGTGCCTAAGGATTTGGCAATTGCTCCGACATGCAACCACAAACAAAATTCATTTAAACGTACCAATTTAAAAATGTATGATTTTACTGAAATTTCATAAGTGCTTTCACACGTTCAAAATTAAGGTTATACAAGAGGAAGCTTGCTTACAAAATATAATTTTGTAAAAAATTACTAGTACAAAGGCAAACAACAGACAAAACAAATAAACTGTTTGCTACAAAATACAGCATAAATTCATTTCAGTACAATGTTCTCATAAATGTCATAAAATATTTTTAAATGCTTTGGGAATAAAAAAAAATATAATGCAATAAGTGATGAAGAATTTTTTCGAAACGGAAGAAATAACTCCAGAAAGCCGAAAATCAGAATCGGTACAACCTTTCATTGTGGCTTTAAATTGCAGCGAGGCACATTATTAATATAAAATTAAACACATTATTGCCGAGGGGACTACGAAGCACGCCAATATTTACCATCATAACTGAACATAACCACATAATGAATAAAAAAAACAAGGGAAAAGCCAAAAATACACACTTCCTTGTAATTGAAAAATGTGTACACGGATTGAAAGCAAAAGCTTTCTTTTCATTTCTTAAAGAAAGAAAACCCGGCTTAAAAATCTTCTTTTTCGATTTCCATAAAAGTCTACCGAAAATACCAGTCCAATCGACCTACTACTATAGCTGACAATTATGTTCGTGTGACAACTTCACAATAATAGTGCAAGGATCGTGGAAAGATAATCTATCCACTAATAACGCGTCCTTTTTTTTGCAAGACGGAAAATGAAAGCGACAACGAATCAGATGTGATAGCTTGCTGTTTTTGATCGACCGTTAAAGAATGATTTTTCGGGAATCAATGGCCTATGGATGTGGTAGACAAAATTAGAATTCAGCAATGGTCGGTATGTCTATAAAATGGCTTAGATGTAGTAAACACTACGTTAACGACTGGGTAAATCAGGGGTGACGAACCTGAAGCATTAAGGCCACATGCGGCCTCTTAGGGTCTTAAGTTGTACCATTTGTGAATTGTAACACAAGTCCATCATAAGCAGATGCTTATATATTCAGGGGTAATACGAACAAAAAAATTCTTTACGTTGTAAATAACTTGATTTTCTTATAATTGGAAATTAACAACTTTATTAAATTTGTTTTTTTACTTGTCATTCGTTTAAGTAGGTAAAAATTCTTTAGCGTCATTATTTTTTTCGACTTTTTAATTATAATGTTTGTATTGGAGTTTTTTTTGGCAACAAAAATCATGGCTGTCAAATGAAGCGCTCAGAAGCAAACACGGCTTTCTTTTAAGTAGTGGGAAGCAAAGTCAGACTTCTTGAGGTGTGAGAAGCAAATGCAGCCTTCTTGAAATTTAATATATTTGTAGTGATACATGACGCTGCAGATTTACGAAACTTAATACTCGAGAAAAAGGTTTGTTTTGTGTATTAAGTTGCGTCAGTAATGAAGACGAAGCAAAATTGACATATAATAAGTATTCATCAAACTTTATTATCAGCAAATTCATAATAATTACAAAAGAAAAAGATTTGACAGTTACGTCAAGTCATCAACTTGACACTGCAGAGTTACGAAACATGATATACCTAAATGCAAAAATGAATAAACGTGTAAAAAGGAAAGATTCTGCAAACATGAGATTTATCAAATACGATATTTGGAAAACACAATATGACAACTTACGTGGAATACGATGTTACGATTTCGTCGCAACATGACAATCGTCACCTATCGGCGATACGCACCTCGCTGCGTCGTTGGTAGGAGACGAAGGGGAAGCCTCGTCAAGAATTGCGTTAAAACTGGCTTACGCGCCAGGATGTGGAACGAGTAGGACGTGCCGGTAACGCGCTGGAGATTGGCATCAGACAGCCGAGTTCGCCGCCGAGATGGTTTATCATCCAAGGTCGTAATTTTACATTTATATATTATAATAGTTTTCCTGTTTTAGTGTAACCATCTGTTCATAAATATTGTTTCGTCGTATAATTTCTGTTTTATTTGTTCATAATGTAAATTCTGTGCATCTACGGTTTCCGCATCTCTAATTAAATGTGTTTATAACGGTAACCGTATTTTAATTATTATTATTTTTTCATTTGGCGTGTATCTTCACGCCTGGCGCCCAAAATTTAATTACCACATATATTTCTCCGTACAGAACAAAGTAAAGTGTACCGAGATTGGCAAACCTTATCCACTTCCCTATGAAAACCTAATCCTAGTTTCTCCGCTGAGCTTCCCATTTTTTCCATATTTTGTGATTCCTCCCCTTCCTGCAGATAAGTCGCATCATTTAATTTCCTTACCTTGCATTTACATTTTAATTATTTTATTTTTTATAAACACAACAACGAATAACGAAGAGGACACAAGTGAGGAATAAAGAAAAGAAGCATTATTCTGACATGGCCCGTCGAACTGGAAAAATCTCTCCCGAACTGCATAATTCTCATCATCATCATCATCTATACCTACGGTTTAATCGCGTCAAACATAAAACAATTGGAAATATCTTAGTAATATGTAATCAAATTAATGAGTTCTAAATATTAAATTGTCTTTTTTTTACATGTCCGCTCCCAATGTGGAGCATATGGTCTCCTAATGGAGGTATCTTGACAGATTTTTTTTCTACGAGAACTGCTTGTCACTCAGTTGCTCAACCTCTCTTTTCTTTTTTTCGAAGAGAGTAGGGATAGAAGGATAGGGCTATGACAGGACTAGTGGTTAGCTAATCGCTCTCGTTACGCCCCGTGAGGATGGGATTGGTGGGAGGGAGGACTCAGACTACGAACAGAAATCCATAAATCGATTGAAAGATCAATCTATGAAAACCGTCCGCACCGGGAATTGAACCCGAGACATCCGTAACCGTAGCCAGCGACGAAACCAACTGCGCCACGGACGCCGACATTGTCTTTGAAACACAATATTCTACAGTAAGGTATTGCACACATACATTAAATTTGTAACGCTTTTTAAGGGTTTTTGGCGCTTTTTTCAGACCCACTTCATTGGTAGAAAGCTGCCTTTGCTTTTATACCCCTCATATGTTTGTTGACTGCCGCCTGTGTGCGGTCCGAACTCGTAATTGACGCAACCGGTCAATGGTCGGATGAACGCAGAACGCTGACCGCTCTGTTTGCGCAGAGCAGAGCCTTACTCCCAAGACCACAGATCTATCGGTGCTAAATGCTAAAATAATTGGACCCCTCTGGTGGCAATTCAAAACGAGTATATGACCAGTACATCGATTTTATAGATACAGCCATTTTCATTCATATGCATAGGTTTCATAATGACTCGTAATTAAATGGACTTTTGTTTAGATCATATTTTCTTTCATAAAGATAATTTTCACTAATACATTCTAGACAAAACAAATTCTTTCACTAAAAATAAAGTGATCCCATATTATAAAATATATTTCAACAATGAAGAAATATATTATAGTTACGAAAAAATATTATCACTTAGATATTAATAATTCGCGCACTTTGAAATCGATAGTTTGCACGAAGTTGTCGTTAAATCCTACTTCTTCTCTACTACTTGCAACATATCACTGAAACTCGCCTCTCCACTCTATATTACCCATGCTCCACTGGCATAAATACACACATAACTAGGGCTTCCAACCCGGTTTAAACCGAAACCGGTTAACCGGTTTATCGCGTGTTTTGGAAAAAACCGAAACCGGGTTTATTTCACGGGGTTAACCGGGTTTTTAAAAATATTTAAAAAAAATCTTTTATTTTTAAAATTTAACACCTCGTTACCTTAGTTTGAAAAGGTTCTAACTGTACTTGACCATGTTTTGAGATACGAGCGTTTGAAGTTTTGATTAATCATATTTTGTAATTTAAACGGAAAAGGATACTTTTAATGATGAGCAAGTAAATATATATGTATATTGCTTGTTTTAAGCATAATTTTTCTCAATTCAACCTTTTCTATTAGGAAATAATGAGTACCTAAAACTGTAATTAGAACCTTTTCAGTCTGAACTGACAACAATAATTTGTTTGAAAAGGTTCTATTGGCCGTTTGAACTTTATCAAACAACATTGAGTACTTTTTGAGATATTTATCAATGATACAGATGAACAAAAAATATATATTTGAATGATATTATCACATATAAATTTATTTTTCACAGAATTGTTTTAGTATTAATATGATTTTTTTCTATGAAACATCAATTTTGTATATTTTCATTCGCTTTTAATGTTTTATTAAGCTTTTTAGGAACATCTCATCTCGTACTAATTTGTACGGATTAAATATACGTTTACGTATTTATTGAAAAAAACTTTAATAAAATATAATAGATCATTCATTCATCAGCGCTATTACTTACACTTCTATATGTTTGACTCTTTTTCGAGATCGGTTGTGAGTTTTCATTAACGGAGGACTCTGTAGTATTTTTAGATTTAGGCTTTAAAAATTCTGTAATAAACGATTGTTTGCTTTTGGCGTATAAAATTTTACGTATTTCGTTATAAGTGGCCAAGATCTGTTGTAATTTCGTCTTGAACTTCAAACGTCTTTCCATTATAGGATCATTTTCTATAAAAAAATGCTGAAACCGTGTAATAAAAAGTGTGTAGTATAAAAATATGTCACAATTCATGAACCATGTTCTATCAACACAGTGTTATACGAGGCCCAAGTGTACTTTGCTTTGAACTACAGAGTATCATAACCTGTCCACAAGCCGATATAATTTCCTTCTTTTACATACAAAAACTGAATGTCTTTAACCTTACAGCCCATCTTTCAACAACAAAGACGGTGTATTTTGCTGTGTGGTGTGAAAGAACTTCTGGTAGGGTAGGAAATGAAAAAATATTGATAGTGCATTTAAATAAAATATTAGAACGCGTTTGTAAAGAAAATTTTAGTTTTTTTACCATGTCCACTCCCAGTGTGGAGCATATGGCCTCCTAATGGAGGTATCTCAACAGAAGTTTTCTACGAGAACTGCTGTGACTCAGTTGATCAACATCTTTTTCGAAGAGGGTAGTAATAGACAGATAAAACTAGTGGTTAGCCAATCGATCTTGCTATGCCCCGTTTTTAGGATCGGATGGGTGGAAGGGAATTTTAGACAACACAAACATTCATGCCTACAAATAGAAATCAATAAATCGATTGAAAAATCAATTTATGAAACTATCCGCATCGGGACTTGAACCCGAGACATCCGTAACCGTAGTCAACGACGTTAATCACTGCACCACCGACCTGGATTACTTGAATTGATTCTTGCGTGCCCCAAAACTGAAGTTATATCATAGTGAACGCTGTGGTAGATTTTCTTATACCACGTAGAAATCAGCAGCCCAGCAGTGGACATGGAATACTGGAAATACATGGAATTCCGGGGCAATCTTGCATACAAGAAGTAAATTCAGCCCATAGTGCAATTGAAAAGGCTTTGAGTAAAACAGAAATATTCTCTCCGGTGTCTTTGCTAAAAGTATTGAGAACAATAAATCAAAAAAAAAATCCGTACACAGTGATTTCTCGCAGTAATTTAATTTAGAGACTCTAATTTCTTCTGTCTTGATAATAAAAAGTTTTCAAAGGAATATTGTCGACGAGACTGTTATTCTGAAGTTGGTCTAATGTCTAATGTCAAACGTTTGACATAACACAACATTTCAAAATCCTGCACTTAAATAAGAAATCTTTAAAATTAGATAAACAAGAGATTTTAGAAATAAATAGATATAAATTTTTGCCCAATTCAAATTCATTGAATGAGCAAACCGTCTTTGCATCTTCTCCTTTGTTATATCCGATTCATTAATTTGTATTATACCTGTAAAGTTATTTTTAACAAATGATTGTCTCTACAATTTTTGTTTTTCAGATATTAAAATTTATTGGATACTCATAGCTGCTCTGCTTTCTCCACTTAAGATGGCTGTTTATTATTCATATTAATTACATACTTAATGTTTGATTAATTTTAAATGGTTCATTAATTTTTACTTATAATTTCCCTGAGTCATTATTTTATATTATTAGTATCGTCATTAATAATTTTGTTCAGCTAAATGGACTTTTAATGTAGCTATATTTGTGATTGTAGATTAGTATTTAATGATTTGCAAGAGGTCCATAACATTTTAATTGTAGACTCTTTCATTTGATTTATGTATAATTTGTTTGTTAATCAATATTTTCTTGTCTCAGTTCATGAACCATCAGTTTTATATACCTTCATTTTTTCACTCAATTTTATATAAATAAGCCTGTTATGTTTGTATTTTTATCAGTTGATAATGCTCGTGATGAGCGAAACCGGTCCTGATCATTATAAATATGTGGAAGTAGTACAAATGAATTGTGTTTTATTTTTTAAAATATAATGTCTTTCCACCAAGAATTGACAGTTAACACCTTAAAAGTGATGTTCATATACAATGAATAGGTGAGATTATAGGAAAAAAAATAATTTTTTGGATATATTTTCACCTAAAAACACTTTGTACTTCATAAACACCATCGTGCATTAACGACGTAAAATATGATACTTAACACAGTACTTTTAGGAGATTAAAATTATAATAAAAATAAATAACGCTGACATTTAATAAGTGCTAGTTTTATGTTTACCTTGTATAAAATAATAAAAATAAATAATTCATATCTTATAAAAATCCATTGAGTCGACTGCTCCTATAGACTGATCGTTTAATAAACGTTTTTCCTACGAGAACTGCGTGTTACTCAGTTGCTCAACATATTTTTCTTCTAAGAGAGTAGGTATAGAAGGATAGGGACAGCACTATTGGTTAGCTAATTTCTCTCGTTTCACTCGTTTTTAGTATCCGATGGGAGTTTCAGACATCACAAAAGTTCATGTCTAAGAACAGAAATCCATTAATCAATTGAAAAATCAATTTATGAAACTTTCCGCACCGGGACTTGAACCCGGGACATCCGTAACCATATCCAACAACATTAACCACTGAACCACAGAGCCGATTATATTTATAACCTACAATTCTTTAAATATTTTCATGTCTATGTGTGCTAGTTATTTTATGGATATTTCCGTTACTTGCTTGTTGGAATAAAATTCTATTCTTCTGCTGATATATTGTTTATATTTGACTTTGTACTAAAATAGAGAAAGTTTTGTTTCAAGAATAAGCAATAGAAATCTGTGTAATAAAACTTTATTTTACTTTACCCTAAATTAGTCGGATGTTCAGGTCATACAATATATCCATTCGCAAATTTATGTTTTTGACAAAATTTACCGTCATAAAAAATATGACTACCATAAAAAATAATTCGAGCGGCAAGATGTTATATCACCACTAGCTTAAGTTAACCAGATGTTTTCTCGGCCATAAGACCCACATTTTGAATTTTATTATATTCTTTTGTTCGCATTTTAACACCTTTTTTCCAAAGCATAGATACTGATAGTCCGATAAACAAATTATCAATCGTGTGTACTACTAAATTAAAAATATATCTAATCTGATTTACGATCATTAGAACTTGTAAAAAAATTTTGTGAAATTGATGTAGGTAAATATTTCAACTACAAAAGAAATTTTAATTTTTTTATAATATCAATTCGAAATAATATAAAGTTTTCTCGTACAAACACGGTGATTAGTGGAACAAAGAAATTTGATAAGCCACTGATTTCTTACATGAAATATTTGTACAACAGAGCCGTTCCCAAAACTATCATAAAATTAACTAAATCATATTTAAATTAAGCGTCCATAGATTCGTCCGCAAAAATTATTACGAAAAAACTTTACCCGAAAGATATTATATAATTATAATTGATGGAATGGTGTCATTAACATCGAGACCAATGCAATAAATTAAATGCGTTTTTTTTTTAAATAACAATTGCAATATTGACACTTTTGAATAAGTCATTAAAAATTGTGAAAGCCTTAATTTTATGTATGATATTAATGCAAATATATTATTCTCACCCGCATAATCTCTGGTAGCTTGAGCCCTCTCCTCCAAGCGAGAAGAGATACACTGTTCGCACGCTGAGTGGAGGCACTCCATAAGTTTGGGTGTGCCATCAGCTGTGGCTAGCATAGCTTTACAGAAAATGCAGCGCATAGAGGTCCACGAAGGAATGGCGGATCCCATAGTTCCAGTTTCTTCCGATGTTTGTCCTCCGCTGCCTGCCACCCCATCAACACCCTCTGCTGTTCCATCTGCACTGCCAGATTTTGAGGCTGGAGATGAGCCGGAAGACGCCCTTCGACCGCTAGACTGGGCTGCCGCGCCTCCGGACTTGGTTGGCGTAGATTTCTGTGAAACATATGAAACTTTTAATATTGAAATATCGATCAAGAAAGTACTTTCTCGCAGGGGCACAACCCATGTCACTTTTATAGTGTTAAATGTCAATTCTTGGAGGAGAGGCATTATATTTATAAAAATAAAATACATTTTTGTGGTGATTCTTATCAAACGATCAGAACCGGCTTTACTCATCGCGATCATTTTCAAACGATTAAGTTCGGCTGTTTTTTTTCGAAAAAATCGACGATCGTCACGCTGTATCGAAAGCAAGGCAATGTCAAGTGATCCGCGGAAATTGACAAGCGTCTATTTTTCAATCGGCAGATCGAGACAGCTGAGGTGACGGCTCGCATAAACGACTCCCGGGTTTAATCGAACAATATAGTCTGGTGCAATATGCGTTAAAAGGTTATGGAAGCACCGGCGTAGCAAGGGGGAGGAGGCGGCCCGCCCCGGGCGGCACTTTTTTGGGGGCAGCATTTTCGAAGATGAATAGAAAATTTCGAAGGTAAAAAATAAATATTTTCTTTATACAATCAATGCAAGTTATGTTCCATTCATCATGTTTTCTATGCGGCAAATTCAAGGACCGCCCGGGTGGCACAAACCCTAGCTACGCCACTGTATGGAAGCATCATTTCAATGAAGGCAGTGAAGAGGCATAACAACGGCAATGGCCCGCATGACGACTTTACGCGACCCGATCCCCGACACACTATAAGGATCGGCGGTGGTTTGATTTTTATGCGACCCGATTAGGGAAGGTTATGATCGGCGGACGTTTGAATTATACGCGACCCGATTACTCCTGCACACTTAAAGAATCGGCGGACGTTTGATTTATACGCGACCCGATTAGGGAAGGTTACGATCGGCGGACATTTCGCTGCAGCGCCACTTCGTGTTCGTTAAGAAAGACGAGCTGATTTTTCGTGGTTCGGTGGTCTGATTCCATGGAGCGATGGCGACGGCCCGCGAGGGACTTACGACGGTTACGTTTTTTAGGCAGTTTTGAGGATTTTGGAGATTTACGTTTCCCAATATGGAGCATTACAAGGGGTCGGGATACCCCTTGTAATGCTCCCTCTCAAACACGATGGCTAAGGTGTGGGATGACGAGCATTGTCCAAAGGATAAGGTTAACGGTGAGGTGATGGAATTCCATAAAAAAAGATGATCCCTCAGTTGTGACAATAACCGAGGCATAACTCTTCTCAACATTTCTGGGAAGGTTATGGCTTTTGATTAATTATATTTGACTTCATCATTCAGCTGTCAATTCCGCCTGATCGAGGTATAGCTGTTGCTCCCGATCTGAAGCTGTGTGACCTTGAATATGCCGATGGTTCTGTAATATTCGACACTTCTGTTAAGGGCGTCCAGCCAACTATTGCCGGGTTAGGAACTAATTCAGCTCACACTGGTCTGAAGAAATCGCAAGACCAATGTGATGTGTAACCAAACCTGCTGACCAACCTGCAACCAAACCTGCGGAACACTTCACCTGGTAGGCTGACATCTCCTGATATTTCGGCGTAGATGGTACGCCAAATGGGTGAAATTGCTTATTACATGAAATGGGCAAAGTTTTGGGTAATTCATGAAATAATCAAGCCCATTACCTCATTCATAAATTAGGCAAATTATCTGCAGAATTGAATTCAATGTACTTAATGTGAAATATTGTATTTCAATAACAGTATTGATTTATTCATCCGGTATTGCGATCACAATTTGCCGTAATTATTTTATTAAATTTTGTCATACCGGTACAAATATAAATACTGAAATACCGGTATTAAAATATTCGTTAAGTATCGTAATCCCGGCCTAAAAATCTCTTTAAATAAATTGCGGGTCGCGGGGTTACCGCAACATCCGTCATATCACGGAAACCACAAATTGTATCATTATTAATTTTGATAAGAAACCATAAAAATTTATCACAAAAAACAATGACGGTAACATGAAAATTTTACTATAACAACTCACGTGTCCTTGTCAATCCTTTGTGATTACTTCAGTTATCAGTTCTGTTAAAAGTACCAGTTTTATGAAATATGCCAACATGTTATTCAATGAACTTCTATTTCAAGTGCCACACCTGTTTTTTTTTCTTTTTAATTATAAAAAATAACAATTTTTCGTACTAATTCTAGAATTTCATTAATTTTGATCAGGACTGATTTTGTTCATCGCGAGTATTTTCAACTGATGAAAAATTAATAAAGACTTATAGAGTACTTTGGTTACACAGGCCCTGTAGGTTAGGAGCCAGGTATATTACATATGTCACAATTAAAATAAGAAGTTTTCTCAAGGCTCAAATGATAATCGTTCATGGCGAAGTCTGTCAACACATTTTTTAGGTTAAAGCAAAGTAGATAAACACGGTAGAACATGAAGCGTAGAATATGAATGAAGTTGACAAAGGGTTAAACTGTAGCGGTTGACCCTCGTAGCGATCGAAGATGTAGGTATCTGACAATGTATTAGATGTTCGGAGGCTCGAATCCGTAGAGCCGTATCAGGTGACAACCGATCAAACAGTGCAGGCAGGGCTTCACCAGAAAGATGGTTTCAATAGGCGAGAATCCGTAGAACCGTATCAATTGAGAATCGATCCAACAGTGGAGGCAGTGCTTCACTAGAAAGATCGATAGACTGAAATCTGTAGAACCGCAGCAGGAGAGAAATGATCAAGCAGTGGAGTTGAGTTAGTGCTCCTTTAGAAGATAGTTTCAAATTGCTGGGTTTCGTACGACTCAATTGAGAACCGATCCAACAGTGGAGGCAGAGCTCTAGATTTGATTAAATGAGATTTATGTTAAATGAATGAAAATTAAATTAAGAGTGAGTGATAAATCGCAGGGTAGTATTATCATAACATTTAATTGTATACAGCCCGTGTTATAAAAACATTGATAACAAATAACCACCTCGTTGTGTCAGTGTACCCAAAACCTTCCTCGAATCACCTCTCACTATGGCAATTTTAAGTCACTACTTATTCTCTAATTTTCTTAAATTTCAATCATAATTGATATCACACGTTGATTTCGATAAGGGCTAAGAATCCACGCAAAAAAAACAAACAATGTTATCTGTGTATATGAAGACTATGTCACCACTAGAAAAATGTATATTCGGGTGGTAAACCTTCTCAAGCAATGCTCCACACACCTGCCCAGTCGTTTCATCAAACATTGAAAGAAACACCAATAAAATGAGAATGATTTACAATGAAAGAATAAACTGAATCCACCAGGCACACATAATGATATTTTAGGAATATGTTTCCAATTGCTTATATGCCTGATGCGGTTAAACAGTAGGACAGATGATGATGCCGATGATTATCCAGTCTGGAGAAGATGTTCGCCGAGTGGCGACAGAATGATGTTCCATTTTTTTTTTATTTTTCACTCATGTCCTTTTTCCTATTCGTATTCCACCTCAGTCGTCACATTTTGTTTTCCAAATATAGCAATTGATAATTCTCACGCTTGCAGACCGTTTTCTTTTACAAAATTAAATAAACTGGCAAAATCATGATCCTCGAAATTGCTCTCGACATTTCGTCTATGTATGATGGATATATTTAACTTAAAAATAAATGTTACTGTACAATAATAATTTATATATACTGAAAGATTTTGTTAACATTCATTCCCTTGGTTCCAGATGACGCCTTGTTTTTGAAGCGTAGCGAAAGACTTTAAATCAATCGAACAATGGGTATCAAGAGAGTTCAATAACGGAAATCTCCTGTGCACAGATACAACATTTTGGCTACTGATGTGAATGACTTTAAAAATACCATTATTCTATTTATTTTAGCAAATGAGATCAAGCTAACATTTAGTGAATTTATGTTGCAATGTCAGTAATTATGAAATAAAGCCATTTATCTAATGTAATATTTTACGGCTTAACTCAAAACCAATGATAACAAAATATATCAGAATAGTATATTTCTCTAATATTTGGAGTTTAAATAAGATACAATTACGAAAGTTAAAAATTAATATTCTAAAACTACTTGACATTCATGTTTGATTCATAATAAAAGTTGAAAGAAAGAAGTTGGATCAGTTTATTATGAAACACCTTTAGGGGTACACCCAAACTTGTTTTTGCGTAATTGTCGGTCGGTCAGTTTCATTCTATTCTTTTTAAAAATCAATCACTAAAAATTGATGAAGATACGTCTATAGATGAAATTTATGAGGACAGATGACCACACACCCCCCACGTATTGATCAACCTTTCAAAATCTTTGGAAACACTACTATCCCGTTAAAAATAAAATTATGATAAAATTCTTAGATGTCGTACATGTGTGCAAAGCAGAAGCTTTCTATATTTTCTGCCATTACAAAGTTCCACTACATTTAGAAAAATGTTTTCCACACTCTTATCACTCGAAGAATATAAGATATATATTTGCTTAGTGTATAAATAATATTGTGTTTCGTTTAACGGACTTGAGACAAATACTTGAATTATGTCTTGGAAAAACTATATAGTTTAATGCACTACATATGCCAACTGCTACACGATATAACTCTGAGTTATTTAACATATTTTCATTTAAAAAAAATTACAGTCACTGATTTAGCAATGGAGACTTAATACATAGCAAAAAAAATGATTACATTGCGGGTTTAACCAATTCATGGAGTAGAAACGGTAGTTTCGGCAGCTTCTTTGTTATCACATTTAAAAATTATTTAGAATGGCCGTATTTATATCCTTCAGAAGATTGTTGGATTAGATTGAGGATTTGACGATTTCGGCCAATTTTCTACGAATATTTCCCGCTTAAGTAAAAGTTATGATGTTTCAAACAAGACCATGCACTTTCATCAATTTTGTGCGAATCAGCCCCGCCACTGTGTGTGTTTTCGTCATATTTCCCCCGTTGCGAATGTGTTTTAATAAACATGTGATACAAAAGGTTTTTTTTTAATCTTTCGCATTTCCATCTGACATAAGTGGAAATGCCTGGCTGATATTACCTTTTCATCAAGGCGAATCACAAGCCGGTTTCCGGGATTGATATCATCGTCAGAGAGTCCGAATTCTTCACTCAAGTCAACGAGTGACCAGGTGCCCAACGTATCAAGCGCCGTACTACTTTCAACAAACATTATCCAAATAAGTATGAAATCGAAACGATGAAAAACTGAATTCTTCACCAACACTTATTGCACGCAATTCACTGATTAATTTTATACCCGATCTAATATCATTCCACCATGCACCAACAGTAAACAAACATAAATGTATTGCAGGTACGAAATATTCACATTAAAACACGTCACTATTTTTTTTACTTGATCTTTACTGTATTCTATATATATTGCAGTCTTGAAAAATACCGGCAAATTTGTTTTAATTTATAGTTCATTTTATTACAATGGTAATACGCCACTCAGTTGTAATATCAACAAAATTGTGAAGGAAATATTAATTGGCAAGGTCTAAAAGTTTCACTGCCTTATTATTTTGTTCGAATTCAGAGAAATGTCACGATACAACAGTTCAAGCGTCCGGCCCGGCGCGTCCGGAGAGGCTTATGAAAATGATTAAAAATATACCTAAATACAGTCAAGACTAGGCCGAAGCAGCGCAATTCGTTCGACATCGATGGCGTCAACTTCAAAGCGTTAGTGTATCTAAACTCATTTTTACCCTTATTACCCGGATTACTCAATATTTAGATGATATGAGCATTTTAAGCTAATGCAACAATAATTTATTTTATACAAATAGGATATGAGAGTAATGTGAATTATAATCACTGCTTAAGAAAAAATCAATTCCAATGTTACATAGTTTTCACTTGGTATGTTTGAACTTTTATTTCGATAGTGTGTACTTTGTGTAAGATAGTATTCACTTGGTACACTTGAACTTTTATTTCGTTAATTTGCACTTTTGATTAGATAGTATTACCTTAGTACACTCAAACTTTGATTACAATAGTTTCCACTTAGTAACGAATTCTTTTGATAAAGTGAGTTAAGTTGTAGCAGATTATGTTAGGGTTGATCTGGTTTGGTTTCTGTAATGTATTCTAATGCGTAGAGCAAAGACAATATAGGCGGTCTAATATAGGGTAGAAGAATAATCGACATTTCATTACAGCTTCGTGCAACTATCGATTTCAAAGTGTGAGTATTTATATTGAGTGAAAACTATTTTATCTATGTGGAAATATTTTTTCGCAAGTGTAATATATTTCTTCAATGTTTAAATATATTTTATTATGTGGGATCAATTTATTTTTAGTGAAAGAATTTGCTTTTTGTGGAATGTATTTTTTATAAGTGAAAACCATTTTTACGAAAGTGAATATGATCTAAACAAAAGTGCATTTAATTGTAAGCCAAAGTTTATTACTACTTTAGGGAAATAACTTCATTAATACATCATTAAAAACAGGAATAATTATTAAAATTACCTAAATCTTCATAATCGTAATTTGAAATAACTAATTACCATATGCCTGGGTTTCCAAGAGGTAGGTCGCGGCCCCCAAAGGTAGGGCATCGCCAACTACTAAATAATAAATTTGAATTGTTGAAGTTTTGTACATTTCCATGTTTTTCGTCACTAACGACCCGGGTTCCGCCTTTCGGCATTTTCAGACATTGGAGTACACGAGTGAACTCGAACTGACAGACTCGAAATTCAAAACATGTGAAAAAAATTATTTCAGTTATGAACAGTTTTGCCTTATGGGTGACCCATGACCCGAACATAGTCCGAAATATTTTTCTGAAAATTAAATGCCTGCAGAATAAAGCACGCACCAAGCCCGTGCCAGTACATACCTCTACAGGACTGCGTCCACGAACAAATCAAAAGGTTTTTCGAGATTTCACTCTATGTACGTATTTGATTCTTTTGAATTTTTTTATTCAAGATTTTCAATTTTTTTAGAAGCCTTCACGGATGTGCCGTAAATCAATAAATACTAATCTGAAATAAAAAATAAAGCTACATTAAAAGTCCATTAATTGAGCAAATGTCATTAACTATTGTGGAATTAGTCATTAAGCATATAGCAGATTGGGAAATTTAAAGAAGAAATTAGTGAACCATTTAAAACGAACGTATTTATAACAATTACAAGACGATATTGATTATTTATTAAATAAATTGAAAAGTAAACCTCGCCGATAACCTTTTCACTCGACAAAAGGAATTATGCTATGCAGGGAAAGACTTGGATTTTGTGTTCAAAATCCCGATAAAATTATTGTAAAATGTGACATCAGAAAAGAATAGTGTGTGAATCGACGAAGATTTGTGAAAGTTTTAATAATAAAAATACCAGACATACGCCAGATTTTTTTTGTGTAAAACGTGGAAGGAAATATCTTTATAATAATAATATTATGTGACGAAGTTCTAGGAATAAGCAATAAATTAAGGGTGATGGGGCGGGTTCATTTTACGGCCGGATTATATTTACGTTATTCGGTAGGTAGCAGCTAGCAAACCTTTTTCAAAAAATTTACTTGTAATATATACCGAATTCTTGCGAAGTATCGTGGCGTGTTGAATAAATACAATGCATTTAGTAATCCAAATTTGGTTTGTAAAATATCCCTTTCAATGTTTTCGAACAAATGGGATTTAAAAAATGTAGGACAGCACTGCCTACCTTTATCTTCAGCTTATAATTATACATTTCTTATGTCTTTTTTTTTAATTGATTTTGTTTTAAGGTACCATCAATTTGCGTAAGTTTTCCCATCGGTCTAAGATTGGCCCACTACATGGAATAAGGTGCCGTTATAATACCATGAATATTTTTTTAGTTAAGCAAAGGTTTAGAGTAGCCCTTGGTGGTAAAAATATGAATGAATGTGCTACATATTTTATTGTTGAATTTGTAAGCTGTCAGCGTGGAATGATAAAACACAAACAAAACTTTCGCTAACTAAACAAAACTAAAGCTATTTCGGCTTTTACGCAATCGTCAGAACTATACTTAAACTTATTTTTACTTAGATATATATACTGTTTAGAAGAGATAGACAATATCATGTCATCTCACGTATTCAAACATCATAAGGTTTATTTTAAAATTAAATCATTCAAGGTTAATAATTGTGTTTTTAGAAAAGGAGCTTAAGTAGTGTCATTAATTAGTCGTTAAGATAAGTGTACTGAAATTTTACTGATCATGCGTAATTGCATGAGCATCTTGTAATGTTGTATTTGATGTTATTTAAAATTAAAAACCTAATTTTAACATTTTTTCAAGCTGAAAACTCATGAAAAGATCAGAAGTATTTTTAATGTGAATACTAATACTTCTTTTTCTGATCTGTGTGCGGTTTCTCCGTTCACCGTGTTATTATTATGTATTAAGGATACTTTCTCATAGGTATGTAATAAATTATATTACTTTCAATTTGATGAGTGGTTATTGGTTATAAAAAGGTGCGACTTTGACTGTAACTGACAAGTCACTGCATTATTGATTAAATTAGAAGAACTAGTGAAGATTATATTATTTTATTGAAATGGTTTAGAATAGCTTTATGGTCACACTGCTAATGTAAACATGTTTACAGATGTGTTCATAGGGTATTTCAACCGAAAAGAGCATGCTTGAAATGAATCACTGCAGTCTTGTAAAAGGCGTCAAAAATACGCAATTGTAGGCAAAAATGTTTTTGAATTTCATAGTAAAATAAAAGAAACATGAGCACATGTATATTTAGCTTGTATTTTTTTTACATATCCGATGTAATATACAATTCAATATAAAATAGCATAGTATCTAACTTAAAAAATAACATGCAACAAAGTGTTGAATAACTTCTGTGTAAATTATTTTAAAAAATGTCTGAGTTAAAATTTTTTCCGAAACTATTTTATTTGTAAATCCCCTATCGTAAAACAACTTACGGAGTTTTAAATTGAAATTGTGTATTTTAAACGCTGTTTTTGTATCTGTTATTGCCTCTGAGGATTTTATAAGTGTAAACTAACTGTTATTAAAGAGAAAGAATACTGAATACGACCGGGTTTTAATAGAAGACGAAGGAAGCTGTGAATGATCCTTGTCACCACGCCGGAATTGGGGCAGTCTAAGTGCGTTGACGCTCCACCTCCCCGTCGAGCAGACTACTTCTCTCAAATATTGACCAATATTAAATAAAAACGTCAATGGCGTCAAACATGGATTATTGGATTTTAAGATTATAATTTGTCTGGGGTTATCATAATAACTACTCAGAAACCTACGACAAACTCTAGAGGTCATGGCGTAAAGAAATTAAATAAATATCTGAAAAACAGGTGTCAACTAAGGGTCGAAATTTCCAAATCGACAATGAACGAAACGATAAAAAAAAGTATTTATCATTTACATCGATAATGGTCGATGACGATAATTGAAATTTATCGTTTGATCGAGATTATCGTTTATGTAACCGATAATTATTGACTTTTTTCGATAATAATTTTTTTCATAGACTGCAAACCTTTTTGTAATTTTTAAATATACCTTTGCTACCATCATACAGTCAATATATTTTTTAATACAGTACATGGAATATGCAATTTCACGGATTCGGTGTAACATATATAACATTCATTTATAATAATCCCTCTTTTATATAACAAATATTCTCAGCAAAGTATTAGAGTAAGTAATTGGCGATTGGCTTGACAAATGATGTACAGTATTACTAACATCATTTGGCCGCCGCCGAATTTGGAACTAGAAATGTCAGTCTAGAATAAATTTCTCCAATTGCCATTAAACATCCTTCGAAAATCCATGTCTACTTTTAATAACCGTTGCTAAAATATCAGTTTTGGAATTTATTGAAATTTCAGTTCTGGTTGAGTATGGCAACATTCCTAACGATAATCGAAAATTCGTTATCGTTTCTCAATCGATAAGAAACGGAAATTTCGACCCATAGTGGCAACTTAGCTAGACTTGAAAACTTAAGTATTTCCAATGAAAAAAATACTGATATAGCAATCCAATATTCTCTCTCGGGCGGGGGTCCAGAAACAGACAAAAGATTAATCACAAAGTTCAGCTTCGAGGGTGATTTAATTAATTAAACACGCCAGCTCGATCCAAGTCAATATCTTTTACCACAATTGGTTGGACAATACACAGTTTAATACATTTATCGATGTTAGTAACAGTTAAAAAAAACACATTTAAAAATACACTGTCGAATTTAAGAACGCAACAAGTGATTTTTACGAGCTGCTTTGCGTTGGGGTCGGCTCACCAATGCGCAAGCGCGCTTAGCTCCATTCGGCCTCGCCGCCGAGTAATAATGGGCCAGGTTTACGTAGAAACGCGTCCTTTTTGTTTACAGAGGACCCGCAGGAATCTACTTTTATTGACAATTCAAATGAACGAATTTTACTAACTTTAACACGTTGGAGCAACGTGGTGGTGTCGAAGATACTCACATCGGTCAAAACATAGTTCTGACGATGAAGCTGAAATAACTATTTGTAGTAGATGTTAGTATTAAAACCATCGACATATAAAATATTATTTATAGGAGCAAAATTTATGCCAGTGCAACGCCACTGTGTAGAAATCCTTCCGTAAAAATTTAAAAATTATTTAATAATAGATTTTTCTCCATGTGAAAAAGTTCGGTACGTTCAGTGTTTTAAATTTGTATTGATACATGACACTGCAGATTTACGAAATGTGATATTCGAGGAAAAGTTTTGTTTCGTGCCAGAGCATTACGTCGCGTAAGCAAAATTGATAAAATGACACTTACGTCAGGTCATCACATGACATAAATTTATGAAACGTGATATTTCAAAATGTAAAAATAAATAAATGTGATTGTAAAATAAAACCGCCTGCAAGCGTGTGGATTATCAAATGCTATATTTGGAAAACACAATATGACGACTAAGGTGAAATACGAATAGAAAAGGGGACACGAATGAAAAATAAAAAAAGGGACCATCATTCTGTTGACACTCGCCGAACGGGAAACATCTCCTCTAAGCTGCATAATCGTCATCATCATAATTCGCCCTACTGTTCAACCGCATCAAGCATTACAGTTAATAATTTAGGTAAAATCTTATTTAATAATAAATATCAAGTAAAGTCATTGTCTCAGTGTGGCATATAACTATCGCCTCTTATGAAGTCTGTCAAGCTTCTTATGTAGGGCAGACAGGTAGAAATTTTCATATTTGATAGTTCTTTAATAAGAACATATTTATGTATAAGACAGTGGTTTCCCACCGGGGAGGCGCCAAAATGTAATTAAAAAGTAATTTTCATACCATAATATCTATAAATCAAAATAATCTAAGGATAATCATGAAGCCTAAATGTCGAGGCAGAAAGAAGAAATTGTTGTGAACAGTCACAAGATGATGAATTATCATTTTGTTGTTGAAAATAATAAAAAACTATTTAACATCGACTGTGAGCAATTTGCTATTAAAAAATCTTGCAATACTTTCAATAGAAATAGAACACCAACTGGCAGATAAAATAGATTTTGATAATGTTAATCAAGGAATAATTGTTATTTTTTGCGAATAGTCAATTTTGTGTCAGTACAATCTAAATATCTCATCCTAAATTAATTTACAATGTTAATGTTCTATATATTATATTAGTGGATTGTACATCAATAACTTTCTATTTTTTGTATAAATAAAAAATATTTAAAAAAACTGGGTTTTTTGATATATTTCAAGAACAAGAACTCTACAATATTAATAATAAATATAACATTGTAAGTGACAAATTGTAAAAATATAGTACATATTTATCAAGAAATTATATTTACACATAAAAAATTTACAATTTTCAATTTTCTCTACTATGATGGTTTATGATTTAAAATAAATAGTAAGTAATTTTAAAGATACCCTTAATTCAACACTATTGTAAATATAAATTCATTTTTGGAGGAAAAATGGTGGGGGGGGGCGGCAAACCCCCTAGCAACTGCACCCTCAGTCGATGTCTTAAATTATAAAAATATATCAGTTAAAAAGAATCTGTTAAAGATACGTAAATAAAAGATTGACGAATTCGGTTCTGTTAGAATGCATGTCGAGAGCGAACATCTTAAATATACTTAGACATACTATCGATCAGATAAGTAAATAATGCTCAACCGCGGGGCTGGATACAGGACACTTAGTGGATTTCATTACCCCAATGGTCGGCCGTCTAATATCTAATTAAATATTGAGGTTATTCCATATGTTTATCTCAATTCCCCTGTAAAATACTATATTATGTAACAAAAGCACTTTACATGCAGAATTCAAGAAATGGTAGATCAAACACGCCTTTTTAAGTTGACCACAGCGGCTATTTTTTTGTTAGCGATCTCCATACAACATGATTTTGTCGAAACTTGCGAAGTAAAAATGTGCTTTTTTTAATTGGGTATTGCATCATATAGGTCAGTATAGTGCAGATATACATTAGCAAGTGGTAAGACTACTTACACAAATTAAAAAAAAATCTGTTTTTTTAAATATATCCGCTAATATTTAAGTTTTAAGCTCAAAAGGCCGACTACTGGCGACGGCTGACTTAAGGAACAAGCACCCAATGTCTCAATACAATTTATCCACAACTCAACACTTTCAAACAAAGATAGAACGCAACAAACGAATCTTTTGTCGTCGGACTTCTGAGTTTCTGAAAATTATTATTTGACGTTATTTATAATAAAAAAATCTGATTTTAGCATTTTTTCAACCTGAAAAACTCATGAAACGATAGGAAGTATTGTTTATGTGAATACTTCTTTTTCTACTCTGTGTGTGGTTTTTTCCATGCCCGCTGTTTTCCTGAAGGTTTTTTTCTAGAACCATTTTAAATGTCCTGATTTTAAATTTGAAAAAAATAGTCATATTAAATAAAAGCTGTCGACTATTTACTTAAGTAAGGAGTAGGTTGTGTTTTATCAATTATATAAAAAAGGATATTTGGATACAATAATAATGGTAAATGGATTACGTATAAAATGATCAACCAAATTGATGTGTTTTGAACAAATAGAAATATAATGTAGATTAATTCTATTGATTAAGCGAAGACTTCAAATAAGAAAATAAATAACGTACATCATTCATATTGATCCCGTAGCTAAATTAAATGATGGAAAGAAAAAAAATATAGGTTTTAAGGCTCCACCGTTCACCGTTTTGTTATGGAGGAATACCTATTACATTTGAAGATAAAACCTGCCACTCTACGACGGATAATTACCACCAATCAGAACACGTTGTCTTGTCTTTCCAACAAGGTTTAAATTACGAAAAATAATATTTAATATACTCATTGTTTTGACAGCTGCTTGTATTTCGTTAAAATAACACCGTATGCGAATGCTCAGGCAATGAAATAAATTCGCATTAAAAAGAATAAATAAACGTTATATTATTACTATTCACTATGATTAGAAATTAATAGAAAATCTAACAAGAGTTGTATAAATACTTAATCCATGCGACATGTTTTCGACATGTCGAACAGGTGTATTTGTATGCCAATTATGATAAGGGAGGGTTTGGTTTAACCTCTGAATAATATCATGTTATCTGGTCATTCCAAAGTGACTGCTTTCATTTTGTATTCAAGAAGCGATGTGAAAATATGATAGAAGGTTAATGGGTAATTAATCTTTGAAAGTTGGATGGTTACAATACAATCGTACTCATTTACAGAAGTGTTAGATTTTGATTAAAGTACTTCAATTTTTACTTACATCATTTTGCGCACTCCTTTCTTGTGCTTCGTCCAGTACTTCTTCTTTTATTGTGACACCGAGTAGTGGACCTAAATCCATAAGAGACTGTTCAATTTCTTCATTGGAGGGTTGCAAATTATTCAAGCTATCCATTTTTCAATTGAGTTTTATTAACTTAGCCGACGAAAAACGCTCGCCACTTCATCACTGTGAACATATTCGAGGACCCAAATTAAGCTTGGTATCATTACTTGAGGATAATAATTAAAATGTTTAAATGCTTCCCGGGGAACGCAAAATGTCGATCGCCGAAGGGAAAAGGTTTTCGTGGCCGCGCTTTCAAAAACTTTCACTTGAAACCGAGATCACAACGTAAACTTACGGCGACATTTTGATATGTTGGTAACGAATACATAAAGCGGCATATCGAATAATTATGTTGACCGGCGGAATAATAAAAGGACATAAAAGTATTTTAAGATAATCAAACGACACAGCGAACTAACGACAGCTAATTACCATCAGACGGACGCCATTGAACATTGAGAATATCAAACACAAATTCTTATTGTCTATGAAAGTCATTTAATTTTTAAAAAGTTTTGATACATGATTATGTCCGTATGATAATTAAACTTTGATGCTGGTCGAACAGCATGCAATATTAATGTAGGTGCGTGATTTTTATTTTGCTTGGTAGAACTTAAACTTTAGTGTCATATTTTTAGGATAAATAAAATTAAAAATGTTAAATTACTTAAAAATACATTTTCTATTGGAGCTGTAATTAATTACTTTGCTGAAATAATATGGAAACGAATTTAAATTTGAATTATTAGTCTACTAAATACAAAATGAAGATCTGTTTCTCTATTGCTTTGGCCGCGCAAACGACAGTTGATAAAATATAAAAATAATTTTGAAGATTATCTTTATTCATGTCTATGGCTAAAACGAGATTAGAGACGCGTTCCTGAAAAGTTGTCTCAGTATTCTGAGTTTTAGGTTAGTAATATTTAAGTTTACATCATGTAACTTTTTGTTTCAGTTACGAAAATCTCTAACACACTTTTTAAAATGTTGAAATTTAAGTGTGTATGACATATTACTGTTGCGACGCTAAAATCAGTCAGTTTTAATTCAAAACTTTAGTATTTTGACCTGACTTCGTGGGAGATTTCTCTTGAATGAGTGTGTTATTGTTAATAAATTGACTAGATATCAATAAATTACTACATACAATACCGCAGCGCGTAGAGTTTTCTTGTAACACTTTCAATCTTGTATCGCATATAGAGCATGTATCAAGTTTCAACGATGTTTCTAGTTCTGAAAGGAATAAATGCTATAGAGCTGCATTTACTCAGTCGATACTGACAAGTTAAACATTGATTTCTCCCAGTGTTCGCCAGTCAAGATTTTTCTATTAAACAGTTATTTCAATTTTAATAGTTTAGATAATATATATATAATAAACATTGGTAAATGAAGATGTCACTTTCACCTAAATAATAGTCAAAACTTTCAGTCTTGCAAATGAAATAATCTTAACCATTTATCATTGCCGCAACGGTCTCTCGTTGCGTTTAATATACATGCTAAATAATATACTCATTAATAATGTTTGTATACACATATTATATAATTGTGATCTTGCAGTGAACAAATTATAAACGGAAAAATTGTAATGTATTATGACAGAGATAACTATATCAATTTTAATCCAACGAAATTTTTTTTCGAAAATACTAGCTTTGAGCAAATCTATTTTAAATATTTTTGTGGCAATCACATACAAATATCATTAAAATGGTAACTTTTGAGCAATGTATGTGGGTCTAGTTACAGGATAGATTTTTTTTATTATTTCAGCAGCTAAAACATTCCAAAACACACTCTCACTTTTTTGTAGTGGAGCCAATGTGCAGATTGAGCAGTCAATATGTGGTTTTATTACTTGCATACTTTAATATATATATATACTATTATACAAACTTCATCATATCTATATTTGCCGATCTATTCTTTTGTTTATACATATGTGCAGACCTTTCTGGTTTTGTTTGCAGATATGTGTAATGAATATTGAATTTCAGGTATGTCATCCATACTACTCTTCTATTACAATATCAATTATTTCATTGCAGGTTGTTCAGTATTGGTTTGTGAAAATGGGAGCTGTGTCCAATTTTAAGTCACTCTATGTAATTGGCATAATACTCACCGTAAGATTGGCTTCCGTCTTCTTGGTGAAGACCTGGTATGTTCCCGATGAGTATTGGCAGAGCTTGGAGGTAGGACACAATCTTGCTTTCGGGTACGGTCATTTGTCGTGGGAGTGGGCTGCCGGGATAAGGAGCTATGTGCATCCAGCTATCGTAGCCGGGCTCTACAAACTTCTCGAACTGATGACAATCGACTGTGCCGAACTTTTGGTAAGCATACGTGTTTTGATTATTTAATATTTTTTTAACTATACATATTTTTTACCCTAGTTATGGTTAGCTTCAAAAATTTGATGCTGTTATCTACCTCTACTTCTAACGTGAATTTAATTTTATCAAGCCTGTCAGTGCATTTCCAGCAAATCAAGATCTCATTAGTTTTATTTCTAAATCATTCATGAAAATTTCTGCAAGCAATGGGTTTAGTGGACTGCCCATTAGTACACCATCATTTTGTTTATAGATAAATATTAACCCCTTAAGAGGAAAACAGCTCTGTTTCTGATACAGCATTGTCCCACAAACTGGAAAGAACTATTTGTATATACATAATTCATTCGGTGCATTATAACCATTGTTGTTTTTCCAGATTATTTTACCCAGAATCCTACAAGCCCTATTGAGTTCAGCCGCAGATTATTCTTTCTATAAGTGGTCTGGTTGTCGAAAATGGGCACTTTTCCTCTGTCTTACACAATGGTTCTGGTTCTACACTGCTTCTCGGACACTAATCAACAGCGCTGAGACGGCAATCACCACTATAGCACTATCTCGATTCCCGTTCGAAGCTCGAAAACCAAGTAATATTTTTTAATCTTAGAAGAATTCTTTCGTGATTAATTGATATTTTTTATATTACATCAATTACTGTGTTAACTCATCCCCTGCGAAACTTATTAATTAAAAACAACCGAATCTTCTGAGATATTAACTGGATGCGATGTGCTGAAGCCAAAAACAACCGAGTTTACCAATGTCACAACATTTTTCTTAGTATTTGAACAATATATAATACTTGCTGTACACAATAGGCATGTTCTGCGCATGTGGTGACTGTGTGTACCAACACAAAATGTGTGTTCTTAGCCTGTAATGGGTTAGTAGTCAAATAATATATTTATAGAATATAATCCAATGTATTTTAAAAAATAAAACACAATTCATTTGTACTACTTACACATGTTTACAATGGTGCTTTTGATGAGCGAAACCGGTCCTGATTATTATAAACATATGAAAGTAGTACAAACGAATTGTGTTTTATTTTTTTAAATATAATCCCTTTCCACCAAGAATTGACAGTTAACACCATATAAGTGAGAATCCAATGTTATTGAATGCAAATTAATATGTTAATGCAAACATCAAGCTTAGGATCTGAACCCTGAAGGAGTATTAATTATTGGATACCTAAAAGGAACACATCATTCAAATGTAGAAACTGTCAGTGCCAACTTTTCCAAAGACACATCTTAGTTGGTAGAAGGCAATATTAAAATTGCTTGTTTTTATGTAACAAGTGAATCTTGCCTTAATTTAGTGAAAACAACTTTTAATAAACCATGACAAATTCCATAAATTTAAGGAAAATTAATTTGGAGTGGTGATTGAAATGATTTTATTTTCTTTAAATAACTTTCAGCATATAATAAATTGAAAAATACATCTTGTTTATTGCAGAAGATTACGGATGGCTTTGTGTGGCAGTAATTTCGTGTGTGATTCGGCCGACGGCAGCCATTATCTGGACTCCTCTCTGCATATACCATCTTATGACAACTACTGAGGACAAGAAACGACTCATCGCTTTTGTCTACTTCCCTTATGAGTAATGCATTGATTTTCCATCAATTCAACTTTGAATTAACTTACAAATTTTAAATGATGTAATCGCTATAAAATTTTTATTCTGAATAAACCGTTATATAGCCATGATGTTGTGTATCACACTCACACATCTAAGCTTGCAATACGCTATGCCGCTTATTGCGATCCATCTGTCTAACGTTAAAAAAAAGATGAAAATGTTGTGTTAAAGGACCATCTTTTTTTAAACATTGGAACTGCATTCTTGAGTATATGGTCAAGATGTAGTCGGAGTCAGTCATTTTTTAAACAATTTCACAGCCCAGCTGTATGTACAATGCTTACAATTTGTATTGATTGAAAGAGTTGACTGGTAACTTTTTTCGATAAAGCAAAGTTATGATATACTATATTTCCTCGATTATAAAACGCATATTTTTACCTGTTTTGAAATCTCTGAACGCACTTCGAGTCGTATAATGGCTGCCAAAATAATTTACCTCCTTTAAATGCTCAATCAATATATGATGTCTTTGTTAAAACAACTTTTTTGTGATGCTTTTTACTGTTGGTATTTAAAAATAAGGGTGTGTCTTATAATCAATGGTGTCTTATAGTCGAGGAAATACGGTAATATCGTTTTATTGACAGCAAATGTAATTTATTTATTTTTTAGATTATCAATTTTTGGCCTTGGAGCACTGGTTGACTCCTATTTCCATGGCCAGTTTATATTCACTCCGTGGGAATTCCTCAAGTTGAATGTTGTTGAAGGCATTGGAAGCTTCTACGGTAGCCACCCTTGGTAAGACTGATTATTTTACATTGAATCATAATTTAATTTATCCCTCAATGGTTAACTTTTTTTCACTATAATAATGTTTTTGTAACTTTTTATTTACGCATTTTATTTTTTTTGTTTTCGGTGGTTTTGCTCTCAAATTGAGCTTCAATCTATGAATTTTGTATTTAAATATTGGATGTCTTGTTATATTTTCATCCATTCATATTCCACCTTATAAAATGATTTGAATAGAAAGAGTGACTAGCTAATCACTAGTCCTTTCCTAACCCCATCGTTTTATTCTTACTTACTCTGAAAAGGGAGGTAGTGAGATTGACACTGCATTGGAAACAGATATTGTATTTTAAAAAATATTAAGCTATCGAAACTGTTAAATTGATGTAAAGTAATAATTAAATATTTTTAACATGCATTATTATTTGAATGATTTTAAAAATAATTTGAACCCTTTGACCAAGAAGAAAGGAATAGTTTAAATTCTATTCACCAATTTTGTCTTTTTATATTCTTTTAGATTTTGTTAAAATTTCAGTTTATTCAATCACAATGTAAATCTTTTTGATCGTTAAAAATGGGTACACATTCTCAAGAGGAATTCAACACTTATCATCTAATATTTTTCATTTCAGGTACTGGTATTTGGTGTTCGGTTTACCAGTGGTCCTCGGACTCAACACATTACCATTTTTATTTGCCGCATTTGAAGCCGTCAAAAACCGAGCAGTATTCAAGACTCAGTTCCTACTTCTCTCTGTTGTAGCTCTGACATTAGCTGTGTACAGGTACGCAAAGAATTGAGACAGAAATCCTATTATTTTGTTTTATATTTCAACAATAATAGTCATATAAATGTAGCTTTGCTAGTGTCTGAATTTATCAAATTGAAATGGGTTTTTTTTTTAAATTGAGTATTATCGATCTTGCCGTGTCTGTAGCTGAACGTTTTGCGGTATCCATATGTTCGAATTCCAGTTTGGACACTTAATAAATTTAATTTTTCAATTGATCTATGAATTTGTGGTGTTCAAAATTCCCAACCACCTCCCACCCATTCGATCCTAATAACGGTGCATAGCTAGAGCAAAAAGCTAACTAATAGTCCTGTCCTAATCCCATATTTATATTCCGACCTTCCAAAAAGTGAGTGAGGTTGAGCGAGCTCAGTGATCTCCAAACTAAAAAAGGATGTGAGCTACTTTCAGAAATGGTAATTGTCTGGTGAGCTAATTATACATATTCCTTCTTTATAATTTTTTATCATCGTCCTTTAACGTATCATACATAATATTGTTATATTACCTAAAATAAATTAAAACATCGGGCTTCCAATAAAACATAAAATGCGTACTTTAATTATTTATTTATAAACAAAATAATAATATCTTGAAATAAGTGTGAATAAAATTGAAAATAATAGTGAAAAGAATGGCATTCACTTTCCTCCTGATTTTTTCAATTCTCAGTGAGTACCTTGTCACTCTCATCCGAATGCAATTATCAAGATGTACATCTGTGAGTCTGTTTCTATATTTACTTTTAACAACTTTCATAGTGGAAAACGTTGATTCACATAAGCAGATAGAACAAAACAATGCCTTCATTTTGAGCACAGTTCAAACTAAAATTGGATACTTCACTGTTGGGACGAAAGGTCATACAGATTGTACAGTCGAGGCAGCACTCTTAATTGAAAAATCTCATTGAAATTCTATCAATTCCATTTCTGATGAAGGGCCATCGTCTTGAAAATTTTCGACGATAGATGATAAAATATCCTACGCTAGCTACCAATAATGCCACCGTGAGCTAGCAGTAACTCGCGAGTGACCATTTGGCGATCACTGAGCTAGCTGAACCATGTGTTAACAAGTACTGTTGAGATAACTTCCATTGGGAGTCCATATGCTCCTCATTGGGTACAGACATGGTAAAAAAAACTTCGTTCTTATACAGTACCTGCTTTATACAAATTATATAGCCACCATCCACGTAATGCAATAAAAAACAATACATTTATCGACATATTCTGTCTAATCTCGAGTGACCAATACAAATAAACCATCAAAAAATAATCAATGTAATGATATTTTCAGTAAGAGGTTTTTTCACTGAAAATGTATTTTATATTTATTCATTTATTTTTTCAGTTGTCTGCCTCACAAAGAGTTCCGGTTCATTTTGTCTCTGGTGCCCATCATCATGTTCATCACACAAGACTTTTTGGCACGTTGGAGCCGCAAAGCTAAAGGGTAAGCAAATTGATAGACATAAAATGTATCATATAACAATTGTTAATTATTGCTTCATACTCTACACTCTCCATAAAAGAGCTTCTGGGAAATAGGAACTAGTCTTTAAAATAATTCCTCATTTCTGAAATATTCAACAAGCTTGTTTGGTTAATTTGTTCTGTAGATGAATAAACAAGATTTCTCAATAAAGTACAAAAAACTCTCTTCCGAACAGTATTTGTCTGAACTTAATTTTGTCTATGTCAAATATGTTTATATTGTTAAAGCATGTTAAAGCTCTTCCCGACAGTATTACTGTTAGCAGGCTAGTTCTACAATTTAAGAGAAGACACATTTCACCTCCATGATTTCTCAGATAATCATCAGAAATATACAGTCTGACTTCTTTATCGAGACTCCTAGGTCACATGCTCGTTGTGAAATGCATGTGTTGTCATTGCCGTCAATTCAATTCCTTAATACAAATAATATTTAAATTACGGTTGTAATTTGATATTCTCAAGAATAGCGGAATTCTTTGTATAAAAGCCTAAATATGCTTTAAATGCCGAAAAAATATACTTAAAAATAAATTTGTCTTTAGGCATAGTCTAACAATTATATATCGTGAGCATGCCTAAGAAAAAGCTACATGTCTTAAAAATACCTTCTTTAATATCGTAATTTATATATATTTTATTGATTTTCAGATTATCTGTCTACCTGATGTCTTTCATGATCTTAATCGGAAACTTATGTCCAATTGTCTATTCCGGTTTGGTGCACCAGAGAGGCGTTCTCGATGCCATGCCTGTCTTGAGGGATATAGCTGTCAAACATCCAACAAACACTTCTCTGTTATTCTTGATGCCCTGTCATTCCACACCACTTTACAGGTAAAAATCTTATTCTAGAAAAATGCATTTTACCATAATATATAATGTGTTGACTTGCAATCTGGTGTGATGTCGAATGCCTGTTTTTTGAACATTTATTAAACTACTCAATGTCGAAGATAGCTAACGAAACTAACTATTTTTTTAATTATACTTACATTGCAAATGACCTTGGATTAAAATCACATTCGTACAATAGGACAGATACTTGACAATGTAATAAAACAATCAGTGGATAGATACAACGCCCATGGTGTAAGATGTATAGGTGAGCTGGATACAAAAATGTCAGTTAGCATTTTTGCATTTGTTGACGTCATTCTGTGCTTGCTGTATATTTGGCTTCCATAAAACCCAAACGAATTATTTTTTAGTGCTGCATTTATTAGGGTACTAAACATTTCGAAAAATGGCACGTGTTCAATTTGTATGATGAATTGCTGCTGTGCCCTGGTCAATGTATTCCAAAATTTCTACTACAAGGTCTACTTGAGGAGAGAAACAAATATCTTGCCATGGATATAAGTGATATATTATTCTAAAAAAGTACCTTATTAATACAATGTCTGTATTGACCTGTTTTACTTTTATGTTTTCAGTCATCTTCATACTAAAGTTCCAGCCCGTTTTCTGACCTGCGAACCAAATTTGACAAACCAACCCAACTACAAAGACGAAGCTGAGATCTTCTATAATAATCCAGCGAAATGGTTCCAAACGGAGTATATAAATCAAGTAGTCGGAGAGACTGCAAAGAAGTCGAAATTACCGTCACATATCATTGTTTTCGATACACTTTTACCTGAAATTAGCAATGTTATGGCCTACTACAGTACAATTGAAACATTGTTCCATACCCAGGTATGAAATGAATTTTTGTTAAATTCTGTAATCAACATTATATTTGGCATTTTTTTAAGCTAACTAAGCTTCATTTTTTTGCAGTATCCGGAGGGCCGAGTGGGAAATTCAGTATTAATACTGGAACGAGCTCCCAGAAATAATGCACAGAAGCCAGCCTCCACAAATTTTAGTCCATAATTGTAACAAAAATCTAACAACTTTACATGACAAAAACTATTCAATTGAGAATTATATATTAATAGCCCAAAAGGTAATAAATAATAGTGATTTTTATATTCAATTGACTGGAATTTTAACTATAGAACTGACTACACAGAAAATATAAATGCTTATTTTCAATATTTTGTATAATTAATAATTATATACATTCTGAAATGAATACATATTACAATTATTTTTATTTTCTTTTTACCGTTTTTACTAGCCCCTTTCGTTTGTGTATGACATGGATTCACATAAGAAATTGAAATGCATAATTAACCTATTGAGCACTAACACCGTCAAATTGACGGGTCTGTGAAGTTTTACAATTTCCTTATCTTTTTATTTAAATGTATGTAAATACATCAACCGTCGTCAAAACCTAAATCGTCGTTATGCAAGAGAAAGTGACCAAGTGTAAAATAGTCGGGGCTTTTTTAGAAAAAGAATGTGCCGGAACCCACTTCTTGTCAAGTATTTTTGTTAAATAAAATTACATACAAAATTTTTTTAAATAAAATTTAAAGCAGTTTCTATGCCACGAAGCACATTAAAAAAATTGTTTTGGAAATGTAAAGTTAATTTTGACAATGAATTATATGTAAGCGGGAAAATTGTTTTATCTAATTTCTTATATTAAAAATACTGTGAAAAAAGCTGCCGGAACGCCGTTCCACCGCGTTACATGGCAAAAAAAGCCCTGAAAATAGTAAAATGTTCAAGTGAACTGTTGGAACATTCGTAATCAATCTAAGAATCCTTCATATTCCATTCGCATTTCTATTAGTTTTTTTGACATTTATGGGTAATGGAATGTTATCCTGGGCTATTTTTTTTATGGCATGATATATTCAAAATTCATTTTAATGTTGAGTGTGAAGCTTCAAAATTTCTAATTAGACATAATAGATTCAGTGGCATTAAACTAATTCTTTTTGTGAATGTTTAAAATAATTTTCAAAATTAAATAGGGCGTTTTAGTTGACATGAATGAAAGTGGACTTAACAAAACAGAACAGGAAAAAACAGAACAATTTGAAAACAATATTTTTGCTGTATCTATTATTTATTGAACATATAAGAAACAAATAATATATTTAATTGGATCAGCAATCGAGATTTTTTCAATTTAAATTTATGATTATAGACATGAGTGACTTCTCGTCGAGTTTATCTCATAGGATTTTCCGATTTTCAAAATTTTTGGCGAATCAGATATTTTTTTCTAAACAAATTTTATAATATTTAAAAAAAAAAGTGCCTTGTATTATATGAAATAAACAGTATGGTCATTTGCAAATATTTGTGTTTAATATCTACAATAAACACATTCTAATTGCAAAATAGAGTTTATTATACGTTTTTGTTTTTATAAATTACATAACTTTAGTAAATATTGTACCGTTGTTTTGAATAAATTATAATAAGTACATTAAAATATACGCATTGCCATTGCTGTACAAAATCAGAAAAAAAGGACAATTAAAAACAATGTTACAATATTTATTAAAGTACTATTTTCAAATTGTTGTTTTTTATGTTCTGTTAAGTCATGGAACCGAACTGAAGGTCACTGCTTAAATATGCCACTGGCGCCCTGCCCTATTTATTCTATACAGTAGGCAGTTAATTCAATAATGTTCTAAATAATGCCTTAATCAACTGGGACATTTTCAAAATTCCATTAAGCTAAATTTTATTAATTACACCAATATTTGTAAAACAATCACTAAAATTTTTTTCTCATTGATATATTCCACTGTCATGGAATCTGAAGCTTTCCACACCTTAAACAAAAACTCCAAAACTAGCTAGTACCTTATAATCCTGAATTGATTTTCTTATTATTTACAGACCTACTCTGCTTACCGCAAATCTTACGGAATATTTTTTTATTTTTCTGTTGAAGCAACAATCTTTTTATATGTTGTATTTTATGGATTTAATTAATTTCCATCTTGTAAATGGGTTTTAATATTATAATATAGTAGATGGCAAAAGTAATTTAGTATTTTGATTTCATCTGGTGTGATGTTTTTATTGTAATAATCATGTGCGTCTTTTAATGGTAATTTTAGTATACCCAAATTATAGATCTACTATTGTCAGGCTAAGGATGAATCATAGCAATAAATATAGATCTTGGAAAAACATTTCCTTTCTCCTACATCATGGTTATAAAAAAAAAGCATAGACAATATCCGTTGCATAATATATTGAATTGTAAAATTTTTAACCTTTCATTAGCAGATCTATTGATGTTCATATCGGGAATCAATTTTTTGTATAGTACAAGTAAATTTTATTGGTAATTTATCATAAAATTTTCTGTGTCTTGACAAAAGAGGATATGGATATTTATCCCCTGGATATAAAAAAAATGGTAAGTTTTTAAATAGTGTATAAGTTATTACATCCGATTCTCTTTTTGCATGTGGGATAAAGAATCACCACCATACAAACTAAAACTATAAAAAGAAGACAACACGAGACATAGAGACACTCAACAATATTTTGGTTTTTATTCATGCATACTATTAATTTCATAAGCAACACATAAGTAATGTTTTTTTATTTATTTGTCACGTTTAATGCTGATGACTTCTTTCAACACACATTTATCATGGTTATGTGAAAGACATACACACACCTCAAGCAGTAAAATAATTTTATAAATGAGAAATTAGATTTTTTTCTTTTACTGGGCGCGACGAGGGGGAAGATACAAATGACAAATATACTAATCCATAGAAATTACCAAGAAATAATTTTTGGATTTTCGCAAACCATGTAAAAAGAGGATTGGTTGTATTTTCTTTGTGTAATCAAAACGTACAAAGTGGCAATCGAGTGTTTAAAAGTTTTTATTTTATATGTAAGATAATATAATTATGTTTTTGCTATACAGTGCTGAATCTTTAATTGCGTCCTTTACACGTCAACTGCTGACGGAATCATTTTGGATGTTAATATGACCGGCGTGTGCGTGACCACCCTTCAATGCGTTAATTATTGAAGTTTGTTTGGATTTATAAAAAAGAAATTACTGTAGAATAAACAAAATCGCTACGGTTTTTTGGCATAATATATACATCCTTAGCATCTTTCTTCCAATTATATTAGAAGATTTACATCAATAAACAGGAAACGTCACTTGCACCTCTCGTTACCCTCAATTTGTTGATATAGTAGCATTTTTTCTAACAGATTGAATTATCCTAAGATTTATCCAAATTTCGGCTTTGTAAACGTTTTGTTTTGATAATAAAAATAACCTTTCTTACTGGACTGTCCGTGGACTTGTATACAAAACTGTTTTTCTCTAAAGATTTGTAGTTAACACAATGGCTGCTGACGGAATCAATTTGTATGTTAATATGAAGCACATGCGCATGGTCCGCAGTCAATCTGTTAATTATTGATATAATTTAAGACATCGACTGAGGGTGCTTGATGGAATTTCAATATTAAATTTGGATTATTGAGATTTTGTACACTTCCATGTATTTTGTCACTAACGACCCGGGTTTCGCCTTTCGGCATCTTCAGGCATTCGAGCACACGAATGGACTCGAACTGTTCGAGTCCATTCGTGTGCTCGAATGCCTGAAGATGCCGAAAGGCGAAACCCGGGTCGTTAGTGACAAAATACATGGAAGTGTACAAAATCTCAATAATCCAAATTTAATGTTAATTATTGACAAGGAAATAGTATGAATATAACTTTAAGTCAATTTTGAAATCAAAAGTTGTATTTATTATGCCATATACTGAAATATTGTTGTAATTTTTAAGAAATCAGTATTTTGTCTATATTCAAAAACATTAGATTTTCTATGTAACTTTATGATTGGATTAGTATGTAAATATTTTTTTTATGTTTATAGAATAATATGACAGATAGTAGTAATACATATTAAAGGTTAACTGGTACCTAATCTATAAACAGGAGCATCAAGTGCTTGAAATAGTTCAAGGAAATATTATATATTAAAGACTTTTGGCTTTATATGAAAATTGTTGATTTATATTAAAAAATATGTTTTGATGTATAGTTAAAAAAATAATAATTTAAGAGACTGACTAAAAAAAGTTTTTCAAGTCTTCTGTTTATTTCTTTAATTTTATTCTGGTTTTATTTTGGTGTTTTTGATATTAAGAGTTATCTAACATATTTGTCTGGATTCAGTTTGATGATTTACCATTATTATAAGACTGTATGTGTAATGACTGCTTCTTGCTTAAAGGTGGCTTAAATTTAAGTCATTCAGTGTAGAACAGTGTTTTGAAAATCTGAGGGGCATTTATATATTTTTAGCGTTTGGGGGTCCTTCTGAATTTTGAGCGGGTGATGCAATCAGTCATATTTGTCAATCGTGAGTCGAGCGCACTCATTGAGTTGTGCCTGTGTATTAGAGTTCTTCTGCATTAAAATGAGTAATATAAAATGGCTCTTATTTTTTGTAATCCATTGCACAAAATACGTATAAATAATACTGTGTTTGAAATTTTGTTTTCACTTTTACTTATTGAATAAATTTCCCCTCGTTGAATAATTTTATTGATATACTCAATTATGTTTAAAAACACTGGTGTAATGATGGGACAAGATATCAAAACGAAACGTTAAACAATCTCTAGATAAAACCATAAATGCAAGTAAAGGTTTATTAAAATTTTTAATTGACCTTTAAAAAATCAGTACAACCTTAGCAATGATCCAGAGAATAATAACAGTAAGGCAATATTTAGTTTCTATGGAAAAAAGAAGTTTAAGTTGCTGAAAAAAATTAATAACAAAATGTGAACGTTTCCACTGTGAATTTTTGACTCTTAGATTTTGTTACTTTTACTCAAGGAACTATTCTTTCGAGTTGATAAAAGACATCTACTCCTAAGTTACTCAGCTCACTTTTTACCTTTTTATACACTTATAAATTTAGATAAAATATATATTAACAAAAAATGCATTTTTTTGTATTTTCTTTTGCTAGCCATGCTAGCCATTTCCGAGGAAACGAAATTATTACATCAAGTTTTTTAGAAATGAGAACTATGCTTTTAGTAAAAATAGTGAAATAAAATTATTGAGAACAATTTCTTGCCTCTAAGCAAATATTTTAATGATAAATGCAATATTTAGTATTATTTAACAAAATTCTATTAAAAAGTATCAAAATTCTATTTTTATATTAAAAAAAATAAATACAAATAAATGAATGTGTTCAGTAATGTAGAAATGAAGTTAAAAATTCATCATTTTGCTCATGGCAATTAATATTTTTAATCAAGTGCCATTTTAATTTAAAACCTAAGCATAATTATTACTATTTATTTTCAGTCAAGAATTTTTTTATGATTTAAATTTGGACAATATTATCATTCATAATTATTAAATCAAATTTCGGCCTTAATTTATTATAAACATAAAATTATTTTATGTTTAATAAAACAATTATTTACTCTCTCAAATATTTAAATTATTATGTTTTATGTATAAGTTAATTTTTCATTTATATTCAAAAATAACAAGGACAAACAAGGGTGAATTTTAAATGCCAAATATTGTCATCTTTTTGGTAAAACAACAGATAAGAAATATATATTTCTGAAATATTTTTTTGTGTGCACTTAGTAATAATGTATGGTGTGGACTTGTGAAGATTTTTATTGAATAAAGAATTAAGTATTATTGAAACCAGAACATTATTTCGCTTTCAATTTTGAATATTGATAATTATTTATTTTAAAAAACATAATTTTAAAGTTAAGTGAAAAGGTTCAGAGATACAGCAACTTCTATTAATGAAAAAAATGTTGAATGGCTATTTACAAACATTTGTGTAATTGATAAAATCTATTTTACTAAGAATTATAAAGATCTCAGTGGATTGGGCATTCCATCTTGTACTATTCCACTTACAGTTTATAGTGTAGGGTTGCCATTGGCATGCTTACAGTGACATGTAGTAATTTTTTGTTCAATAAATTAATTCATCTCAAACAAAATGAAACATAGTACCTGAACTTTTTTTTGTTTTTAAACCATATCTGCTCCCTACTTGGAGAAAATGGTCATCACTCATATTCTCTGTCCCCTGCCAGTCTTCTTGCTTTCTACCAGGTCATCCCAGCATCCCATAGCTATGCCGAATACATCCTATGGATGGTCATCAGCGGTCTTCCAGGGCGACAGAATCCATCCGGTTGGTAAAAGAGACAGGCAAGATTCAGGCTCCCCTGAGGTTTCCGCAAAATATTGAATACTAACTGAAAAACAGTAGTTTCGAGTAATTGTTTTTTGAAGTTTGTCAAATATTTGAAGTGCTATACAATTTGCATTTAGTTTGTTTGTACAAAACTGTTTTTAGTGAAAGCATAATTTATAAAAATAAATGTGCTCTTTCATACGCTAGAGTTCGAAATAAGAAACATTTTGATATAACTAACATTTTTTCGATTTAGTGTTTTCTTCCAGAACAGCGATGTTATACTAATTGTTTTTATTCTTGCTACCCGCAAATAATGACCACACTTTTATTAAATAAATAAGCGTTGATTATTCAATGTAATGCTGAGGCAGCAGCTATCTATATTTTTGAATAATAAAATGATAACATTGCAGATAGAGTTAGCTACTATTTCCGATATATTCTCATACCCTTAAACCTGGACTGCATTGATGACGTATCGATATCAGATATATTCAAGACACTCGTAGACATATTATATACAATCATAGACAAAGTAATGTTATTGATGAATGATAAATGAACGTCAGAAACATAACCTGAAACCATTTCAAATATACCAGAAGTATAGTAGCCTATATATTATACCATCACAACCACTACATAAGTATAAGGGGCCTTGATTATACTAATACGGTAATTGATATACACAAGACATTCCTTTCCGATGGATAATGATAATTTGAAATATTTTGATGTACTGAGAAGCGAGTGCTCTGGTAAGTTCTTAGTGCTCGACATGTTTGCCCTATTGCTACTGCATACAATACATATTTGTAGAATATTTATTTTTTGAATAATTGTAGAACTTTTCCTTGGTCGAGATATTGCGGTGGAGACTGAGCCTATCAATGCACTGCATTTTCATAGAAAATATATTTCTAAAAATGTACCGGTGTTAATAAAAAATCATATAACTAATTGGCCAGCTGTCCAAAACTGGAATTCTCAATATTTTAGGTACGTATCTTAATTCCGTAAATGTAATTTAACCATGTATGTGCAATCCGATCTCATTTTTATTTAGAAAAGTTCTAACCGGCCATTTTCTACCACACTCAATTCCTGCTGTAAATATTTTACATTTATGAAAATATATATTTCATTTAATTTATAGGAAAAAGATACCAAATAAAAACGTAACCGTAGCATTTACACCCAATGGTTATGCAGATGGTGTTGCCTATGATTGTGTTACAAATCAAGAATACTTTGTCATGCCAGAAGAGAAACAGATGACAATGAAAGAATTCTTGGATATTCTTGATGAAAAACAGTTAGTATCCACGAGTTTTAAGCAATATTCTAATTTTAGTGAAATGAAAATTACCATTTTATTCACCTGATTTGATACACTTGGTTTTTCCAACATGTTCGCTTGCATCACACTGAATAATTTATTAGAGACTTTTACCCAAGAGCTATTCACTGCAGAATTATTTTTCGTTCATAAATCTCAGAAAATAAACCCTTTCTTTGGTCATTTTTACTGCAACAGTGTTTTTACTACCACTTCTATTTGATAATAGCATTATTAATGCCCAAAGACCATATACCCGGTGTTGGTATAATAATTATCCTTTGAAATACTCTTAGATACACCGGCTTTAATATCTTTAGTAAATATTATGTCAGAAGACATTATTCTGAAATACCATGAATTTATAGATCAGGTTTCATCCCTTACATACAGAAGCAGAACTCAAATCTGACTGAAGATTTTGCAGACCTCATGAGTGATGTCAAAGCTGAAATAGATTTTGCAAGTGAGGCATTCGGACAAAAGCCTGATGCCGTGAACTTTTGGATGGGGGACAGCAGAGCAATTACGTCAAGTAAGAATTATAGCTATCTTTTCCAGAATGTCAAACCGTTCTTGATATTGTATGTCAATTTCGAACTGCTTACAAATGTCAGAAAAGACAAAACATTGTGTAGGTAAATTGTCTTTCATAAAACGAAGAATTAGATTTTTTTGTTAGTTGATAGTTCCAGTTTAAATGAGCTCATCATTTACGCTGCTTTATTTTTGTTACTATACCTCCCAGTAAATCAGTTGTAAATTGACGACCTTAGCATAAAAAACAAAAAATGTCCACTTTTATACATTTTCATTTTGTTGAATTTTGAGGTTCCCAGTCTATGATTCCATACAACTGTGTAAAGATATATTTAAACCGCAATAGTCCAGGCCATTTTGTACGAAAATAGCAAAGGTCTTTTACAGCCAAGATATTATGTTTTACCAACTCCTGAAAAAAACTACTTTTGTGATGTTTTCTTCAATTATATTGTCATTTTTAAGAAATTCTTAAAAAATCTTAAAAAATTGCTATTGTATTGATTTGTTGGCTAACATATTTATTTTTCTCTTATTTCAGTGCACAAGGATCCTTATGAGAACATTTATTGTGTGATAGATGGTAGAAAAGATTTTATCTTGATACCTCCTACAGATCTACCCTTTGTCCCTTATACTAAATATCCAATGGCGATATACGAAAGAATCAGTGGTGATCAAAATAAAATCACTTTTAAAATTAAACCATTAACACAAAATTCATCCAATTTAGAAAGTATTGGAGGAAGTCAAAATCTTAATCCAAATTATGAGATAGATTCAAAACCTTACGACTGTGAAAATAGTTCTGAATCAAAAAATATTGTTAGTGAAAATGTTTTACTTAAAAATTTTGATGAATGTGATAGTATAACCAATGAAGATGATTGTGATAAGAATATTTTACCATGGATATCAATAGTTGACCCTTTAAATGCTGACTTTTCTAAGTATCCCCAGTTTGCCAAAGCACATGTTTTCCGAGTTTCCGTTGAGAAAGGGGATTGCTTATACCTCCCCAGTCTGTGGTTTCATCACGTGAGACAAAGTCACGGATGTATTGCTGTAAACTATTGGTATGATATGGATTACGATATACGTTATTGCTATTATAAAATGTTGGAAAAGATGTGTAATTTTGGGTTATGATAAGCGGGCCAAATATATTTACTTCTCTTAAATGGGTCAGTTGACTAAAAACTATAAAACAATGTTGTTTTATCTTGTGTAACATGATAGTAATAAAATATATTGCATACAACTATTATCGGTGTGTTTGTTATTTATATAAAATATATAATGAGGTTTCCTGAAGGAAGCAGAAAGTGGAATGAAAAAACAAGTTTCATAAAGCGATGATATTCACGAGAAGAATTTGTTTCACCATAGTCTCATGACACTAAA
Organism: Himalopsyche phryganea; assembly: GCA_022494535.1. Classification (NCBI taxonomy): domain Eukaryota; kingdom Metazoa; phylum Arthropoda; class Insecta; order Trichoptera; family Rhyacophilidae; genus Himalopsyche; species Himalopsyche phryganea. The sequence continues at coordinate 1,815,244 of JAGVSL010000074.1, read as the reverse complement.
AATGTTAGAAAAAAACTGATTCATTTAATACTGAGAAGATTATATAAATACAAATTTAAAATTGATAATTTTTAAGTGAATTAGAATCATTGTTTACCTTAGAAATAAATAGCCTTATGACAGTTTGTCTGAAGATGCTTCTTAAAGAGGCTTAACCCGTATCACATGTAGTCACACAACCAGTGGAATAACACGTTTTTTTACATAAAATCGATACAAAATTTTTAATTTTAATATAAGATTAAAAATACATTTTCAGTTACCGCCAAATCCATCGAAAATATTAAGATTTTATTGATCTCTTACAGCGATATAAAAATGCAAGAAATAAATAATTATTTTAATTCGCTGAAGAATTGAATATTTGGTTAATAACCAGTTCTATCCATGCACTTTAAAAAGGGAAATTGAGTGACAAACAACTTGTGAATAAACATCGCATGGAGAACGATTTTTTTAATAGGGTAGATTTTTTAATGATTTATGTTTGTTGGCCTTGGTCATATTAATACGATAGGGTACAGGGATGTATTATCGTGATAATTTTTAAATTTGATTTTACAATATTACCTAGTCTGGTGACGAATGTGAAACAATGCATACAATGAGGCAAAGAAATGAGAAGAATAATGGCATTTTCACATTGATCGCTAATTGCTGTTGAGACAAGCTAAAAAACTTTTAGTTTGACAACCTGTCAAGACGAGTAAAACTGATGGTTGCAAGATATATGCTCAGTTTTTCGTAAAATTATCTAATATGAAACCGGTAAGTTATTGTTTTTTTTTATAATGTTAATAGTTAATAGATCAACCTTAATAAATTTAATAGTATTAAATTTGGATTATTGAAATTTTGTCACTATCGACCCGGGTTTTGCCTTTCGGCATCTTCAGGCATTTGAGTGCACGAATGGACTCGAACTGATAACCAGTAAACAGTGTCTAACGTTTATATAGAAGATACAAATATGACAAATATTATTTACGAGATAAAATATTATACGTCTAGGATCCACACTGATACCTGAGTTAACATTCGAGAATCGCCTTAATCCTTATTTTGTAAACAACACATTAACAGAGTGACGAATTGCCGCTTTCCAACTATTATTAGAATTACCAGTGATTTAATAATTATAATAGCATTGTGGGTTTCGGCGGGATGTAATTCGACGAAAGGATAAATATATACAATCATTCCACATTTAGTGACATCTGTAAGGTGTTTCAACGTATAGGATACAGCAGCGGGGAGTTTGGAAGGTTCAGCTGCTCGTTCAGAATTGGCAAATTGGAAATCAATAGAGCCCAGTTGAATTCCTTATACTTATTGGGTTAAACTAAAATTATTAATAATATAATAATTATTAAGTTTATTACATATTTCCATTTAATGATTATCATACAGGTGAAATATGACCATTTAAATCATACATTTTCAATTTTTAATATTAAACAAGTTTGCAAGTGAATGCTTGACGCGATTAAACAGTAGGACGGATGATAATGATGATGACTATGCGTAATGTATCGCTACATATTTAAATCAATTAAATAAATAATTTTGTGTCTCAAACTTATGATTTTGAGATATTTTTATCCAACTATTCGCTATGTGCGAGTATTCCTCACTTATGTCGGAGCAAAACTTTAGCTGGATGTGTTCGTCTTCTAATCGTATGCTTGGGTGGAATAAAAACATAATCGTTTCTTTCTTAATGTCATTTCATTCAATTTTACGTCAAAAATGTTTTGAATTCCGGTGAAAAATGGGTTAGTTCGATATCAATCTCAATCGAATGTTTTAATATTATTAGATAACGGCAAACGTTTACCTCTACACTATATGTCACAACCTTTTTTTGGATAATGTGTCATTTAATCATTATAAAATAAAATGTGTATGGTGGCGTGCAATTATAAATCTGTTGTTTTTCAGCTGAAGAAACTTCCGAGACGTTAGATTATTCCAAAAAAGACTTAAAGAAGATAAATAAAGCAACTGAGCTTGAAGCAAGAACTATAGTTACTCTAATTTTGGACGAAAATGATCTCCAAAGATTAGACTGTGTAGATTCTTATTCAAGGCTTGAAAATGTACGGATTATCTTTATTGGAATGAAGTATTTCGATATATCAAGTATGCAGTAGATTTCACTGTAGACAAGGCACACTGTATTATTTCATTTTGTTTTATTTTTCAGTTATCGGTATGCAAAAACAGCTTGCTTCGTATGCATGGTGTTGGCAGACTGACAAGTATTCGAAATTTGAATCTTAGCAACAATGCAATATTGACTATTGAAGGTCTCAAAGAACTTGTCTATCTTAGGAAATTGCAACTCTCGTGTAAGTATATTATTCTAAAAGTTTTCCTATATTTATTTTATGAAAACTTTATATGAGGCCATGTTTTCTCCCTATGGTACTTGTTTATTATATAGTATATATTCATTACTTAAAACCGCGTAATTTTACAAATGGTTACGTTTGATGTTATTTTATCATGCATATCACTTTGAAGCTTCCAACCATAGCCAGATTCAATTCATCTAATTCATTACAAGTGTTTTGACTCAATAAGTTCAATTGCACATAAACATATAATAGTTTCTTAGTGAATTGATTAAAATTACGAAATTCAAATTTTCATCTCATATAGAAAATGGTTTTCAATCAACTATTACTAAATGCACCAAGAAATAGTCTACATTTTAAAAATAATCCTTAAACTACTGAAATCACTAAAGTTATTAACACATTTCTGGCGGGAAACGAGAATCACAGTCCTCAGTCCACCAATCGCCGTTTGCGGGAGACTAATTACAATTACCAAAAAAATTACCGCTGTAGCGGGAGACTGCAATCACAGTCCTATTTATTATATTGCGATATTTATGATTTACATATGTTGAATTTTTGTTGAAAATTTATTATGAGTATAAATCGGGACTGTCCCTACTCATACATGTATTCAGGTCAAGATCGAAACCACATGTCAAAACATATGATCCTGATTTATTCCATTTTTTTTATGTACCTATAAGTTCTTCAAACGCTTTTAGTTTACCTAATTCAAATAAATTAGTTGTGCTTTGGAAGCTTTCATGTGTGGACTTTACATTCAATCTCGTACGATAATCTCAAACCCATACGATAATGGGTTTGAATAATGGTAATTCAGATTGTTACGTCGACGAAATACTTGCAAATAGTGATTTTTCCGATGAAGACAATATTGAATTTAGTGATTTTTCAGACGATGAATATTTTAGTGATAGTGATATTCCAATAGGAAGACCCTATTCTGGACCTAGAGTATATCGCTTAGTATCTAGTAGTAGTGAAAGTGATTCTGATCTCTTTTATCGGAAAGATTTAATATATGTTTTAATGGTTTGCGAATAATTGGCGACAGCATATATCGCGAATAATTTTTTTTTTCCATGTCCACTCCCAATGTGGAGCATATGGTCTCCTAATGGAGGTATCTTAACAGAATTTTTCTACGAGAACTGCTTGTTACTCATTTGCTCAACCTCTCTTTTTTCGAAGAGAGTAGAGATAGAAGGATAGGGCTAGGACAGGACTAGTGGTTAGCTAATCGCTCAAATGTCAGTTCGAGTTAATTCATGCGCTCGAATGCCTGAAGATGCCGAAAGACGAAACCCGGGTCGTTAGTGACAGAATACATGGAAGTGTACAAAATCTCAATAATTCAAATTAGTCTTTTTATGTTAGATCAAGTAATTTTGACCATTTAAATATTACAAATAGTGTCTCATGAGCGAAAAATATTTTATTGTCCAACCTCGTAATTGACGAGTGATGTTTATAAATACATGCTTTGATTTGAGTCATTAAAAACTATTTAATCAATAAAAAATTTCTTAACCTAACCTAGTCCATCCCTTGGTATGACTTTCGTAATACATTCAAAATCCTTTAATTAGAACACACATTATGTATACCTTATAGTAAACAAGTACTACATCTATTATTATTAAATATCATATTTTTCACCAAGTAGGATAGAAACATATTTATTTTATATTCATTTAACCTGTCAAAAAGTTATGTGTTTGGTGTCACTAATAGCTTAACATTAACATTATGTATTATGACATGCAGTGGGCTTTATCAATAAAGAATTCACAAAGCTGTTGCAAAATAGATATTTGCAAAAACACTTGCGTAAATAGAAAAAAACAATAAGGAATACATCTGGAATATCTTATTCTGTTTACGGAGATGCTTTTTGGTTAGTGTTTGTTAAATATACATAAACTTGTCAAAAGTTTGTGATTTTTATTCATTTATATGAAAGTAGACAGGCAGGCCTATAGACTACTGAGGTGTGATTGGTTGAAAATGAAAACAAAACAAACTGATAAATTTACATAACGTTACGCCATCGTGAGAAAATTATTTATCATCGCAATATTGCTCTTCCTGTTATAATCTTAAAAGTATTTAACGAATTTTGAGTGTGAGAAATAAGTGTGGTAAATTCTTCTTACTAGAAAACTGTAATATAGCATCATTAGAATATGTTTGGAACCGATGTTGTTTTTAAAAAATGTGTATTTTAACCAAATATGCTGAATCATGGTTTCCCACTGTCTATATTATGAGAGAATTTTCATGCATAGTGAAGGAGTGTATTAGAAATCTACATTTTTTTGAAATTTGATTTATTTCTTCCATAGTAGATAATATTTATTATGATTTGAGATTCAATTTTTATAAAGTGAGCTTCGAAACATTTGCATCGACAAGGAGTCACTACTCTAGTCTATGTATCTATATCTCTATTCAAAGATTGATGCAATATGTTTACTGTGAATAAAATGTACCTTCAAATTTCCATAGTTTGTTTCATAGCTAATTTTATTTTGTTTCATAGCCAAATTTTGTTTCATAGCTAATTTTATAACCACTCTTATGAAACAGGACGATATATAGCGTTACAGCTGACCAAGCAATCCACTATGTCGTGGAAAACTTATTATTTTTATTCCAAAAAGTGGGTCAAAAGATATTTACCATAACCCACGAGCATAATATTCTTCTCCATCTTTGCCATTTGCCACAGACAAATTGAAAGCTGGCAACTTTCAGTACCCGCTCATATTTAATAAAACATGTGTTTTTTAATTCACCAATGTTTTGATTGTAACAGTTGACGTTATGGTCTGTGAAAAGGTGTGCTTGCGCAGATGCAGTCTGTTATCCTTTTATTTACACATTATTCACTACAAGAAAAAGACTATTTAAGATGACTGTAAATCCTTATCAATAAAAGCATGTTGAATATGTGTGGTTGCTTTATTTTGCCACTTTATTAAGCTACCTCTATAAACCCCACAATAATGGATTTGGTTTTACCCTATTGGTTTATTTAACATGTATCTACCCATTGATTATGTGTCATTGTAACTAACCACAATTTGCAGGCAATAACATAAAATCAATAGAGCATCTCAACAATAATATTCACCTGGAGCACCTGGATTTATCCGACAATCAGATATCTCACATTTCTGACATCTCGTATTTAAAACATTTGAAGGTAATAGTATTGATATAAATTTAAGTCACATTAGATTGTTCAATGTATTTTCACAAATTTTGACATCTAGCTCACTGTTTGTGAAGGCAAAATATTTAAATTTTCACTTTAACCATGGTAACCTTTAATCAAGGGTAAACTAGTAGTAAACTGAAAGTTCGTTGAAAGGTCAGATTTCAGTTTTGAGCAGATCTATCTGGACATTTACTGTGAGATGTGAGTCCCAAGATGAATACCCTGAACGGTTTGCTGCGGCAATGAGCAACCTTGGTTTGATCTCAATCAAGGCATAATGAGAAATTCAATAAATTAGCAATAAAATACGAGGCAAGGGGTATTTTAGATTCTTTCTTCTCTCTATTAGATGGTTTCTCAGTATATGGAAACACAAGATATTCAGTATTTCATTCAACTAAACGGAGGAGGGCACATTACTATTTTTTCTACTTTTATTACTTAGATGTTAATCGTTTTGCCGCTGACGTGCATGGAAACATGCCCAGAATTTATGCAAATCACAATGTTATTGCGTGGACAGGTTGATAAACTTGTAAACCTTTTTAAAAAAATTCTAATAAACTGAATTGTCGGAACTGCATTATGTATTGATCTGTCAAGTGACACATCTGATTATTTTTGTAACTAATTTCATTTATATTCATCTCTATTTGTGAATATAGTTAGCAAAATCACCAGAAGTGGAATAATGTTACAAAATGTCAATAATTGACTAAACTTGCAAGCAGATCTGTCGCTTATTAATAAGGCATAATGCGCTTTGGTTTAAATAATGCTTGTCTTATTAATTAGCGCTTATGTAAGATATAATATTGGTTACTTCTAACAATATTATCACCAAATAAGCCATGTATGTATTATAAATTGTGGATTTTTACTTTTTGATTCATTATGGGGAAACATACAGTAAAAAGAATCTATCGATTGTGTATGTATGGCTAAAATTCAAAAGTAATTGCAGTTCATAATTATAATGTGAATATTATTTGCAGCATTTACATTTGGATAAAAATCGCATTGGAAATCTGCGGCAATGCGAGCGTTATCTTCCATCATCTCTGGTCACGCTAGGACTGGGAGGGAATTTTTTAACAGACCTCAACACTCTGTGTCATCTTGCTCATTTGGGCCAGCTGGAAAACTTTACCATAGACGGGAACCCGTGTGTCACTGCCAACGGACAGGAGAAAATGTATCCTTTCAAATTAATGACATATTTTTTACTTAAACATCTACATTCAAAAAATCTTTCATGTTTTAGTTTATGAATTTTCACTTTATTTTGCCTTAACTGTTTTGTTCAGTGATTTTGATTACCGTCCCTTCGTCATTAATTGGGTGATGAATGTGAAAATCGTTGATGGGTTCGAAGTTAACGCTATTGAAAGGTTAGTGTTTTTTTTATTCTACATAATGAATTTTGAAACTGTTTTTTCACTTTTTCACTGATCATTTGATTGATATTGGTTTATTCATTTTTCAGTTTGAAGGCAGAGTGGCTATACAGTCAAGGACGTGGTCGTCAGTTTCGCGAAGGTGAGCATTCCCAGCTCACTCAATATTTGGAGACTACCTGTCCTCTGGGAGAAATAGCTCTTGAAACTGAAGAACAGCGAAAGTTACGTTTGATCCTGAGCAAGGTATTTATAGTGAAAATGTGTAGCTTATAATTTTTTTAGTTATTATCTTCTTCTTCATTCCGCTTCTCACGCTTACAGATATTCACTATTGTAGAACACAGCAAGACTCTCAGCTGTCTTCATTTCACTCTTGCCTTTAAGGCACTTAATGCTGTACCCTGTTTTCTCCATGTCAATATCTGACATCCTCAGCACGTTTTAAAATTAAATTTATGTTATTTTTCTTTATATTGAAAATAACTACTCAATAATAATAAGCTATGAACGTAGATTACTTAAATTGGTTCTGTTGCAACATTGCTGTTATTGCAGACCCTATAGTTATTATTGGGAAGCATAATTAAAGTGATAAAAACAACAAAGATGGAACTTCAATCTATTATTCCTTGAACTGACTTGCCTCAAAATTGATTAAATGAATAATGCTACAGAACTTTCTGCCTTATCGTTCTGTGGTCGATGGTTTGAATCCTAAAATTTACATTTAAAATTTTGATTTTTTAAATTATATATTGTGTCATATCTCTGAAAGCATGAGATTTCTGATGTTTTAATCGCTGCATAATTTACCCATTCATGAAAAATAGCGCTTAGAGTATTTTCCTAACTGCATCTATCTGTCTTTACCATAAGTAAATCTCATCAATTTCACACTAGTTCATGTGTTCATAGTTCTTATAACTTTCCAGGCTCAACATCATCAGCAGCAATTAAGAGAACAAGGACCCAGCCCTCCAAGAGCAAAACATTCCCCTAGAATGCACGGTACCAACGTATTTAATTATTTTTGGAATAATTTATTGAATATTTTTCGCCATGAATTAGCCATACCAGCAAAACCAATGGATAAATTGAAATATTCATTGAACAATGTTAAATTTATTATTTGTTTGTTCCAGCTCGCATTGCTGGTCGAGTCGTGAGCAAGTCTCCCGACAGAAGTATGTCCAGCAGTTACCACTCAGCTCTACCAGCAAAACACCAGACCCTTATTGGCCTCCAATCCAATCAAATGTCGGCTAGTTTTTCAGGAGAGATTCCCACGCATCTCACGCCATCCAAAACCAATCACAACAAAAGTATAGCCGAATACAATTCAGTCATGAGTCAAAGCTTCGATTCGTCTTCAGCTGGCCTTATTTTTGAGTCTGAAAGAAATCACATTGACAATAGAGATGCCGTTGAAAAGACCAAAATTGAAGATTCACTAAAGAGTAAAAGGGAACTGATTGAGAACTCTGAGGAAAAAGTGACTGAAATCTGCAAAACTAATGATAGTAAGATTATTTTTATATTAAGCCTTCCTGGAGCTTAAAATTTTATTTTTCTATTCTACCAAGCTCATAAATCAAAATCGATTTTCTATGGAGATTCTATCAAGAAACAATCTTACATACTTTAAGTAGCTTTTCTATTTTTATATAACCATTTAAGGATAAAAAATTACACTACTATAATGTCTGGTAGCTTGGTAATGTTGCAAATTTTGAAACTTTTGTGAATAAGTTTCTCCATCTTGTAACATTATATTGCTGCTTTTAATATATAGTACATATGAGTTGATTATTGCTACTTCAAATCCCAAAAAATGTATCCTCCATCATTTGAGTGTCTTCCAGATTAAGCAATATGAAGTTATATAAAGAGACATATTGGTCTGCAACATTACCGAGTAGTCAGGTTTGATACTATACAGGAAGTGAGTCAAGATATATAACCCTGAAAAATCATTTAAATTAAGTTGATAATTGCATTTTACTATCTAATTCTGTCTTAATTTGAATAAGATATTTCATGAAAGATGACTTGACAAAAAAGTGTTTAAAACAACAAATTTAGTCTACCTTTTGTGGAATGAGTGCATTGTTTGATTGGGTGTATTATTCACTCTTTGTTTCTTTTAGCTCACCAAGATTCCAACAAAGCGTTAAATCAGCCACTGGAAGCCGCATCGAAAATGGTGCCCGTTCTAGATTCGTTAATGAGCCCAGATTACCAAGGCCCTCTCTTCACATCGCAGACAGGAATAATTGGCAACTCCAACCCTCACAGTCTGATGGCGAACAGACGCATCGTTGCCAGCACCCAGTCTTATAACATCACCAGCCCTTTGTCGATTTCTCAACCTGGCCAGACGGTGACACACATACCGTCCAGTGTTGCCAACGTGAATCATTCAAATTCAAACAGTTTGAGTACGCCGGCAAAGGGCGGAAAAATTAATGCCAACAAAACGGGATCATCGATGCAAATCGTGAAACCGACTGCCCCGATTGTGAGAAATAGCAAAGGTAATAATAAGGTTTTTATTCGATTTTACTGAATAGTTCAGAGCTGTGGACACTTTCCCCTTAGCACTTCCTCACAAGCCAGCTTAGATAAGCTAAATTGCTGCATGCGATAAACAGATGGCACTATATTTATATTAAAATATTCTATTTTTAATATAAAATTAAAATTGATAACTCTGCTACTCCACTGGTAGTGTAATTAGGTGTGACATGTGTTATACTTTGTTTAGAAAGCAGACTGACTACATTTGTCTGCTTTTACATCATTTTTTGGGTTCATCAGAGCTTTTTAAAAGTATCATGATTAATAAGCTGTTCATATACATAGCCTTACAAGAACGCTCTGGAGCTTCTTCCTACTTGTGTGCGCAGTCCTGAGCCGGAATCTCAAGATGGGCATTTCCATGCATTGATTATTCAATATAAATATTGATTTATGAATGTTTGTAATGTTTTCATATCTAACATTCCACCCTATCGGATCCTGAAAATGGAGGGCAATGAGCGACTGGCTTACAACTAGTTCTTGTAAAATACATTCCGTTAAAACGCTCCATTAGGAGTTCATATACTTCACAACCAGATATAGTTTTTAAAAATGTATATATTAATACTGGCTTGCTCATATCTTTTAATTTCACAACTGGGGTACCAAAGTGTGAAATTTAGAAAGGGAAACATTGTTATATGACAAGAATTTGAAGCATGGAGTAACATTATAATTGAAAGAATGTTCATTCAAAGTTTCTTGTTTTTTCAATTAATATGTTAAATTTTAAGGATCTCCACAGTTATCAAGAAGTGCCATGTCAAGTCCAAAGTTACGGCACTGCACAGAACAAAGAAAAGGTATTAACCTCTTAATCGATTCCCTACGTGTCAATTATTTTAATTATAAGAACTTTTTATCAAATCAAACATTATTTTAATATTACAGGTAGTTTTTCATCCCGTTTGCCGCAGCAGAATAATGACGATGCGCAGTCTGCTAAAAATTTATACAACCAATCTTTGCATAGCTCCCCTGGTAACATAAACAACTCGATTAAGAAGAACAAACAGAATGGAAATAATAAGGTGATTTCTAGTCTTTCAAGTCAGGCGGAAATACAAGTTAGTATAACATTTCTACTGTAATATTGGCATATTATCCAAATAAATTGCCATTATTTCATTTTTGAATCAAGAAAGAAAACAAAAAATATTATTCATTTTTTTATTCCATGAAAAATATGAAAGGGTGTTTTATCGAAGGGAATATTGTTCTGCTTTTAGGTAACGCCGCCTGATTCTCATGGAGCTAATAGCTCGGATGAAGACAGTGAAATGTGTGTTGAAAAATTACAGTCAATCAAAAATGCAGCTAACCAAAGGTACATAAAGTACTCAAATTATCTGAGCATTATCTTTCTGATGCGCAGACATCTCAGCATATGCTCTGTAGAATTTTGTACTCGAATCATCTCAAAATGAGTGCTGAAAATGTGACCAAAAATATATGTTTTCATTGGCTTGCAATAATGTCTAAAATATAAAATTTTATTCATATTCCTACAGACAGTGTATGTAGTCTTATTTATCTGTCATATCCAGCAAACACCATCTTTATTTTCTCAATTTTAAATGAATGTTTTTTTGTTATTTGTACTGTCTTCATTATATTTGGCAAATGCACGGTGCATTGGCGTTTGTATTGTCCTTTTCATTCTCACAATAAATAAACATATTATATCCACTATAAATTAGATGGTATAAAAATGGTTTGTTACTGAAGAATTTATTCGGAGTTAATGGGGTTATTAGGAATGAAATTAAGTAATACATATTTGCAATTAATTTGGTTTGTACTTTGTGGAATTTCATTTTCAATATCAAATTAAAATTCGTAACTTTATTATTTCTCTTATTGTTTTACAGTTATTAACAAAGCAAGTGGAATAACAGTTTTATCAATCTTAATTTTATAAATGGTGACGGCGGCCACATTTTTATGGTTTCATGTATTTTTCAGAAGGCAGAAGCAGTCCATATCAGACAGCGGTTCATCAGAGAGTGTTGTCACAAACACGAATAAGGCAGGCAGCAAAATAAACAAGTCAGCATACTGTGCCGCTGTCACCATTCAGAAGCTGTGGAGAGGATACAGGACGAGGAATCTCAATCAGAAAACTGGAAAGATAATGCACTCCATACAAACAATGAGAGCTAGACAATATATTGAGTATGTTATTTGTTTTTTCTTACTCGCAATCGGTTTTGGGGAAAATATTTATTTTACCTAACAGGTCTTACCTGGTTGATGTCATCTTATGAAACGCTTTTCATCAGTTTAATATATATCCTTGTATTGCTGTAAAGCTGGTCTTCATGCCTATAACTCAATTATTGCATTGGTCAATTCATTGTAGTCAGACATAAAGTGCCCACCTTGCATTGTAGATTTATTTTATTACTATCGTTTCCTAATTTGTTTTATATTTATGTGTTGACAAATTTTTGAATGCATTATTCTGCACCACATAAAGCCATATTAGCCTCATAAATACATAGTGACAGAGGTCAGGTATTTAATTAATGTATTTTAGATGGGAGACGAAAGAAAGAATGCGATTATTAATTAATAAGAAATGCATCATTTGACAAAATCGGCAATTTTACACTGTTAGAGCCCAATCGGTTTACAGCATTTGTATTAAAAAATGTCAGTTAAATGATTTCTTCACAGGTTTTTCATAAGTTCTTTTGAATTCTTTGATTTTTTTATCATTTCAGGAAGCTCTCTTGCGATATGGAAGCGACCAAAGCGGCATTGGATAGTGAAAGAAAAATTCAACAACTGCAGATGCAAGCTATCAACGCTCTATGGAAGAAAATATCCGTAATGGAAGGCAGCTGTGGAAAAGGTTGACAAAAATTCTGATCAAATTATTGAACTGTTTCATTATGTAACCAATGAACATTGTAATAACATAATATTATACCATTCATAGGTGATGAGAAAGGTGAAAATATCTCCAAGAGTATTTTGGCGATGGAAAATGACAAGATCGATGAGATGAGCAACAGCAAAGATTCGGCTGTTAGAGAATTGACTCAGACTTGCAGTATGCTTCAGGCACAGGTAAAAACAATTCCAGCAGTTGCTATGTGTTTATATTTCTATTTAATTGATATGTGTGTTAACCAGGATGGTCATTCAAAATTAGCATGTATATGCGCTCTAAATTATTCTGATTATAATAGCCAGGGCTGAGTGTTTTGGATGATTTAAAATACTAAACACAGTGACATCTAATTTGAATTGTTGAAATTTTGTACATTCCCATGTATTTCGTCACTAACATCTCATAACAGTGACATCTCTTGAAATGATGAATACATTAAAGATTACAAACACTATTGACTGACAGCGATCTGCAATCGATTTGATCTATAAAAGTTAATAATAGTATTAAACAACTGGGTTGAAATGTTGAATAGGTTTTTCATTGTGTTATGGTCCTCTAAAAAAAATATTACATACATGTTGTCGCTATAAAATAAATCTGCTTATGGCGAGTAGGATAAGGATAAAGAACAAGTTATTAGTTTTCTTGCAAGTTGATTTAACCATTTATTGTATGTCGTGAACTGAATACATAAACTGCTGTATTGTAATGTAGTTTTCTGTTTTGAAACTTTAAGGTTCAACAACTGCAAGGATCAATGCGAGATATTTTAAGATTCGTTTCTGGAAAGCATCCTGGATTACCAGAACTGGAAGGAGGAGGTGTTTCAACACAGACAGAAATCAGTGCTGTGCACACTCCACAGGTAAATAGGCATCTGTTAAATTGAACGAAATTCTGAATATTTCACTAATTTGAACGGTTTTTTTTTTATCTTGAAACTGAAAAATATAATCATTTTGTCTATCTTCCATAATAGATTTGATATATATTTATTAATGCTTGACTTAAACAGAATTTTTTTTCATCGACGATCTCTAATCAACAGCAATTTGAATGATTAAATTGTGTCTGTTTTGAATAATTTTTTCTTGTTATTTTCAGGGGGAATCGTCTGGTAACTGGCCGTACCAGAAAACAGCATCGAGGCCATGTTCTCTTTCACTAACAGTACAAAACAGTAATTATAAGCAAACTCTTTCTAGCAACGGCGCTGAAAAGAAAGAATCCGTCCATACCGAAACCAAAGAACACGAAATGAACACTACCACAATGAATGCGGAACAAAATTTACCCGGTCAAGCGGCTAAGTCAAAAGCTAACCTTGTCACTATGGTAGAGAATTCGACAGCTACATTAAAAATAAACACAGCTTCGCCGACAACAGATGGCAGTAATTCAGATGATGGGAAATTTTTAGAGAGTTTGAAAAAGGAATGTCTCGGTGTTGCCAGCAGCATCGCTGAAGAAAAATCGAGTCAATTGCAAAAGTTAGATTCATAGGGTTAATTTAATTATTATTGTGCCACACTTGTTCATTTGTTAATAGTTTACATTATTTATTGCTGTTATAAATTTTATCTCAGATATTTTTGATTTTGTCTTGTTTGAAGCTAGTGTTTTTGACATTCCGATTTTTTTACACTAATTGTAGCTGTTATTTCCTTAGCGTATAATGCTTAACAGATGGTTCATTGCAGAAATGACAGTACAATTTTATACCTTGGCGTATAAATATGTATAAACTGACTATTTACTAGATATTAAAGTGCTATTGCCATTCCTGCAATGATGCGTTTGGTTTATATACTTTGCATACATTTATAAAAAGGAGAAAATGTGTTCATGATGGTAGAATAATATTGAATACAGATGAAGTTATTGTATGTACAGAAGAATCTACACATTTATATGCAATTAATAATATAATAACAAATGAATATAATATACATTATTTTGTCCTTTTTATATAATTATCCTAAGTTTTGAGATTATTATTCATAGAATTATATCTAAGTATTTCATTTAAAAGTTAAAATGTATTTGTAATATCTGTATGTAATGAAACCGTGGCTTAAATTTAAATTGCTCAAATGACCAATTTACATAAATATTAATTTACAGAAATTGCTTTAAATAATATTGAATATAATTTTAAACATAATACATGACATGTGCACCTTTTTGGCCTGCAAACACCAAAATCATTTTGTTGTCTATTGGCAATATATCAATGAAATTATAGGCTAAAACCATTATGACATTTATTCATACATTCTATTCATTCATTTATTTTTATATAATCTGATCATCAACTCCGAATGCATCTGTATAAGAATATACTTATTTGTTATGTAGCATATAAATCATACCATCTATTGTACTTCAAAAAGTTTTAAAATACAAATTCATAATGAAATCCTTATAAAAGAGGCTACAAAATTATGGTGTTCAGTTTTTATATGAAACTGAATTTTTATTTGCTGCATAATTTATATAAAGTTGCTAACATTGTTATTCCACTAGTTGTGACACAAGTTTCGTCTCTTTGAGAAGCTGCTTTACTCATAATAAATTAAAAAATGATTGACTTGTTGAAAAAGCGGTGCTCACCGTAGAGAAGTACCCAGAATGAAGAAGAATTAACATGTAAGAAATCATCGACTCGTTGGTATTGAAAACTGATTGTTCAATCGTAATCATTTGTTTAGGCACTTGTGCCTTACAGATATCAGGTATTTAATTATTTCGTGTCATGTTTTCCTTTTCATTA